>VYXD01007993.1:59155-85111 GCA_013397195.1 Hylia prasina
ATCCCAGAGAGTCTGGAGGAGCCGGCGGCTGAGAACTGAAACTGCCGGGTCTGGAGGATCCGCGTCTGGTGCTGCGGGGCTGTGGGAGCCGGGGGGTGTTGGAGGGGTTCAGACGGGGCTGGGGGAGCCCCACGGGTTGGAAGGGCCATGGTGGGCTTGGGGGAGCCCTTCACTGGTGTGAGCTCAGGGGTTACTCTGGGCTAGCAGGATTAATAATAAACATTCCCCCAGCGGTCCCTGGTAGCTGGCAATTGGAGCTCAGTAAAACCCAGTTACATGAAGAGCAAGGAGGAGAGGGAGGAAAATAAGCCATGCAGCTTGTTTTTCCTTAAAGCCTTAGCGATGATTTGCATAATAGAAACATGAAGAAGCCTTTCGTGCTTTGCCTTTAAACTTGCTGCTGGTATTTGAGCCCAGAACATTTTTCTCTATGTTGTGCTGGGATATTCCAGCTGTTTGCAGCTTCCAGGCAGGATGCTCACACAGTGCCCCTGGGTTTGATATTCCATGCCCTGTTCTGAGACCTGCACAAACTGCTGCCCTGTGACCCGTTTCCCTTTTGACAACAGGAAAGATGCCACAGGCCTGTTTAATACAGGAAGGATTAAATTAATACAGGCTTTCACAGTTACTCACTGCTTGCAACATCCCAGACTGTGATGAATTGATTCAGTCACCCAGCATACAAGTATTTACCATCTTTGGAGAAGCAGGCACTGCAAAGGCCTCTCAGGAGAGATGTGGGCTGAAAATGGATGGTTGGCATTAGATTATTGTGCTGGCAAATACAGGGTGAAGTGGAGATGTTTCAGAGTTTTCAGTGGTTATCCAGTGCTGAAGAATAGAGATAAATAAAGATTTTTACAGGAGTGATGCTGGTAAGGGTGGTGGGAGCCAAATACAGCTCCTAGGTTATAAAGCACTCACAGCTGTGCAGGAAAGAGAACCTGACAGCACAGAATAAAGCCCTTTATTCCACTTGTGGAAAGGAGTATCTCAGACATATCCTTGGTGTGTTGTCAGGTGAGAGAAGATCAGCATTGATCCAACCTCCTGTGCCACTTTTTTTTTCTTTTTTTTTTCCTCCTGGATTCTCCTGAGCTGGCCCAATTTCTGGTTTTTGTTATTAACTTGAGAAGCCTCAATCTCTTCCCTGGTTTGTGCCATGGGGCTCACCCTGGTGACATGAGCAGAACCAGCTGCAGACAAATAACTCCTGTGGGTTTTGTTTTCTGTCAGAGCTGAGTTCCCAGCCCTCAGCCAGCACCAGCACCTGGGTGGTACATCCAGCTCCCAAACCAGCCCTGGGTGCTGGGGAAAGCTTGTGCCTGTCAGGATTTGGGGATCCTCCTGGGGAGTCCTGTGAGCTGGATGCTGCCTGGCAGCCCGCGGCAGTAATTAACCATTGACACTCAGTGGTGGTGCCTCAGAACAGCTCAGCTCAAGTTGCTGCTGACAGAGCTCCCAGCGAGCGCGGGCTGCACTGCCTGCCTGCTGCTCCCCGGGGCCGCCTGCAGAGCACTGCTGTGACCTTCCAAAGGGAGCCCTCGGGCCCCAGGGCANCAGACAAATACCTCGTGTTGGTTTTGTTTTCGGTCAGAGCTGAGTTCCCAGCCCTCAGCCAGCACCAGCACCTGGGTGGTACATCCAGCTCCCAGACCAGCCCTGGGTGCTGGGAAAAGCTTGTGCCTGTCAGGTTGTCAGGATGTGGGGATCCTCCTGGGGAATCCCGTGAGCTGGATGCTGCCTGGCAGCCCGCGGCGGTAATTAACCATTGACACTGTGGTGCCTCAGAACAGCTCAGCTCAAGTTGCTGCTGACAGAGCTCCCAGCGAGCGCGGGCTGCACTGCCTGCCTGATGCTCCCCGGGGCCGCCTGCAGAGCACTGCTGTGACCTTCCAAAGGGAGCCCTCGGGCCCCAGGGCAGCCCTGAAGGACCCAATCCCTGCTGGGCGGGCTGTAAATGGCTCTGGAACCTCCCAGGAAATCGGGCTGGGTTCTGATGGTGTGGGTGCCCTGTAGGTGACTCTGTAACCCCCAAGGAAATCAGGGGGCTGGGTTCTGATGGTGTGCATGTCCCTGTAGATGACTGTAACCTCCAAGGAAATCAGGGGTTGGTTCTGATGGTGTGCATGTCCCTGTAGATGACTCTGTAACCTCCAAGGAAATCAGGGGTTGGTTCTGATGGTGTGCATGTCCCTGTAGATGACTCTGTAACCCCCAAGGAAATCAGGGGTTGGTTCTGATGGTGTGCATGTCCCTGTAGATGACTCTGTAACCCCCAAGGAAATCAGGGGGCTGGGTTCTGATGGTGTGGGTGTCCCTGTAGGTGACTCTGGAACCTCCAAGGAAATCAGGGGGCTGGTTCTGATGGTGTGGGTGTCCCTGTGGATGACTGTAACCCCCAAGGAAATCAGGGGGCTGGGTTCTGACGGTGTGGGTGTCCCTGTGCATCACTGGGCGTGGATCTGGGAGGACTAAGTCATCGTGTGCTGTGGCAAACTGCTTTTCCTGCCTCCTGATTGCCCTGTGGTTGACGTTTCTGTGGCTCTGGAGGAGGGATGCCATGCCACAACACCACAGGAAAGAACCTCACGAGGCACAGTGATGAGCAAGCAGAAAAAAAGGGCTAGTTTATTTACAAAACTCAATTTTAGACATTTCCAAAGGTGGCTGTGGATTGGAGGATGAGATCCCACCTCCCAAACCACATTGGTCAAGACAACTGTCAATCAATTTTCTCCGCCTACTTAAAATATGTAAACAAAGAAGAACAGTTCGGAAAACAAAACTGTTGTTTATAGTACAAGTGTGGGAAAGTAGAAAATCTGACTCCAATATGAAACACAATTCAGAAGGCCTAGAAAAATCCTCAAAACCAGGGTGACAATGCCAGTGACATCCTGCCTGGAGTTCAGTGGGAGGACAAGGGCTATCCTAGAGATCAGCCCCGTGAAAAGGAGCTGGTTTTGCTCAGATATTTCCAAGCATCTCACTCAGGCAGAGGTGTCCAGTGTGTCACATCCTTCACCTGTGAAACAAATCAGGCTGCTCCTGCTCTGTCTGCCCTCAGATGGGCTCGTGGTTGGCTTCTTTACTTGTGAAATTGTTGTTCTTCATATTTCAGATTTTCACCGGTCACAAGCTGTTCCAGACAAAAGCTTCAGAGGTGAGATTAAACAGCTCTCCAAGCCTGAAACAGATTTCCCAAAACCTCTTGCTTTAAAGCAGCAGGAAGGAGCAGTCTCTGTCAAATGATTACAGCCTGATGGCAGAGGGCAAAACCTTGCCTCCTTATTCTGTTCACAGCACCTGGAGCTGTTCAGCCATGGCCTCCTTTGCTCTCAGTGGTGCCTGATTAGATCCTGCCCAGTTTGGGCTGTGCTGACTGTTCACCTCTTGCTTTGGCAGGAGGTGGTGCTCCAGATGTGTGTGTGCCATCTGGCTCCTGCCCACAGCTGGGTAGCAAGGCAGCTTCTAGGAGTTCACATTTAAAGCATTTCAGAAATGAAATTGTGTTGCAGGCCTCAGGCACACACTGACATGAGGCCAGGCCCCTGAATAGGTAGAGTGCTCTCTGTTCAAGATCAAAAATAAAAGGGGAACAGAAAGGCTTGAAGCAGAAAAAAAAACCAAGGGTCATCTTTTTAGAAGTGTGGCAGTACTAGAAACATGTTCAGGACTGCAAATCCAAGCCCCACACACGTTTCTGGGGATCAGCCCAACCCCTCTGCTGAATGAGGGGCATGTTCTGTGAGCTGGATTTGTAAGGGATGCCCTGGTTGGGAAGTTGCCCAGTTCCTTCCTCCCTACCTGGACAGGTGCAGCCTGAGAGCCAGGACAAGGGTGCTGTTGCCAGCAGGGATAGCAGCTGTGTGAGCCACTCCTGCAGGTTCCAAATCTGTCTCTGGGAACCTGTACAATCCCTTTGGGTCTGCCAGGTACACTCGCACGTCCTCCTCAAAGCCTACAACAATAAAATGTTAGTTACTGATTTGTTGAGCCAAGGAAGTGTCCAATCCCCTTCAATGCCAGGTCCTTATGATTTAATTCCTCTATTTCCTTCAAGAGAAGCCCAAAGACAAGCTTAGAAACAGTAAAAAATAATCATGTCAGCTTCAGTCCCTTTCACTGTTTTCGTTTCATACCCCAGCGAAAGGACTCCTGCTGCCCAGGCGTGTTCTGCCTCTTCACAGGGAGAATTTCACCCCAGATTTGTTACCCCTTAAGCACAAGAGTTAAATAAAGCCAGGCCAATGGGCAATTCCACATGCTGGCCCCTTTGAGAGGCCTCTTGGCATTTGAGGGAGTAGCTATTGCCAGCACTTCCCTAAGGAATGGGAGCCACTGGACCTGCAGTGGGAACAATCATCTTCTGCCACCACCACAGAGCAAACCCTTCCCCAGCAGGCTGCTCCCATCAGCAGAGATCTGCACAAAAAAAGGCAAGAGAGAGACATGAACAGGACAGCTGAGTGAAGGAAAGAGGGATTAGCAGTGAAATTTGTTCTGGGCACTTGCAAAGCTATGAAGTGCAGCAGGATGGAGTTTTGCTTTTCTCTTTGGGAGCTGTGGAAGTCTGAGGAGGATGCTCTGTTTGGAATGGGGAAGGAAGGTCTGGTGACTACCAGATCTGTCATCTGGCTCATCAAACCTTTGCATATTATAAGAAATACAAGAAATATAGTTAAACAAATAGATGTGTACCATGGATAGAGATCCCCACTAAATCCCACAGTCATCCTCCCTTGCCTCTGGATCAGAGCACTGAATGTTGGTGTTTCTCCCTGCAGCCCTGAGAGCTGAGTTTGGGATCTCAGCTCGCTGGTGCTGCTGCTCCACAGACCCAGAGTTCTTCCCTCAGACACAGTTACCAGCAGCAGCCTGGGGCTTCAGAAAACATCCACACATCTGTCACCTCTCCAGAGAGCTGGAAGATGAGGTCTGCTGTCCCCAGGTGCCGAGCATTGACCTAGGAAAGAGGTGGCAAAGGAGACAGGAATAGCAAGGCCTGAGGTGGCTTTTCTGTCCTCAGCCTTCAAGGCTGTGGCTGCAATGTTGTGGTTCTTTCAGTCCCTTTAAGCTAAAGACTGACTGTACCTTTGAACCTGAGGAAGAGCAGACAATCCTGTGCCCCTCATCCACAGGAAGGTGATGTGAGGACTGTTCTTTGGGATACACATCCTGGGTAATAAACCTCATCTGGAAATCAAATTCCAGATGCGCAGACTATGGTCCATGGCAGCAGAAACAGCACAGGTTGCTTTTTCAAACACTTCCACACCCCTCACCTCAGCTGTAAAATAAGAGAGGGGCTCACAAAATGAGGGATTCTCGGTGCTTTTGGGATTTAGGAGAATGCTGGTGGCTGGGAGATGTCTGTGTGCCTAAAGCTCCAGGACTACCAGGCTGTCACAGCTCTTCTCAGGCATGAAAGCAGCTTTCCAGCCTCAAAAAGTGGAGAAGGCTCAGCAGAGTGCCCAGGAAGGGTGTGCAGCATCTCAAAAACTTCCAGATTCCAGACAATCATGGAGCCATCCCGGGAAGCTGCCGCCAGCAGCTGGACCAAGTGCCATCTCTGTGACACACAGAGAGGAGGGACAGGCTGCTCTTGCTGCCACAGACAGAAAAGGGACATTTTTGAGCTTGTTTGTGTGCTGTGCTTCCCCAGCTGGAACCCCTGGTCCTGTCTGAAGCCCGTGGTCTGTGCCAGGAGCAAGATTAGGTTCCTGCAGACATATCTAGGTCAGTGTGTGCTGTTGTTGTCCTGACGACAAAATGACCCACTTTCCCCTCATTTGTGGAAGCAGTTGCCAATGGGGCCGGGGCATGGCCAAGCACAAAGGCACAGGACCTTCCTCCTGCCTTTGTCTCCAAGCTGGGTTCCTACAGAAACAGGGGTTTTCTCCTCCCTGCTCTGTTCATTGTGCTTCTCGCACCTCATTCGTAACAGATGGGTAATTAGGAATATTGTTGGGCTGTGTCTGCCCCAGGAGTGATCCTACCTTTGAGGGTAGGTAGGATCCTACACACAGCCCTGTGGGGGTTGTGTGTAGGGCCCCACCTGGAGAAATCCACACAGTGGGATGAGCACAGGGTAGGGACAGGCCCTGCAGCTCAGGCACAGCTGCCCCATGAGCGCCAGGTAGGAAGGCACCAAGGCAAGAAGCCTGGCCAACACTTCTGTGTGGATTATCCTCATCCCTGAGAGGGCAGAGACAGAAAAACCTTTTAGAACGTGGCTCTGGTGAGCCCGTGAGAGCAGCCACAGTTGTATTTCTGTGATGTACAATGTGAAATAAGCTGAGCTGGCCTGGTCTGCTAATGCAGGGATGGCTCCAGTGTAAAACCTGGGAAATGTAATGGTGTGGATTTTTCCCTGAGGAAGGAGTGGGGATTGCAAGGAGAAGACAGGAGCAGCACTCTGTGCCTGTCCCCTACTTTGCTTTAAAGCTGCAAGGGAATCCAGATGGCTGACAGTGCATGAATCCTTTTATGAATCCCAGAATGGATGAATTAGTCACTGATTTTAATTCCTCATAGAATTTCTTTTACTTGGAAAGGAAAAATCCAGTTCTTTCCCAAGGCAAGCACTTGTGTCCCACTGTTGTCCCTGAGATGGCTGTTACCTTCAGGGCTGTGTGTACAGGGGGCTGCAGGTTCAGCACACATGGCAAAGTCATCAGCAACACTCTCTATTCCAGAGGCAGTTATTTTACAGCAGATCCAGTTCATATTCCCTGCAGGGAGAAATGCTATTAGAGCAGAGAACATCAGCCCTGAGAATGCACCATTATTCTGAAAAGGCTGAGGTTAAAAAAACGCTGTTGTGGGGAAGGAAGGGATGGAATTCACTTGCAGGGAAACTGGGTCTGCTTTGCTGGGGATGTGGAGGGCTCCTATTGTCACAGTTCCTTCTGTAACCTTTTAAACACTGTAGTTTGGGGGTTTTCTAAATTTAAAGCATTTTAAATATGCTTTCTTCCTGATGTTTGGAGTATCTAGATCATTTCTTTCAGCTGCTAAAGGAGTGTGGTGATAATTCTGGGGTAACAGTTTGTAGAGTTAGCTTTTTTCACTTCTCCAAGCTTCCTTCTCACGGCCCAGCAGAACGGGTGTGATCCTTACCTGTGGCTGTTGGCACAAAGCAAAGCACACTTCTGTACTCCCCTTCTCACTCAGCACATCCCTTTTTGTTTTAGCTCCTCAATTCCTCCAGCATGAAGTAAACGAAGTTGCAATTTGCTCAACTTCCTCAGGTTTGGGACAGTGTCAGAGGACCTGAGGGGCTGAGGGGCGACCTGGGAGCAGCCAGAGCAGTGGGTTTGAGACGTGGTGTGTGGATTGATCTGTTTGTTTTCACAACCTCAGTGCCAGACACCCAGCTCCTGGTACAGAGACAGCACTTCCAGGGCTTCCATTGTTTTCCTGTTGGCAGGAAATGTTTTTCCTGATAAATTTCTCTTGCTGTAATCTAAGGCAGGCTGCCTTTCTGCAGAGGAATAATAAATTACTTCCTCCCTTGCTGCAGTAGCATTTTACATGTGTGAAAAGTGAATGACAGAGTCTGTAAAACTTCTCTAGGTCTCCTTGGTTGTGGATAATGGTTTAAAGAATATATATATCATTGGAGGCACTGAATAGAGTTAGTTACTATTATTTCCATTGTCTTTTGATTTCAGACCCTCTCCAGCAGCCTGGAGAACACAGAGCTCTGGTCCAAAGCTCACAGGTATGGAAATACCTGCTCATATTCCTTACTTCATATTCCTTACATTTCCTTCCTCATATTCCTTGAGTCAGCACTCAAGATCCTGCTAATGAGCGGCACCATGAGAGATTTCTTCATTCTCCAGCTCCAGCTCCTCTCCTACAAACCTGCCAGGGGAAGATACCTGTTGATTTGGTCTTGTTTTGGTAGATAATGATCCTGCACCACTTCAACAAATTGCCTGGGAAGAAGTTCCATGTCTGACAGCCCATTTCTGCCAGGAAAGTGGGATATAGGAAAAGCAGTTGTTTATCCCCCTCCTGTCTGTTTACACTGACACCCACAGAGGGAGGGTGAGGGATTTTCTGGCTGTCCTAAACAAGTCACCAAACATCCTGCTAGCTCATGTGCCCACATGGCAGTGCCAGCTGAGAGCTTACACCCTGGATAAGCCATGGAGATAATTTCCTTCTCCAAGTAATCCCAGAACATCTCCTTCAAGGCTCTGGTTTAGGTAGGCTGCCAGGCATGAGGGGAATGATACCCTTGCTAAATATATGTAAGAACACATTCACAGGCTTAAAGAACTGAGAGCTTTGGCTGTGTTTAGACAGATTGCCCATGAACAGCAGGAAATTCAGGCTGTTCCACCAGATCCAGCAGCACTCACTGTGAGGGAGCAAAACAGCCAAGCATGAGAGCCCCCAGGATGGTGCTGTGGGACCTCTGCAGTGTCCCACACAGACAGTGCAGTGTCCTGGGCTGTGCCAGCAAGCACCAGCTCTGAAGGGGGGCTGGCAGATGCCCATTCTTGGCCTCCTGGGAGCCCAGCTGGAAGAGCAAGGCTTGTCCCCCAGAGGGAAGCTCAGATGGAAATTGGCCCTTTGAGCTGGGCTCATCTGTTGTCTGTCTGATGCCAAGGGCAGCTCCAGCATCTCCTCACCTTCTCCACAGGACAAGGGTCCTACTTCAGAGTGTGCCCCAGCCTCAGGCACAGCGTGCTGGGGGCTGTTCAGAGTGTCAGGCTCTGCTGTGGGGGTGGAAATGGTGATGTGGGCCAGTGGAATCTGTGGCCCCATCACCAGGCAGCAAAGTCTCCACGGAGCCCAGGAGCAGCACCAGTGTCTGTGAGCCACAGCAGGAGACTGAGGAGGGGTTTGCTGAGGATCAGGACTAAATCACTGCAAGGTGGTGGCAAATCAGATGCTGAACAGATTTGTGAACAAATGTCCCTCAGCAGGCTGTGAAGGGCAGAACTGAGCTGGGATGTCCCCAGCAATAGTCACAACACTGTCTTTGCCCTACAGCAGTTTGCACCTGCTCAGATAATTTGCACATTCCACAGCCTGGTGGCCCATAAAGGATGAGGGTTGTGTGGGGTTTATTGTTGTCCTGCTTAATACGCTGGAAAATGTTATCCAATAAATTCTGTCTCCCACAGGAAAACCTGCAGTTCCTCATGACCAGAGCTGTGTGGTGGCCCAGCTCAGAAACTGCCCTGGCTCCTCTCTGACCTGTCCTTGGCATTGAAGATTCCCTCAAACCTGGTGATTTCTGACAGCAGTGAACTGCTCACAAAGCTGTTTCAGGTATTTATTATTGTGCTTGTGCTGAGGGTTGCTGGGGTCTTTACTGCAGGACACAGTTTGTACTGGGAGACAGTGCTGGGGACAGTGGCTTGTAATTCTTGCTTTAAGGGTGCTGAGCAGCTGTTCTGCTTCACTCTCTGAACCAACCACCTCTTTTTCCAGCAGCTCCTTGGTCTAGCTTGCCTCTTGGAATCCTCAGGTGTCTGTAGTGGTTGCTCAGAATACCTTGCAACAGGTAGACAAGGGCCAGTGTTCATGCACTGCTGCAGTTGTTGGGAAGTTGATGTAAGTTTCCTGAGTAATTTTTAATTAGTTGCTTAAATTAATTGTAAGCAGTGCCCGCTTTTAGCTTTTTTTCTTAGTAAAGTTTCTTCACAGGCTCTTTTTGTTACTTTGATCACTAAATCACCAAAACCTCAAATTGCTAAAACTAACACTGACCAACTTCAATAAACAGAGCTAAAGGCTGTTGAAGCTTGGACATCTGGGATCTTAAATTTATGGCCCTTCAAGGACTTTGGAGTAACCAGAAGATACAGAGGCCTGGAAAGCTGGAAAGGTCTCCCCATGTGAGAAGGAGATAATGAAAGGACTAAAGAATGTGGACCAAAATTAACATGAAGAGTAAGAAATCAATAGAGGATAGAATACTAATTAATAAAGAGAACTATGTCACTTGGAACCAATGAACATTGATTTCTTTGCTAAAAACAAGTGACCAAGTTTTGTATCAGGGTCTGTGTGGAGGTCGGAGCTTTGTCAGCCACAGACACAAACCCTGGACAGGAATAAAGTAATTCCTGACTCACTGACACTAAAAAGGCACTGCTAGGGGGGTTTATTTATCCCAAGGATTTGGGCAACACAGAGACAGCTGGGATGGGGGCTGGATGCTGCCTGTGCACCTGGGATTGCCAGGGAAACTCAGAAGACTTGCTGGTAATTCCAGCACCCTTGTGGCTTCCCTGCTGGATGGGGACAGAGCCCAGCCTGCCCCGTGCCCAAGGACAAGGGCATTGACAGAGGTGAAACTGGGGCAGTGGAAGCAGAACTGGTTTGGAGGCTCTGGCCAGTGGTGTGAGATTGGCTCTGGGGTGGAGAAGAACCACAGGAACAGGGCTGAGCCCGGGAATTTTGGTTGGAACTGGAGGCTGGGCCAGGGAAGGGCGAGATCCTGGGAAGGGCCATCAGGGAGCTGGGAGCACAGAACGAGCTCCAGGAGCAAACCCACAGTGTAACCTTTGCCAGGGGACAGGGAGCAGTGGTGGGTGCTGTGCTGAGAGCTGCAGGCACCCCCTGAGGCCCCGTGTGAGGGACACCGTGCCCCAGTGCCCCCGGGGATGTCACCTGCACGTGTGACACGGCCCTGCTGGGCTGTGGGGGCAGCAGCAATGCTGGCTCAGCTCTCCTCTCTGTCCCTCTGCTGCTGATCTCTGGTGGAAGCTTGACAAACTCGCACCAACTTAATGGGTTATTTATTTACTTGTGCCTTCAGTCATGCCCCCTGAGACTTCGTGTGGTTTTTGTCTTGGTTCAGCAAAACTTTCTCCCTTTCTAAAGCCAAAACAACCCGAGGAAGCCACCTGGCGCTTCTGCAGGTGTCTGAGCCTCCCCTGGTGCAAGGCTTTAAAGCTCTGGGTGTGGATTTCTCCTCAGGGCTGTCACCAAAGTGCTTCAAGGACACTGAGCTGGGCTGGGGAGCTCTCAGGGCTTAGGAGGAGTGAGCAGAGGATTTAAGGCAGAGGCAGGGAGCTGGTGCCAGCCTGCAGAGTGACACCCTGCTCTGGCCCTGCTGGTTGCTATGGCATTTTCATTTCTGCTTCTTTGCAAGGGGGATTTGTGTTTTTTCTAGTTACTGAGCAAATCCCAGCAGTATGGAGGGCTAGTCACTACTAATGTAAAAACTGTGATATGGGAAAAATTAAGCTGTTTAATTTTTCGATGAGTCTGAACATCAGCAGTAGAGGATCACAGGATGGTTTGGGTTGGAAGGGGCCTTGGAGATCATCCCACTCCAGCCCCCTCACATGGGCAAGGACATGCAGCTCTGATTGCCAGGACTCTGCAAGAGACACTGAGATATTCAAAATCTCTTGCTAAGGATTTCTCCTGTGAAAAACCTGGGGATTTTGGGCCATGGATGACCCAGTAAACAATTTGGGCTTTCAGGACAAGGAATTTCATGACTGCAGGCTATTTGCTGCAACATTTCAAGCCTATATTCTGCCACAGAAAGATCTCCCATGTTTCAATAGCCTCTTTTATGCTAGAAATTCTGTGCAAATTAGTGTAATTAGGATTAAATTACCCCTGAAGTACATCCAGTGGAATTCATACATGGCACTTCTTTTCCAGTTGAATACAGAAATGAAATGATGATATAAACCCTCATGTCCAGGTGTTTGAAGGGGATGAGCCACCTAAATCAAGCCACCTCAGCCTTGAAATGCAGACAACTCAATCATACAAATTCACTTTATTCAAAAGTTCTAGGAAATTGGTACAGCAGTGTTTGACTCCTGAGGAGATGGAAAATCTATGAGCATTTGGGGAATATTTTTTGGTCCATCACACGCATTTTGATGGCCTTTGGACAGGGCAGAAAGGAGAGAAGTGATTTACCTCAAACACTGGGCCTGTGCCTCTGGATGCACCTTCTCCAGGAGGGCATCTCCCTCCACAGCCAGCTCTGCATGGAAGGATTTGGGCAGAACCCCTCAAGTCAGGAATGTGAATCGCAGAATCATTAAATAGGATCCCAAAATACCCTGAGTGGGAGGGGACCCACAGGGACCATGGAGTCCAACCCCTGGCCCTGCACAGGCACCCCAACAATCCCACCCGTGCCTGGGAGGGTCACAGAGAGCAGGTGGTGCTGGATGGGAGCAGCTTTTGGACAAGGGGTGGAGGGACAGGACACAGGGAATTAATTCCCACTGCCAGAGGGCAGGGCTGGATGGGAGATTGGACAGGAATTGTTGGCTGTGAGGGTGGGCAGGCCCTGGCACAGGGTGCCCAGAGCAGCTGTGGCTGCCCCTGGATCCCTGGCAGTGCCCAAGGCCAGGCTGGACAGGGCTTGGAGCAGCCTGGGACAGTGGAAGGTGTCCCTGGCCATGGCAGGGGGTGGCACTGGATGAGTTTTAAGGTCCCTCCCAACCCAAACCAATCCACGATTCTATGATTAAAAAAAGAACACGAAAACTCTGGATCGAGACGTTTTGGATTGCCTGGTTACAGAATACAGCACAGCAGCATTGATCCAGAAAAACACATTTCTTACACCTTGCTGCAGCAAATCCTCCATCCCATTCTAAGCCCCCCATGCTGTGCTGTTGGGCAGCTCAGCAGTGAGAAAGAGCCCCAATAAAAGGCAATTCTGCTCCCAGGGAGGCTTTTCATACACAGTCGAGTTTGAAATTCTTACACTGCTTCCCCTGCTGTGCCTTTTACAAGAGAGATTCCCACTTTCCAGAAAAATCTGTGTGACATCTTTTAAACGATGCATTCACTGATTTAAATCAAACAGCCAGCTAGGAAAATTTCAGATAAATGAAGATGACAAAGCAAATAGAAAGAAATTAAGCACATACATGCACATAACCACCAGCACAAGAGCTCTCTCCCAGCAGCCTCTCCTGTTCACTGATACATAAAATTATAGATACTTTTCATACCTGCAAAATTACCATATATGGGGAATATAAATAAATATATATTTTTACACAACAAATATAAAGGTATGTTTTATCATATGAGATTAAAATCACTTCAGCACTGGCATATTCTCTCCCCAAAATTATGTAAATTTTCCTGGCGTTACAGAATCATGTGATAAAGTAGTACAAGAGGGAGTGCTAAAATTAGGAAGGGGAATGGCTCTATCTGCAGCTTTCCTTGTTCTGGCCTAAGTGAAAAGTGATCACTGAAGCCTGTGCCAGTGTCAGAGAGGAAAGAGCTCCCTCGGGGTGGGAATTCTCTGTCTGCACTGCTGTCCCACAGGGAGCAAGGCTTAGCACAAAGCCCTGGAATAATTCATTAGCTCTCACCAAGACTGCAGGAGTTAAAAAGGAAATTCTTGTGTCACTTTACACTCCAGCCCACAGGAATGCCAAACCTTACAGTGAGACAGTGGGTTTCATTTATTGTCTTTTAGTGAAAATTCACTCAGGTGATACATCCTTCATCTCAAAACTGTTCCCAAAAACGTGTGAGGTCTAACACACCTTGGGCAGGTGTTGCAGGTCAAATCCCAGCACTGTGTCCTTACATGCTGATTAATCAAAGAGTCCTTAAGGTTGGAAAAGACCTCCAAGATCACCGAGTCCAACCTGAAATTCCAGCTTCTCTGCAGTTCTCATGGAGTCCTTCCAGAAGCTGCAGCTCCAACTGCTCTGCAAACACGGATCTCTCTGCCTGGGCTGGAGACACCTCCCTGTCCAAGCAGCACACTCACCACCCATCCCTGCTCCCACTGGAGATCCTGCTGTGTTTCCTTCCCTTGGGAGGCACTTTTTGTGGAATTGAGAGCCCCGCTTAGCCTGTGCTCTATTGTTTAAAAATGGAGTCCGAGGGAATGATTTTCAGAAGGGGCAAACTGAGTTTTGTAATTCCTGAAAATCTGAGTCACTGCTACCCGCTGCCAGTTACCACTTTAGGAGCTCAGTCTGGCAGCCGTGTCCCAGTGGGCAGAGGAAGTGGGAAATATTTGGGCATTGTCCAAGAGGAGAAGTTCTCCACAAACACTTCTTGCTGTTCCAGCGGTGGACGAGAATGCAGCGTGTGTTGTCCAGGGTTTTGGGAAAGCCTGGACAGGCTGGAAGTGCACAGGAGAGCCTGGGCTGAACATGGCTTTGCTGCCAGTGCCATTAATTCCCGATTTAATGCAGAATTCTGCCATCCCTGCCCTGTCCTAAGGCACTTTCCCTCCCAAATGAAGCTGCAGCTTCCCTGCTGAGCAGCTGTCTGACCGCAGTGCAACACCAGCAGGGAGTGCCTGATGCTTTCAGCAGCTCCAGGACTTTTCAGCTGATTTACCTGAAAAAAGCTGAGCTGATAAAGATTCAGACCAGGCTGGAAGGCTGGAAAAGAAGAGGAACCATCTTCCCACGGAGGAGATCCCGGCGTGTGTCTGGATTGAAGCTCTGGTGCTGTCTGGGCTCCCCAAGCTCCCTCAGCACAGATTTCTCCTTAAAGGGGAGATGAGTCTTGGCAGTGAGCACCAGTGTGTGGTGCCTCTCTCCAGAATGCTGCCTGCTCCTGGCTTTAAGGAAAGCCTGAGAAAATTTCAGCTGCTTTGATAGGAAATGGTTGACTGGAACTTCACTGCATCCTGGCAAGATCCATCTGTGTTTGAAGAGGACAGATATCTCTATAGCAACCAGTGTTTGTCACTTGGGCAGAATCCCCAGGGGCTCTTCCTAAGGTGCTGAGTGTGCTGCACACCTGAATGAGGTCCTTTCATTCACCACCCCTGACTATTTTAGAAATAATTATCTCAGTATTTTACCGCCAGCATCACCGATGGTTCAGGCTGTCGCAGCCATTTAAAGTGGGTTCCTTAACACCCAGGCGGTCACAGTGAGCCTGTGCCCTGCCTCTGCCCTCTGGCAAGCTGGGCAAGAGTGAATTTACTCAAAAGTGTTTACACTGCACAATTATGGCAACATCTGGAGTGGGGAACCACCCCCAAAAGAGCAGCACGTGGGGAAAGGTAGAAAAGAAAAATGTAATCACTTACAAAAAGCCCAGCAAGACAGAAATGAGAAGGAGAGAAGAAAATCCCCTTCCTGCGGGATACTACAGCTGACAGCAGAATTCCAGAGGCAGGAGCTGGTTGGCTGCTGCTCCTGGTTTTGTCATCGAGGGCAGGACAACATCCATGGCCCACGTGCACATCCCCGGCTCGGGGAATGCCGCGCTCACCGCAGGGTCAGTGCCTGAGCTGAGGCACGAAACCGCCGCTGCCAGCAGGGAACAGGAGGGGAAAACCATCTTTGTCCAAACGCCCTTGGAATGCAGAGGGAGAGAAGGTGCAACCCCCTCAGCAGAGGCCCGGACAGAACAGGAGGCTCTGTCCTGCTCACCGAGCATCCTCCGGTGTCTCTTCCAGGCTGCTGCTTTGCAGCATTCCCAGCGCGCTGCTGTTTCGCTTCGTTCCCATCTGTGTTCCTGCAGCTGTTCAGGACAGCTCTTCCCGTAAGGAATGCTGCTTTCCCCGCGTCCTGTGCAAACAGGGATGGTGCTCTGCCAGCCCAGCAGATTCCCTCACTCAGGGACAATTTCTGCTTCTCACAGCAGCCCCTAATCCATCATTTCTGTAGATTTTTGCCTCTTCCAGGAAAATGAACTGAGCATGTCAGAGAGAACCAGTATCAGCCAGAGCAGCTGCTGTGCTTTTCTTGGTTCTCTCATGAAATGAGGTTTAAGAGGCTGGTGTCTACCCCTGGCTGTATCCCTCTGGTATACAGTGGAATAATTAATGAAAAATTAGTAATCTGCATTTATGGGCTCCTTTTGCAGACAATACTTGATTAATCTCCGCAGTCATCTACCCAAATAAGAGGAGATTAACCGACATCCTAATCTGTCATAAATCAAACAGGCAGGGAGCCTTACCTCGAGAGCCAGACAAACAGCACAGAGCCTACATTAGGGTTTAGCCCACATTATTCCAAATCTAATTTAAGCCAACACCAGGACTCCGAAATCGTGGATTTTTAGGCTGCATTTCAAGGCACCGCAATGTGGGATGCGTTCCCTTCCTCTCCCACTGCGTCTCCCTGCCATTGTCACTTGTGCTTGTCACACACAAAGAAAATCAGCTTCCCTCGCTGGTCCAGGCACCTGGGGGCACTGGGGCCAGAGGTCCCCCAGCCTGCGGAGCTGTTTTTTGGAATGCCAAGACCTGACAGCTCCATTGAGGAGCACCAGGGGCTGGGATAATTGGGAAGCAGCGGTTTGCTCTCTGCAGGAATGCCGAGTCTGCGTTACGGGTTTGGGGGAGCTCGCTGTAATTTGCAAATCAAAACCAAACAGAATCAGCCAACGAAATCTTTTCCGGGAACATTCTGGATTTCCTCGGGCTATAAAAATGTTGAAGCCTCTAAACATCTCAGACCTGTTTTCCTGCATTCCAGGGCTATAGCCTACCTGTACCCTAAGGCTAAGATGGAATCACTGTCTCACACCGATTCTTCCTGACATTCACAAGCTCTTCAAAAAAATTCCCTCCCCAGATCCGCTTTTGGCAAGTAAAGGAAGCAGATAAGGAAATATAAATGGCACTTTTTCTAAGGATAATGTGTGAAAGATGCAAATGCACAAGTGTGAAAGAGAGACCAGACTCCAAGGTATTCATGACTGTTGATCTTAGCACTATCAACATCTTTTTGTCACAGATGTCATCACAGAGGTGAAGTGAGTAGCAACTGTGACTCAGGATGGCAGCGTGGGCTCTGGCATGACAGGGAACCGATTTCTCACTCTCTGCCTGTTCCCTGAGCCATCAGCCCCCAACAGCTTGTTCACAGACTGCTGCCGTCGGTGCAGGATTAAATTCTTAGCTGGGAGATAATTTTGTGGGTGTTTACCAAGTCATGTTGAAGTCTGATGAAATTCAAACCCCTTTAATTGGCATTTCCTTGTGGTGGATGGGCACGAAGGATGAACCAGATGCCTTGGGGCCAATACCAAGAGCATCCTAAAGAGGAAAATACCAACCCTTTGTGCAGAGGATTTGGCATGGACAGCATCATTCCTCAGTTGTGAGTGGTTTGCCTTGTCTCTGTCCCATCTTCCTGGATGGAAGCAGCTCACACTAAACCCAAACTATCTTTAATACCTTTCTGGAAAGTCTTGCATAGATGTATATTCTGATTTCTTGTTATTTAGGCAAAGAATTAAGTTGCCTCCAGATTTTGCTGCAGCAAAAATCCTGGCTGAGGCCATAGGAAATGCCATTTTATCCCCAGCCTTACCTTCCTTCTCATCCTCACAGCAGCCAGTTACATCCTCTAAAGAATAGCACAAGAACCATAAAAGAATCATAGCTAAGGGCCAGATAAAGCTGTGCTACTCTGAAACATAAAGCTCTAATTTTTAATGCCTTTCTGTGCCATTAAAACAGGCTGCAGGAAGGAGCATTTGGCATCCGATCACCTGGCAAAAGTTAAAAGGAACAAATTCTGTACAGCTCAGGAGAAGGCCAAGGTAACATCCATCATTATCCTCTGGGTCTTTCTGCTTTGCTGGATTATATAATTTGTTTATTCTTTGGACAAAGTGTGCAACAATGTCAATCTTGGCATCGATAACAAAAGGAAAAGTGGAAACCAGGAACACTGGTTGCTCTGGCTTGGTGCTCTTGCACCGGCTTTGCCCTTTCTTCCACAAACTGAAATTCTTTCCTTTGCCTTCCTCTTTTTGTTACTTCATTTATTGTGAAGAATTATTAATGCTCTGTGTAAAATTATCCTCTGGGCTTGTTTGTTTGGGTTTTTTTTTTTAATTACAGATACATAAAGCCTGTAGAGCTTTCCCTATCTGTGGAGCTGATCTGCCACAATGGCAAAGCTGCAGGCACCGGGTTTGGCTCTGCAACGGGAAAGGGAAACCTGTCAATCCACATGAAATGCTGAAGCAGCAACTGAAACATTTGCTTTTCCCAGCAGGCACCCAGGGCCTCTTTGAGGATTAAACCTACTGCTAAATTTAGCCTGGTCTCACTGGAGTCAGTATCAGAAGTTATCAGATCAGGACATCTCTGGAGGGAATGACGTCTGTCCCGTGGAAGTCTGAGCCCCTGAGCCCTGGCAGGCTCCTGCCCTGCCCTGGGCTGCAGCAGAGCTGGGAATGTTCCGTGGGGCCAGAGACGCCAGAGACATCGTGGGATTCTTCAGAGGACGTGAAAAACCTGCTCTCATCGGGCTGTTCACTCACAGGTCCTGAGCAAAACAACCCCCAGCTGGATGTCACAGGGCAGGGGAATGGTTAAACCACCTGAAACATGGTGACCCAGTATTTTCTGAGTTGTTTATTCAGTGTAAGGCTTGCATTGACCTTTTCCATTGTCAATGGAAATTCCCTTTCCAGCGCAATTTACACTCTCATCTGCTCTAAATTAAGAAGTGTTTATAAACATTTTTAAAGAGTTAAATCTGTGGGGGAGATAAGAGAAACCCTTCAAAACATAAACAGGCTTTGCAATTGGGTCGATTGGCTGTGTCATGCTTTTCTCATCACTTCCACCTTTGAGCTGTGGAAACAAATTACTCCATCCCTTTAGGAAACACCCCACTCCCATTTTCTTTCTGTTTGGAGCAGAGCCTGAAGGAAGGAAGTGTCTGGATAGGTCAGGTGGGGCTTCCCAGAGGTGCTGGAGCAGCCCCGTGCCCCCACAGCCCTGGTTGAAATGTGCTGCTTTTTCAAAGGTCCCTTTTTGCTTCTTGGGATGAAGGACACCAGGCTGGAATGGTACCAGACTGCCAGTGCTGAGCCATGGAAATTCAAGACAAATTCCATTTCTCTCACTGGGAAAGGCTTCACTAACTGGAACTTGTGACTCCTCTGTGGTTGTTGTCTTCTCAAAACGAATCCCACTCCTGTTGGGTACTCTGAAGGTGTTCAGAGCTTAAATTTTCACCTCCTTTGGAATATTTCTTCTGTGTTTGATCAGAAGCTGTGATTTCACTCGGTTTGATTTGATTCAGGGTCCAAAGACTCTGAAGGGCAAAGACTGCACTCAGAGAGCAGAGTAACAGCTACGGGACCTCACTAAATATTCACTGCAGAGAATTTGATTTTTTTCCATTTTAAATACTGATACTACACATAAATATGCTGGAACTCTCTATGTGTGTATGTTTATCAGTCCTAGGTGAATGCCCTCCTCCCTCTTACAGTGACAAAAGGAAAAATAGAGACAACTGGTATAAACACCAAAGGAGTCACTTTCCTTATTTCCTTCCCTGAAATCTGAGGATGGCAGCTCTGAGAACACCACCACAAACACCTTTTACCCTGTTATTTCCATTTATAAAATGTTCAGACACAGCTATGGGACATAAAGTCTGATCTCCTTCTTCAATCAGAATCATTCTGTCCCCAGCTCCTGGTGGCACAGAGCTCCTGTGTGGCTGCCTGGGACTGGGAAGGGTCAAACAAACACAGAGATTTCCTCAGGTGCCACTGGACAATCAGAGTCACTTCACAGTTTTTATTTGTTGACGGCTTTTATAAACCAAAATTCCACTTGGATCAGACATCTCATGAAACATTTATTCAGTCTCGTGCATGCCCGTGACACATCAGGTTCCAGCAGAGCAGCATCTGCAGGACCAGACAGTGGAGCTGTCAGGCAGAATTCCTGCTTTCTGCTGAAGGGGAGGGAAACTCACAAAATTAAGGCACTGTCAAACCCCAAGCCCACAGATCATTTGACCTTTCCTACTGGCTTTCCTCTGCTCGCACACAAGGATGGTTTCTTACCTTTAATTAACCGTCAGTTGCAATTTTGAACAGGGACACACACACACAAACCCCCCACTTCTCTTAAATCCTGTTTCCATTCCCAGCTGGAATGGAAACAGCAGCAAACCTCACTGCTAGGGATGGAAAATGCCCAGTGCTACATCCCCAGGCTTGCCACTCTCACTGTGGTGATCCCAGCCCTTGGAAGATGCCGTTTATAAGAACAAAATCAGTTATAAGAACAGCTGTGAACTACTCTAAAAGCCATTGTTCACTAAGCAGAACACGAATGAGCTGACAGACCCCTCCTGAGCCATGCAAGCAGTTCAGCTTCTTCACTCATTGGGCACAAGCTGCATTCACAGCCCAGCAGTTTGGGCCTACAGAAGGTAATCAGTATTTTCAGCTGATGTGCTTTTATCAGTCCTTTAAAGTAGTTTTTCATCAGCTGGTGTGAAATGCCCTGCTTCAGCCCTTCTATCTGAATTTAAGAATATGAGAAAGGTTTTTTCCTGCATCCAGGGAGTGTTCAGGCTGTCCTGGAGCACACCAGGATCACTGCAAGCCCAAAGCAGCACGTGGCTGAGGGCTCAGGGCCACAATTACAAGTTCCAATTGCAACGTTAAAAAAAAAAGCCAGATTCAGGTCCATGACTTAGGTGCCCTGGCAATTATAAATAAACAGTAATAAATATTTACACTCACACACACTCTTCTTGTATCCCACAGAATTACAAACAAACCAGAGCCATGCTTCTCCCCTGGTTCAATAGGATCAGGTTTGGGGTGGGACACACTCAGAAACAAGGTGCAGCAATGCCACACACAGCCTGGGATGGTGACAGTGCCCACACATGGCACTGGGAGCACTTCACAGCTTCAGAGCTCTGGCAAACACAGACTTGGCTGAGCAAATTGCAACGTCCTGACCATCAGAATCAGAGGGAACTGAGGTGAACAGGGTTTGGCTCGGCCAAAGGCCGTGTCCTTATTGCATTTGAAATGTCACATTACTTGGAGATATGGCAGGTGTGGGAGCTGGGAAAAACCAGACCAGGCTCATACCAGGCCATCTAATTTCCTCGAGTATGAAACCTGATTTTCACATCGTGTCTTAACAGTTTGTTGTTTTGGCAGACGCTGGAAAGGTCAGTGAAAACTCAAAGGAAATTATGAGTTGGAGGAGCACAAACCATTCCCCCTCATTCATAAATAAACACAGTGAAAGATTTTACATCAATTGAAAATGCTGCATCAGATTTGCTGACAGCTTGGGAACTGGCACCCACTTACCACCCTGGCACAAACCTACAAATCCCTGAAAATCTGATCAGAATAGAGAGGCAGAGACCAAGAAGCAAGCAGCAGCACAGAGAGCAAAAATGAAATTCAGGGACCCCGCTGGCAGTGTCCTGGCTTCCACCTCTCCTCTGGAGTCTGAGAGAGAAGGACTGGAGCATAAGGGAGGTCACAGGTGGCTTTGAGACTCAGCTCTGGAAGAATTTTCTTGGCCTATTTCCCGCGCCGTTGCTTTTTTATTCAGCTTTTTTTGCTTTCCTCTTCCTCGTGCCTTCGTTCAGCTCCTCTTTGGACTTGGCAGGAGGAGGAGGAGGGTGGGAAACCTCGTGGGAGGGCCCGTGGTAGTCGTGGTGGTGGCTTGGGTGCCCACTGGAAACAGAGCCAAAGAGCACGGGGCAGACGAGGTTTTCCAGCGGAGCAAAAGGCGAGGCGTGCGAGTGAGTGGCCGTCATGAAAACCTGCCAGGCAACAGGGAACACTTAGAGGTGACACAGAGCAAGGAAACACTGAGCAGGGAGCGCTCTGCTGACCCCAGAGAAAGCCCCTGCTGCTACATGACTCGAGGCACAAGGAGCTGCTTGTGTGATGGAGAGTTCAGCACTGAATTTCCTGAGCACATCCTACAGCCAGTGGATCCTGCAGTGGCTCAGGAAGGTGAATGTTCCCAGTTTAGGGTCTGCAATGTGCTGGCAACGAAGCTGCTGTAAACTTACCTTGCAGACTATCATGAACATGGTGAAAAAGAAGATGAGGTTGGCTTCAGAGATGGGGAGCCAGTGAGTCTGCTGCAGAGTGAAGAGGACTGTGCCATACAGACTGGCCTTTGTAGGGCTGGAAGAGAAAGAAAGAGGTTTTCTTGAAGGTTTGCACCCAGCCCTGACTGGTTCTTTCATTCCATCCTTCATCTGACCGGGAATTTCCAGGCTGCTGACTTACAAGGACATATGAAGAATTTCATTTGTTTCAGGCTTCCAGACGCCACGCAGCAGCTGCTCAAAGTTGGACATCAAGGCCACACCAGAACCTGTGAGACAGAGAAACCTGTCAAAGAGCTGGAGCTGCCAAGCAGAGGGCTCTGGATCTTCAAGGACACAAAGGGTTCTTGACATTCTCCCCAAATTTAAAAGCCAGCCTAAGCCAACAGAGCAGAGCAAATGCTCCTTGACTTTCCACCAACGCAGGGAAAAGGCATTTGCTTCTTGCAGTTACTGATGCTCAAGTGCTTGCTCCAAACACAACCTTAAAGGAAAACTGACTGGCAGAACCCCCTGAAAAGACACAGGTGAGCTCAGAGAGCACGGGAGAAAGAACACAGAACTCCTGACTCCAGTTCTTCAACCATTCCTCGAGGCTGCACAAACACCCGCGGGGTGGGGACCTGAACCCACACCCGGCTCCCCCCTGAGCTTCCCCCAGGCTGTCCCAGCCCTCCCTGCAGCCTCTGGAGCATCTCAGGTGTCACCTTTGACCCATCCCGTGGCCATCATCACGAACCACCCGTGGTGGTAGAGGTGGTGGGCGTGGTGCACCCCGGCCGCCATCTTGCGCACCCGCACCACCTCCTTCATGGCCACCAAGATGAGCTTCACGGGCAGGAAGCTGACACACTTGTAGAAGAGGTTCATGGGGCAGAAGAATATCAGGTACCTGCAAAAAAAAAACCAAAACAGGCTCGTTCTGATCTGGGGCATGCAGAGAGGAGGGGTGTGGCAGACTGGGTTATGGCAGGTGGGGGTGAAGGAGAAGAAAAATCTAAAGAAAAATTACTCCTAATTGCACAGCTAATTCCAAAGGGAAACCTATAGCAACTTCTCAGAGAGCCCTCACTACTAATACTCCATCTTGAATAAAACCCAGTAATTTTAATTCAGAATTTTTTAGAAGTTTGTGTCTTCTCCAGAAGCATCAACTCATCTAGAATAAGAAGCTACATATCCTGAAATGATATTACAGACAGAGGACAGATTTCAAATACTCTTTTTTTCCCCAGAAGACTGCCATATTTTTCAGCCCTGAAAGAAGATCTTCCTCTTTATTTTCTCAAGTATAAAAACTAGATGGCTGAGAGATTTACTCAGAGACTTCTATTTATGAAAATTTCATTCACAATGCTTCCCAACAATGCTCATTCTGCCACGTAAAAGCACCTACAATCCACACACTGGGGAAGTTAAAGGTTAATTTGTGCACACAACGAATAAAATGCCCCCAGATCTTCAGGATGTGCCACTCCTCGCTCTGTGTGGGATCTGTGGGTGCTGCTGCTCCCAGGGTTTGGCCCTGGCTCAGCAGTGGCTGCTATGAATAGAAGTGCCCCAGCCCAGATAATCACAGCATTAGGCAGCTGGTCAGGGAAACTGGGAACCAGAGCCAGCAGTGCAAGAGCCTCAAGGGCTGCCTCAGCCCACCTCTGCTCCCCCAGCTAATCCCAGCGAGATCAGAGCTGTGCCCCACCTCCCCCTGCACACCTCCCTGCCCAGCAGAGCCCCTGTGCCACCCCACAGGGGTGCAGGGCACTCACCACACTGCTGTGGCCAGGATGACACTGGAGTTGTGGCTGAAGTAGCCAATGGGTGCCTCTCCCAGCAGCAGATCAGCGAGGATGTAGCTCCCAAAGCAGTGGAGCATAGCACAGAGCCAGGAGGCAAAAGGGCTCTTCCGGGCCATCTCCACGGCTCCTGTGAAAAACCAGGGGGAATCACGGAGTCACCAGGGTTGGAAAGGACTCTCAAGGCCATCTAGTCCAGCCTCAGTGAGAAGATGGATCTAGTAATTAAGCAGGAACTTCAAGACCCAGTAAGAGAGAGGCTCGAGGTGCGTGTTCTCCCACAAAGCAACTCAAAGAAAAGCGCTTGTGAAACGAAATACAAAAGTGTGAAGCCCAAGCAAGTACCAGAGATGGTCAAGAAATGATCCCAGCCTGCAGACCCCCCCGAAGGTCTCATGTGAACAGAGTCATTAGAAGTTTATGAACTGGCTGAGAAAGTCTCTCCTTTATTTGCTGCTACCAGAAAGAATATTTTTTTCCCCTTGAAATCAATGTCTTTTTACAGTCTAAAAATAAAATGCATACTAGTACCATTCTCTCCACTGCTTCACCCTAGGTGCCCTCTAGAATTCATGAACAATCTGTTCAGCTCTTTCATTCATAAGATAACCTGCAAAAATAGAATAGGAATTCTTAATCTTTATTTGAGAGAAGAGGATTTGAGGGTTCTTCCCCGCTCCTGTACTGGTCTGGAAATACTTTGTGGTCTCCTCCCACAGTCTGCTATACCCTTTTTTAAAATCCCTGTAGCAATTTTCATCCAGCTTTGTACATTCTCAGGGAAGCCTCTCAATAACATCAATTCTGTGAGGTACTTTCATCACCTTAAACTGCTCCAGAATCCTTCGTGTGGCATTTCAGACACAAAACTCTGTTCAGCGAGCAAAGACAGAAAATGCTAAAAATGTTCATGTCAACATGATTACCTGGTACACTTTAAACAGCATTAAGTGGTTCAGCATGAGCCAAAGCTGTGAGTGCCCAGGCTCTTCCATCCTCGGGGACATTTGAACCAGCTGAAAACACAGCAGCGACGAGACAGCTGCAACAGCCGAGACACGAAACTGGTTCTATAGGAACCTGAGGTTTAGCTTGAGGCTTAAATTTAGTAACACTTGTTTTTCCTTGGCTCCACGAAGCCATGCTGTCTCCAAGGAGGAAACAGGACGGTTCTGTCCTGACACTGATCCTCAGCCCAGGAGCTGCGGGATGGGAGCACTGTAGGAATCTGGGGAAAAGTACACCCCAGCCTCATCCAGTCCCCAGTGGATTCCTGGGCTTGCATATATTTAAAAGCTATTTTTGTGAGGGCTGCCTGTTAATTGTTCGGTTCAGGACTCCATGCTGCAAGGCAGCTGGGAGTAATCAGGCCTGGAAAACCCAGCACTCGTTTACAGGGAGTTTAACGGGAACAGCGTGGGGATTGTACGGCTCGGAGGTCGCACAACACCAGGTTTGAAAATCATTCTCGAGCTCGGGCTCGGTTTTCCCTTCAGTCACTCTGCAGTTAAAGCGAAACGGCTCAAAACAGAGCAAGAGGAGTGCACGCATTGTCAAAAACAGGGAAAGTGGCGTTTGGGAAGACCGAGGCACAGCCAGGCTGTGACAATGCAGAAGGTGAACGCCAAGGTGCAGATCTATCGATCTGTGCAAGATAAGCCCAACAGAACAAACAAAGCAAGGTCAGTTATGGTGCCTGAGAACAACTAAGGACATGGTCCAGAGGGTGGGAAAAAACAAGGTTTTACTTCCAGCCCTTTTCTATATAAATAGAAGGAAGGTACTGCCACAAAAATATTCAAGCCAAGGGACTGGCCAGAAACGCAGCTCTCAGTCCTGGGGTGGCAGCCAAGTGACCGAACTTAAATACCTCAATGCGGCCACAATCCAGTCTTAAATAAAATCCCAGATTATTTCTCAAAATCAGAGTCACGGGTTCGAGGGGTTTTTCCTGCTTTACACTCGGACGCAGGTGCGGGAGCCGTGACACGGCCCGTGCCAGGCGGCAGAGGAGAGGCACGGGCAGGTGGCAGAACCTGTTGGTGCGGGGCAGTGCGGGGTCTGGGCCGGCACAGCGGTACCGGAGCTCCCCCCAGGGCCCCCCCGGGCCAAGGGCCGCACTCACCGGGCTCGTACTTGAGGTAGAGGACGGAGATGATGAAATAGGCGGTGTCGAACAGAGGGAACACCGGCAGCGCGGCGAAGGCGGCCGCCAGCTCCCCGAGGGGCAGCGCCTCCGCCAGATCCATCGCGGCGGCGGGTGGCGGTTCTCAGTCCCCGGTTCTCGATCCCTGCCCCGGCCCGGCGGAGCTGCGGGGGATGCGGGAGGTGCGGCCCGGGCC
>VYXD01007993.1:89165-111768 GCA_013397195.1 Hylia prasina
GGCTCGCCGGGACCTTCCGGGGCTCCCACCTGTTCCTCGGGCCCAGCGGCCGCTCCGGCCGCGGCCGGGGGGACCCCGGGCTGCGGGGACGCCGGGAGGGCTCCGGCGGTGGCTGCGGGGCTCTGGAGGTGCTCCAGCACCGAGCAGCCTCGGTCTTCGCTTTTATCCCTTCCTGCAGCGCCGTAATGAGCTTATCTGCTCCTTCTGGGATGTGGTGTAAGCACAGAAGTCAGCGTGTATTTTACCTGTAAGTGGCCTTAAGTGGCGGTTATCCAGAGGATCATTTGCTCCTTTTAAGGGTTTTTTGGCTCATCCAAGCAGTTCTCCGCTTAGGTGTTTATTACTGTGGGAGGACTGCAGGGCCCTCAATCTGTCCAATTTTTGAGTTTTGGATCAACAGACACCACCGCAGGATGCCAAGGTGGGTCTGTCTTGGCCATCTGCAGTCTGTGGGGGAAGCCTCTGGTGCATTAAGCTGAACGTGTACGTGTTATTCCAGGGGCTGGGGTGTGTGGAATGGGGCTTTGGTTCTATTAAAGTCATACCTGCTCCTGTCTGAACAAGTGCTTTTTTGTGATAGACCTGTATCGAAGTCCTAAAGTAGCCAATAAAGTTATTGTCGTTTGGATCCCCTCCCGGAGCAACCTGCATGTGACATGGGGACTGAAGAAAAATCACCCTGACCTTGTAGGTTCTGCAGAACCCCCTGGGCTGGGCATCTGTGGGGAGCTGCAGTGTTACACATTGGAGTAACACTAACAAATCCTGGTGGTAATTGTGGGCTGTTAAATGTCAGTGTTGTCTGAGTTTGCAGTACTTCAACGTGGATCTCGTTGAAATGTCAGTTAGTGCACTTCATGAATCCTGTTTGCTCTGAGCTCTCTTTCTGTGGCTGCAGATTTTTCACTCGAGTGCCAACCTACTTTAATAAAATTCTAGCAGATCTGTGGTGTCTTTTGACTTCAGAACTGTCAGCTGCAGTGGTTACCCTAATTCTGGAGTTACTTTGTCAGACACTGTGGCTGTGCAGAACTAAGCAGCCAGGAAGTCAATTTTGTGGTGGGTTCTTTTCCCTTTCTCCACACGCTGATGTTACACGACGCTGTTGTGAGAGGACCCAAAATAACCAGGCAGCTCCCTGCAAAGGGAGGCCAGAGCTCCCAACAGGTCAGTAGCCCCTTAAGTTTAGGAGTGATGTATGTTAAATTATAATTCTACATACTTGATACTTATCCAGGGCAATAATTGGTGGCAGAAAAATCAGCCCATTGTTCCGAAGTGCCTGTGGGCAGGGTCTGTGTTCCAGTTTAACCTTTTCTTGAAGGAGAGCAGAGGTGGTGTGGCTGAGGTTCATTGTGCAGGCTCAGAGCTCAGACTCTTGGCTCCAAAGCACATGCAATATGTGGTGGTGTTGATTGTTCATTACCTGGCACGTCACTGGCACAGAGGGAAGAAAAACTTATATTTTGAACACGTTTAAAAAGCAGATTCTGAGTTTAATCACACTTGGGCACCAGCATGGAAGTACAAGAAGCTGCTCTGCTGTTTTCCTGCTGGGAGAGTCAGTGCACCCATGAGCTGCTGTGCCTGTAGGAACTCATGGAAAGCTCCAGCTACTTTCTGCTGGCTCTTAAAATCTTCTCCTGACTGAATTAGTTGTGTTCAAACCTACAGCATTCATTGCTGCCACTCACTTCCTCATTTACCAAGAAAGTCAAGCTTTGAGGCCTAGATTTAATTCGAGCTTTTCAGTGTAGTTGGTGTGTGTGTTTCTGGAGAGGGTGAAAGCTGCACAAATAGTGTCAGGTGAGCAAAACCAGCCCAGTTCCATGGGGCTGAGGAGGGAGGAGATGGTTGGTTCTTCGTGGTGCTTTCCTGTAGGGTGTTTAAATTTAAGCTTCACTTAAATTCCCTAACACATCCCCTATCACGAGCTGCCATTGTGGATATTCATTCCTGAGTGGTTAGTTGGATCTTGGTCAGCTCACGGGTCATGCCTTAAATGAAAAGAAAATAGGACGTAAGTTTCTCTGCCTCTGTTGGGTTGAACTGGTCAAAATAATCATTTCCCCAAGCTTGCAGAACCTGCTGGCCTCAGGAAATCATCTCCTGTGCTGATTGTTCATCTCCAGCTGCTCCATAAAGCCCTGCTGACTCGGGAGCAATATTGAATTTACACGTGTTTAGCACTTGAACCTCCTCTAGTAATTGCTGCAGAATATATTTATAACTTAGTTTCCCACACTTAGAGGTTACCTGTGTAAATTCTGAACTATTTCAAAGGAGACCTATAAGAAACAAGCTATTTTTAAAAGAACTTACATCATCCTAGAAGCCACCTGGGATGTCTGGTATTGTGTCTTCATTTATTCAGCCTTTTCTCCTCGAGGAAACATATGGGCAAACCACTTCTGCTCCATGACCTAAGCACTGAGTACCAGCATCACTTTCATTCCAAGACTTCTGTGAGAACATAGCAGGAGGTGGAGGAGAGCAGGAGTTCTGTTCTGTGAGGCCTGACAGGGCAGATGTTCTGTGATTCTGCTGGGAACAAGGCTTTTGCCTTTGGACTCTGTGTGCTGAGAAGCCACCCCTTCCACCCAGCAAAATACCTTTGCCTTGGTAACTCGTGCTCTGTGCTCCTGGGGGAGTTTATTCCCTCATGTCAGGAGCAATGAGAAATGTTAGTTTTCGCTCTGTGGACAAGCCTGTCGTTTCCAACCAGCTGCTAGAATTGTGCTTGCAATTAAATGGTTCCTCCTGCTGAATATGTAGCAATCTGTTCCTGTTTTTAAATATTAGATAATAACTTCATTATTTGCCGTTAGTACCCCTCTGTGACACAAACCCAGCTTTGGTTTGAGTAACAGCCTGCATTGTGTGCTCCCTGTGAGGTTGGGCTTGGCTCTCACTGGGGCTGTGCTTCATGCAGAATCAGCTGGACTTGCTGCACAGGCCTTCAGGAGTGGTCCATGGTCGGAATTATTAATAATTAATTGGCCTTAATAATTAATTATTAATAATTAATTGGTCTTTGTGTTGGAATATGTTGGATGGTGCATTGGCATGGGCTGATCTCCCAGCTGGCACAAGTTGCATGGTTAAAGAAGCTTCTGTGCCTGTTTTCTCTGTTGGTTGTTTTACCAAGGTGCTGGAGACAAACCCCCCCGGCCAGTGGTAAAGGTGCTTTCCAGTAGTGTCTTAAGAGTGTGCAGGGCACTGCTGTACTAATATAAATATAGAAAGCAGGGGAAGCTGCTGGTTCACTTCCTGAGGGTCTCAGTGATTCCTTTGGATGCAGGAAGTGTTACGTGTGGGCGAAAGTAGACTAGGAATGGCTCTTGCTTGAGCTTTATCCTTTTCTGTGAGCCCTAAGGAGCTTAGCAGTTTTGAGGGAGGTGCAGAGAACCTGTTGTACCTCTTGCCCTCTTTGTCCCTTTCCTCACTTGCAGCTCATCCTTGTTTCGAGCAGTCTCACATTTTGTGTGTGAAGGCAGCAGGTTGTTGCAGGTGTGTGACAAAATGCAGGGGGTTGGGGAGCATTTCCTAATGTGCAAGGTCTAAAGTGTTGTTCTCATGTCAGTCTTGAGCTCCAGATAATGATTTGGGCCTGATGTAGAGAGTCCCATTGTGTTATGGTTCTTTGTAATAACTTTAAATGAGGTCTGTGTTTCTTAGTGCTCTTTATTACAAACACTTGGATTCACTTGAATTCACCGTGTCAGGGTGATGGTACAGTTGGTTTTTGGCCTTACTTTGAAGTTTGCTTGTCCACTTCTTTCCAAAAAAGCTTATTTGGCCTGGTGGCAGTGCAGGCTGTCACTTCTTGAGAGGGGTTGGGAGGCTGGAGGTTTAAAAACTTTTAATTTGTACAGTGCCCCTTGCAACAGTGAGACCATTCTGAACTTTGAGGATGCTAAGACAAAAATCTGAGTGAACAGAAATATCAGAGAATTTGAATTGAGGGGTCAAATCAAGGGGAATGCCAAAGTGCTTTTCAGTTGTTAGTTCCTTGAAACTCCCCAGGTTGCAGTGATGATGGCAGTAGTCATTTGCTCTGAAGCTCTAATTTGAGTGTTTGTTTCGGCAGCAGTGACAATTTTAATAACACCCACTTCTTATTCCTGCTACGCACACCCATTTTATGTGTGCAGGATCATGTGGTGAACTGAACCGAGGAATTGATCAGGATTTAAAGAGGAAAAAAGGCAATATATGGATCTTTTCCCTGGCAGTTTTTGATGTAGCTCAATTATTTGATAAAACTTGTGGTGTATCACAAATAGTTCTGGCAGCAGAATTGGATCTTAAAGAATTGGGTTTAAATGAGTGTGGAAGCAGAAAAGAAGAGCTCCCTGTGAGGGTGGGCAGGCCCTGGCACAGGGTGCCCAGAGCAGCTGTGGCTGCCCCTGGATCCCTGGCAGTGCCCAAGGCCAGGCTGGACAGGGCTTGGAGCAGCCTGGGACAGTGGAAGGTGTCCCTGCCCATGGCAGGGGAGTGGGATGGGCTTTAAGGTTCCTTGCAACCCAGCCCAGTCTGTGATTCCATGAGGAGTGGAATGTTGCTGCTTCCTGGGTGCTTCCCTGCCGCCCTGGGACCTGGCAGGAGGGAGGTGGTGTCACCTGGAAGAGTTAACCACGCCTGTCTGGGTTTTGTGAGGTGACAGTGGCTGCCTTATGGTCAGGTTTCACTTGCAGAGCCTTTTTTGTCGCTGTCACTTGTGCATGGTTCGCAGATGTCTGGAATTATCCTGTGTTTGTGGGCATGCAGCAGTAGAGGGGCTCTGCATGTGTCCTGGAATAACTGCTGGGAAACATCTTCACAGCCAGCCAGGAGGATGCTCCTGAGCTGTAACTCGTGAGTGAGCTCTGGAACTCAGGAGTAAACCACCACCTTCCACTGAAGGCTGTATGGACAGTGCTCCAAATGATCAAAAATTGGATTGATTCAGCTTAAACCCCTGTGCTTACACCAGCTGGAGCTGGGAGAGTTGCTGGGATCCCCATCATGTCCTCACCTCCAGCTGTTCTCGTTCTCTCCCTTGTGCTGACCCAACTAAGGAACTGACCTGGACAAACCCTACCTGAACAGGGCCCCTTTCCATGCCCCAGCTCCTCCTGGGCTCGGAGAGGTGGCAGTTCTGGCACAGAGTTGGGGAATTGTGTGGCAAGGAGAGGTGACAGTGGAGTGGTGGCAGCTCAGGCTATCCTAGAGCAGCCTGAGCCCCCTCACATTGTCAGACTGGGTCATCACAGGGGATCATTAAAGAGCTTTTTAAATCCAGATAAAACTTTGCAGCAAGCACCTGTCTGCACGTGCTGTGTGTGGGCCCTTGGTGGGAAAGGAGCACTCTGAATGCTCAGAGGCTGCAGGGAAATAACTCATTAACACATTTTTATTGGTGTAGCCGTGAAACAGCTCCTCAATGGAAGAACCAGCTTTTTGTAGGTAGTATAAATATGGGGAAAAAGCTCTGGCAGTCACCACGGGGCACAGCTTGGAACAGACAGCTGGAGTGCAAGGTGAGGCTCCTTCCAGGAGAGATGTGCTGGAGCAAACTTCCCAGGCAGCAGAGGACCTGTGGCTGGGATGTTCTGGATCCTGTGTGAGGCCATTTGAGTGCACCTTGGCACACCTTGAAGCCAAGAGAGCAGGGAGCTGAGCAGGTCATCCTGGCAGGGCTGGAGCTGGGATCCAGCTGGATCAGCTCCTGCTGCCAAGGCTCTGCAGCCTGACACCAGCTGGGGCAAGAGGGAAAACACTCCAGAGCTCCCACGTGCAGAGGGACCCAGCCTGTGCCTTGGGAAATAGAAGACTTTCAGCTGTGTTTCAGAGCTCTGGGTCTGGGCTGGGAATTCCAAATTGTCTTTTTGGGGGGTTTTATCCAGTAAGCTGAGGGTGAGCCCAGTTTAGGGGTGGTGAGATGTGCGTGGTCACCTCTCTTCAGGGTTTTGCTGTGGCCACATGACACAACAGCACTGTCATTCTGGCACCTTTGGCTCCTGATCAAAGTAGCTCCACTGCAGCTGAAGTTTTTTATCCCTGTGAGATCTTTCCCAGTTTCTTCAAGAAGCTGCAGCAGGTGACAATTAGTGTTTCTGGTTTTTTCTCAGGAGCCACAAAAGTTTCAGGAGAGGGGAAGGAGGAATCGATTCTGCCTGCTGCAGAAGTTTGATGTTAGTAAAGGAGCACTGCTTTTAAGGCATAGTTACTCCACTACATTAGACCTGGAGTTAAAATTAATGCCAGTGTAGGGTTTTTTTACATAAAAACATGTCTGTTTTGGCTGATAGCATTTTGCTGCTATCTCTTCTCAGCAGTTATGTGTTTAGTGATAACTCCAAATGTACTTCCTTCGGTCTGTATAATGTGGTAGGATGTGGCCCCACTTTTACACTTGGTCTTTAAAGAAATAATTTAAGGTAAAGGTAAGTAAGTACCTCACATTCAGTTTAATGTAAATGTAGGTTTGTTTATTCAGTGTTCTAACAGCTAAATTACTCTTTCTGTGGGTAATTCATGCTTTTGGTGTTTGGAATAATATTTAAGTGCCAGCAAATTGCTTTAATTTGAGGTGCAATCTGCTAAAACTCGGCAGCGAGTTGGTGTTTTTAGGGGCACGGCTTTCACAGGGCAGCAGTGCGTGCCTGAGTGTGATTGTTAATATCAAAGTGAACAATTTTCAGCATGTCCAAACAGTCAGTGGTAGCAATTTCTGCTGAGGAGTCACTGGAAGTAAAACATAATTAGTTCTGTTTTAGTGAACAGAGTGGTTTCTAACCCGGCAGCTGGGGAGGAGGGATCCTGCATCCAAGGGATTCAGGGACACGCTCAGCTGGGCGTGTTTTCAAACTTGGTGCTGTGGAGACGACTGTGCAGAGGTGGAAGTCTTGTCTCAGAGTGACAGCCAGCACTTCTGTGGAGCTGCTTTCTCACATAGTTTCCATGCAGGAGCAGCTTGCAGAGTATCACAGTTATAGTACAGGTCTGGAGGGTTTGATTTTTTTTGTGTTTTTAAGGAGTGTAGAGCTGTGGAAGGTAGAGGAACATGGTGTTTTCTCAGGGTGGTGATGCACAGTCGTAAATTGTCTTTGGTGAGCAAACTTCCAGCACATCTAGGAATGTCTGTAACTAAAGCCATCACTTTCTGAGCAGGTCAGTACATAGCACTCCTTGTGCTCTGTAAATTAACTCCAGCACAAAAGCACAGGGAACATCTGCATAGAACGTGTCATCCTGAAAGTTCCAGGAAAAAATATTTCAGTATTGTATTTAATCCTTGGAGAAAGCACAGTTGATTCTTGAATAGAATTGAGCATGGTGAGGTGGAGGAGAAGATGCAAGAGGTGATGTTTCAGATTTCTTTGTGAGGATGGGTACCTGCAGCTCATGGGCTGAACACACTGCTCAGGAGTCTGGCTGCATCCTGGAAAACTCAGTGTCTGTTGTCTTGTGAGGAAGAGTTTGTCAAAATAGGAGCTTTTGGGTTTTGACTTTGTATTCTCTTTGCTGGACTTTTCAAGACAAGCTGACAAGGGGCTTCAGCCTCACTGGGGCTTTCTGGACTGGAAATGGAGAAGTTTTTTGCCACTAGATTAGAAATAACCAGGCCAGGTTGGAGCTTCTTGAATGTTCTGCCCCATCCCTGGAAGGGTTCAAGGCCAGGTTGGACCAGCCTGGGGTAGTGGAGGGTGTTCCTGCCCATGGCAGGGGTGTGGAATGAGGTGGATTTTAAGGTCCTTTCCAACCCAAACCAGTCTGGGATCCCACAGTTCCATGTTCTGTGTTTAAATATTAAAAAAAAAAATGCAGATGAGTGCTGGGTTCCTTGGTCCTGCCATGACCACACTGGGAGCTGGCTCAGTACAAACCCTGAGCTGGGAAGGCTCCACACTCACCTTCCTCCAGGGAAGACTTTTCTTCCCAGCCAAAGGTAGAGAAGGCATTTTGTTTCCAAGGAGCTGCTAAGGATTGTGCCACTGGCTGGAATGGCCAAACATTCTCCAGGATTAATGGGGGGCTTTGCTTTCCTGACAGGTGACATTGTCCTGAGGGGACACAGCCTTCAGAAAACAGAGGTATTTGGAAATGGGTGTTTAATCTAGAATTTGGAGAGCAGTGATTCTAGGAGATGTGTAAATGATTTCAATGATAAATAAATTATTTCAGGGTTTATTTCCATATCCATAAAACTTGATTATGGTGTGTGCGGACAGGAATTCACTATTGGTAACAGTTGTTGAAAGGATACAGTGACTTCTCCACAAACTTTTCCAGTTTGTCACTCTATTTTTGTCAGGTTTTGTGAACAAACACACCATGCCTCTAAACTCTCATGAGCAGTCACATGAGCATCTTGCACTTCAGTGTGATGCATTAATACATTCCACAAAGAATTCAACATTGTATTCACCTCAGCCTCCTCTATCATTTAAGGAATCAGCTGAGAAACTTCCCTAGAAATTTGAGAAAAGTTGGCCTGCAGCATTTAGAGTACACTGGTATGGTGATAAATGGTTTTACTTTTTTTAAAAAAAGAGTGCAAATTCTGTATTGTGGGGACATTAATAGGGCCTTTCTGAATTGCACTCAGATATAAACTGCTCTGTGTTAACAGCTGTGGGTAGATGCTTTAAGGGGTGGGTAAAATAATATTTAAGAACTTCACAAAGCTCTGGACCCCTTCTCATCATGTCCTGAAATGATTTTAAATGCTCCCCAGTTCTCTGGAGTGGATGAAGATGGAGCAGGTGGTCACAGAATGGTTCTGTCCAAGTGATGCCTTTAGGGCTCCTGTGGTGCTCTTACCTTAACCCAGGGAGGTTCCAGCAGTGAGTCCAGGTGAGTTCCTTTAGCAGAAAGCACCAAGATCATGATGAATCATAAGAAGGGGCACATTTAAGGCTGGATTTTCTATATATTCTGTATTATTCTGCCTGAATAATCATCCAACTGCATTTCTGTCTCGTTGAAGTAGGACCAGTTGTCCCCATGACTTTGCTTGCACAGCAACCTCATTTTCTGGCTCTCTGAATTTTGAAGCAGTAATTTTGGACTTCAGTTCATGGCTTATAATAAATAGTAACCAAGAAGATTTGTCTGAAGTTTGTGTACAGAGGGAAGAGGAGGAGAAGTGATTATCCAGTAGACAAGGAAACTGTATCTCAGTTGGGTGTGCTTAGCACCAGTGCAGGGATTGAGGGGCTGTGAGAGTGTGAGGAGGCTGAAATGGTGACAGGGAGCAGCTGCAGAGCCTGAGTGGGGGAGAAACTTTGGGCATTTCTTTTGGGATTTTGGGGATCACATGGAGCACCGTGCTATGGCAGTGAGGTTGGAAGTGTTGAATTTTTAGGTCCTTTACAATAGAATCTGTTTCCTGGAGTTACCTGTATGGATCTTTTTGAGAGGACAATTCTGAATTGCTGCTCTGAGTCTAGTTTGGAGCAGATGGAAATGGGAGTTTCGATGTGTTTGTGCTCTGTCTGGTTTAGTGTCTGTTCCCCAGGTGTAGGGGCATGGCTGGAAGGGACTTCATGTGGTCCATCACTTTCATGAAACAACTTCTTGTGAACCTGTCTGATCTGTTCTTCAACCTCCATAGTGGCTCTGGAGACTGTGGAGAGATTCTTTGAGTGCACTGGTAGCTCATTGGTTATTCCTATATACAATCAGCATTTGTCTTGTTGCAAATTAGGCCAGTGAGCATGAAAACAGTTGATTAACATTTTCTTTATTATGACTAATAACACATAGGAAGGTTTATTTCAAGCTTCGTGTGTCTCTTTCCTATTTTTTCGATACTGCGTGAAATGAAAACTTCAATTTTGTTATTAACTGTTTCCAAAATCTCTTATGGCTGCTGTCCTCTGACCTCCTCTTCGTGTATGTTCTTCCTGCACTGTTGTGCTTTGAGATGAAGATGTAATTCCAGCTGAATTGGATTCCTGTGCCATTCCTTACAGCTTGGGATTGAGTGGAAAACAACACGAAATGGCCTTGCTTACAGTGTGCTGTGGCAGTGGCTGCCTGGGGTTGTGCTCCCTGGTTCTTGCTCTGTTCCTTCAGCAGGAATTGTCACCAATTGAATAGTAGTTCATGTAGTCTCTTTGGCTGCTGGGCTCTTTAAAAAAAATCAGGCTAATGAATTTTTATTTGTCCAGCTTCACAGTCTGGTGGGGTGGGTTTGTTGTGGGGTGTGGAAAAAGAAGTTGGGGCGGTCATTTTACCGTGAATCTTCTCTGTACATCTGCAGCTCAGGGATGGTGCTACAGGCACGATTCTGATGGTGTTATACAAAATGTTTAGTAACTGTCGAAGTTGACAGGTATTTCTCTCTGTAGTAACAAAAATGTCTCCCAGTTGTTGGCTATTAAACGTGAATGGAGAAGTGTTTCACTGTTGCTGTTTTCTGTTTGCCTTTAAGACCTTCTCCTGAAGCGCAGGGAACTGAGGGTGTGTCTTCTCTTCATAGCCCGTGTTTTGCTGCCTCTTGTACCACCCTCCTCCAGTGGATGCTCCTTTTGTTGGGTGGTTTCCCCTGCCTTGGCCCAGCCTGGAGTCTGTTCCTGCTGTGCCAGGGCTCTTGGGTGCCCCGCTGGGAATGGGCCGTGCAGAGAAGAGCTGGAGCGTTCACGGCGCTCCCAGCTGCTGTGGGTTTGTGTCTGGAGGCCCTTTGTCAGTGCCAGGGCAAACTGTGCTTTGTGCTGGCAAGCTCCTCTCATTCTCTTGGCTGCTGTGGTGTCTGCCCAGCTCAGGGATGTGTGTGGGCACTGCCAGGAGGGAGCAGGGGAAATATTTCAGGTCCACCGGTTTCTTCGCACTGTGGAATTTTATTGGAATCTGACCTTACTCTTGTTTGATGATCCTGGCTTTGTAAAGCAGATACAGGGAGGTATCTGGATGATGTTACTTTGCCATTAAATAAAGCCTAAGTACAAATAAAATATATGTAGATTGGTTTGACTCTTTAAAGTAGACCTGGGAGTTTTAAGTCCAGAGGTGTGGATAATGCTTCCTGTGCCTGGTCACTCTTTGGACTGTTCTTGGTACTCAGGGAGCATTTCTTCTGCCCCTTGTTTTGAACCACAAATTTCTGATCAGTTTTCAAAGCATGGTCTCCATATGAATTTCTCTGTCATAGAAGATTCACCCAGTGACTGACATTCAACCCAAATCATTGATTCCTTCATGTTTAAAGATCTGTTTCACTAATACCATTCAAAAACTGGCCTCCACCTTTAAGAATATCTTTTGTGTGCTGCTTAATATTGGATCTTTGCTTGGCAAACTGACTTTCAGACATGATTATTTTCAATAATGTGAGCAAAGTAGTGCATGGCCATCTTTTTGGTATGTTGTGTCTGTGAATAGCATCTCATGTTCCCTATCTTTAGACAACATCATGTCACATTGGGGCTAGGGGGAACTGTTAATAGATCAGCTGCCAGGGAACTGAACTAAATACCAGCAGGTTGTAACCTGAATTCTAACTTGGTGTGTTTGGTCTGTACCTTGGAACAAATGACATTACAATTTTCTGTTGGTGGTGTGTATTGTCAGTGTCTGGTGTCTCATAGCTCCTGCACAAAGTGCTAAATAAACTCTGCACCGCTGTATTTCTGTTGTCACATCTAAATAAAGCCTCCTGTGAATAGCAGCTTTTCTCTCCTCACTTCTTCTTCCATATTTTAGATTATTGTGCAGTGAAAAAGCAGTGTTGGGGCACAGCAGAGATGTGACAGTGAGGGGGGGGACCCTGGTGTGGGGCAGGGGCAGGTGTTGGGCTGCAGGTGACACTGAGAGCTCCAGGAGAAGGAACACCAGCGATGCCATCGCTCCTGGAGCCAGCTCTGCACCTCTTGGGAATCAGCTCTGCCTCCCTGGCCTCTCCAGTAACACTGACCTGGAACATGGGCTTTTCTTGAACATTTTCCTGCACTCCCTGCGGAGATACACAGCCCTGGAGCAGGGGGAAGACAAAAAAAATGTACAAATGCTCCTGTGGACTTCTGTCTGGACCCTGCTGCTGGTATTGACTGCCACCAGAAACCTCCAGCTTGGCAATCAACACCTGGATTTGTGTTTGTAGGAAGAAAAAAGACCAAAAGACCTGTTCAGTCTCCCACAGTGTCTCCACTTCCCTGCTTGCTTCTGTCAAACTGCTTTGGTGCTACAGGTGGGACAGTGTTACAGAAGTACTTTCTCTGAAACCATCGAAATTTTGAGTATTTGTGGATATCCTGATGAAGTGGTGAAGTATGATGGCAAATACATTCTCTCCAAAGCAGCATGTTGTGATACCTGTGTGCTCTGTTCACCATGCCCACGCTGGAGCCAGGCTGTGATTGTTGTAAGCTGTGATTTCAGGAGGATGATGGAGTTGCAGTTTGTTTTTAGAGGATTGTCAGTGATGGGCCACTCCAGGCCAAGTTTCAGTATCCTTTAGGAACTTGTGAAGGCACTAATGTGACCCAGAAGGATGATGTTACTGTATTAAATGATGCTCTTTAGCACTGTTACCTGAACTTTTTGGTTGAAAAGAGCTTTTCTATCAGAAATCTGCATGAGCAGTTTCACTGCAAGGTTTTTGGAATTGTGCATTGAGTTTTTCATGTTACACAGAAAATGCTGCTCCTTCTCCTGTTCCAGGCAACTCAGATCTGGTTTGTCATCTGTCATGTTCTAGTCAGGCATGCAAAGATCTTTAGCGACATCCCTGTGAAATATTTAAAAGAAAAAGAAAATAATTGCTTTATCTGAGTGTCTGCAATGGAAAGTGTCTGTAACGTTTGTTTTTCAGGCTGCAGGGAGAGTGTGCAGGTTGTGCTGGGTGTCCAGGCAGTCCCCAGGAGGACAGGAAGGTGTTCTGGGGGTGCTCACCTTGTGTTTGGGGTCTGGGCAAAGGAAGAGAATCAAAGCATCCCATGGAGTGTGCTGGTCCCACAGAAAACACATCCCAGCACCTGGAAAGGATGATGGAGCTTGTGTGGATGCTGAGCTGAGCTTGCTGCTGCTTTCAGATCTGGTGGGAAGGCAGCAGTGGAAGTGGAGGTGGGAGGGAACAGCTGTACCTCCACCTTCCCCAAAACCCCTTTAAACTGCTGTGTAACACCCTGAAATTAGTCACTGACTCAGCCCTGGTTTATAACTGCTGAAATAAGATTAAGATGGCAGTTAAGAAAAGAAAATTAAGCTTCTTGATCTTTTCCTGAGAGTTCAGAAACCCCTGCTTTTGTCTGAGGCTGGAGTGAAAACATTCAGTGCTTAACTTGGAAAAGAGCTCAGCAATAGTAAGCTCCAGAGTATGGCTGAATGGCTGGATGACTTAAGGAGCCTTGCATGGAATAAATAAGATTTGTTTTGTGTGGCTGTCATTAGGGTTGGCTGGAAAGGATTATCGTGGATGACTCAAAGCAGATGTTCTCCAGTAAACTTTGCAGTGAATTAGTCTGTGTGCCAGTCCTCTCAATAGGGGAGCAGCAAGGGAGAAGTTGGAACACCGTATCAATTACTTATCAATTATTCTGAGCTGTTTGCTGCAAGCTCCTAAATAAGGGTCCTGGGAGTTGTTTTGGGGGGTGCTGAGGGGTTGCAGAGTGAGCTGACAAAGGCACATAGAAACTAAAATGGGAATTCCTGAGACACTGACCTGGGCAGTTCCAGCCCTGCCCAGTGTCCCTGCCCTGCTCCTTGGCACTTACCTGGCTGTTCTGTTTCCAGGAAGCTGCTTCAGTCGCCCTTTGTGTTAATAAATTCTCATTTCTGGTTCTGCTCAAAGCAGGGTGGTGTCCTGGCAGGTTCTGAAACATTAGTATCACGCTGGTTATGTGGCAGTGTATGAATTTTATTGTAACAGTTGGTTTAAGGTGAAGGTACTGGTGTGCTGCTCTTGTCCCTGTGGTGTCTTCTCATGGAATAGGTGATGCTCCAGGTGTTTTGGGAGCTCCTCTTGTTTCCATCACTGTGTTTAACTACACCACAGGAAATTTCATGGTCTGTGTTATTTTAAATATGATTTTTACTATAAGCTTCTCTTTATGGCACTCTGGATGAAACATTCTGAGAAAACTACACGAGGGGAAGGGGGGAGAAGTTGTTGAACGTGCTTGAACATTTTATGCATTTATTTCCAAAGAAGCAAGCTTCTCTACAGGTCAAAAAAAAAAGGGAAAATGAGAGGAGCTGCTGGCAGTTGTCTGGAGTGTGAGATGTTCGTGCTCCGCTCAGCAGTTGCTCTGTGACAGCACGTTCTCAATTGGTTACAAATGTGTGAGGAATCCAAAATGGGTGGTTTGTGTTCCAGCAGGAGCTGAGGGTGCAAGGCCACTTTCACTGTCCTTAATTGGCACCACGTGTCCCCCAGAGCAGGGAGGGAAGTCACAGCCTGTCAGTCCTGTGGAGACCTGGGAGGTGCTGCAGCATTTGGGGCATCCACTGGTGTGTGTTTGGGGGTACTGAACAAAGGCAAAGCTGTGACTGGAAATTCCCTGACCAGTTTCACTTTTCTGGAGGTGTGTGTGCACATGAACATATCACTTTCCCCACCTTCACCTTCTGAGAGGCCAGTGACCCTTTTTTTGCCATCGGTTCTTCATTTAGATAAAGAATATTTGGGGATTACCAGTAACTGCAAAAATAATTGTACTTGTTAATGGTGTGTGCAACAGAGCCTTTTTCACCCTGGTAATTCATAGTCTAAAATATGTGTTGAGAAGGAGAGTATCGTGTTTTGCAAGTTTAAAAATAACAGTCTGGAAACTCCCAGAATTGAGCTTTAACTATTCTAAGGGCTCTGGGTCTAAAAACCAAAAAAACCCCCAACACTGGTGTTGTTGAAAACCAACACCAGTTTTGTTTAAACTGTGGTGCTAAGCTGTCCTTCCTGGGCACTGAGGACAGGGCAAGGGTCGAAACATGGAAGAAAGTCAATGCACTGAGGTGAAATAATAAGAACTAAAATATGTCAGAAGAGGTGCTCTTGCTGCTCTAAAGGTTAAGCAGAGTTTTACCAGGCCTGACCTCATGGTAGGGCTTTAAATATCTGCACAGTGAAGAAAGAACCAGGACAAATTAATTCATCTCTGGCCCAGACTTGGTTTGACACTCTATAGGAGTTAGAATCATTCAAAGCCTGCATGGACTTTAAACATAAGTTTGATAAAAGTGAATAAAAAAAAACAGGACAAGCGTTTTATCACTTCCCAGGTATCTCCAGCACCAAACAGTCCTGCAGGGATGGACAAAACATGGTCTGAGCCCAAGGTTTTCTGAAGGGAAGAGACTTGAGCCCCTGGTGCTCCTGTGGTGTCATAGTGGAGGGGTAGGACTGACTTGGAAAAGCCAATTCTTACACGAGTCAGTGTTTTTAAGATGAGTCGTGCAGGGGAGTGTGTGGCTGGGGGGGCAGAGCTGCCTGGTGATGATGATGATGCTCCTGATGAGGTTTCAGGATGATGTGGGATCCCTGCAGAGGTTTTTGCCAGAGAGATTTTTCTCACATGCACTTCACATCCAGTTGAGTCATAAATGCAATTAAGCAATAAATGAGAGTGTGATTCAAGTTTTCCTTTGCTTATCTTTTAAATCTATCTCCAAAGGTGAATTAGAAATTCCAGGTTTCTGCACTCTTAACATCAGGTAATGGAAACAAGGATCTCTGTGTGGGATCATAAACTCATTTGGGTTGGAAAAGCTCTCCAAGATTCATGAGTCCAACCCAGCACTGCCATGTTTACCCCTAAAACGTGTAGTGTGTGGTTTCTCATGGAACCCATTAAAATCCCACGTGTGCTGAGGGTGTGCAGGATGTCCAGCAGTGCTGGGGGTGCAGTGCAGCCTGTCAGAGAACCCGATCCCCACGTTTTGAATGGGTGGGCATTTGTGCAGTTCCTCCTCCCCAGTACAGCCCCAGCAGGGGTGGTGGAGTGGCTGGAGGAGCTGATGGTCTGGGGACACCTGCTGGGCACAGCCCTGGCCCCAGGAGGGACCTGCAGGCTGGGACTGGTGTGTGCAGGGCAGGAAGTGATACTGGGAATGAAACTGCAGAGCAGTGACCTGGGGAAATCTGCAGTGGGGCCTGAAGGATTAAATTCCACATTTCCAATTGCTGCTCCTGCTGCACTTGGCACTTGTTTCCCTTTAGGCTGTGCACCATTAATTGATGCTGTGCAGAGGGGTCTCAGGACTTTGTTGCTCAGTCACAGCAGTTTTATTGCCACTGTTTCCTTGGGTTTTACATAAGAGTGTGTTTGCTACAGCTCCTGCAGTTTCCAACTAGGTCAGTAAAAGTGTCCTTGTCCCTATTCCTTGAACAATCAGCTCCCTAAAGCCAGACAGTCTGATAGCAGTTTGTGATTAATGCTTCCAGCAATTATAAAGTGGAAGGTCTTAAATTACATTTGTTAACTAAGACCAGTACATGAAACATGAAGTGACTTTGTCTTCCTTGTTGCAGATCCATAACATGGTGGCAGTGCTGGAAGTGATCTCCAGCCTGGAGAAATATCCCATTACCAAAGAGGCACTTGAGGTATGTCACCCTCTGAACATGACTTTTTTATGTGTATACAAGGACTTTTCCCTGCCTTCCTAATTTCCATGGGAGCATTTCTGGAAACAATAGATGGATTGCAAAGGATTCACAATTAAGATATTATTTTGTCCCTCTCGTGCTGCTTCCAACATCTCGCTGAACACAGGGATCCTTTCTGGGCCCAGATCAGTATTCTGGGCAGCACAGTTCCTGTTTGTGCAGGGCACTACATTAATCATCACTTGCCACTGATGGATTCTGTTGCACTCAGCAGTATCACCCTGCAGTTCTGGTCACCTTTGTAGACGTTTGGTGACCAAGCACACCTAAAATCCGAACTCGAGTTGCTCTGAGTCTGTAAAATTAGTCTTAAATTCAGTTAAGCAGGTTTCAAGGCCTGATATTTGTGGTAAGGTCAGGTGTAGGGAGAGCTGAACTCTCACGGGCCACTCGTAGAAACAGTCCAAAGAAGTTTTATGGATGAATTGTATATTTCTTTTTCACTCTTTGTATTGAAATTAGCGGTGTTCTTGCTTTTAACTGTTGCTTAATTACAACTCCACCTGTATTTCAACATATCTATCACAACAGGTTGCATATTTCTCTCGCAGTCTGGTCTGTGTTCTCCTTTGAAGTACTTTTCTTAAGAAATCTGACTTGTGGAAAGTTCTTTGTTTTCAAATGTGCTTTGGGAACAATCAAACACTTCCTTCCGCTCATGAAACCACCTTGGGACACCCTGGCAAATGTTGTTTAAATGACTTTTTCATGCATTTCCACGAGGCTGGGGAGTGAAAGGAGAGGAGAGAGGTGGAGGAAAAAGGTAGGACATAACTCACACCTGGCAGTCAGGTTTGTCAAATGGAGATTTTTATTGTTAACGAGTTACTGTAACAGTCAAAGATCCTGGAATTCTTTGCTCTTGGCGCTCTCTGCAGATCTTACACTTCCCTTGTGATAAACACACACCTTTGGGTGCTGCATTTCCCCTCAAATCTCAACCTGCACCCTTATTCTTATGGTTCTTGCTTATTAAAGAATTCCTTTCTGATGTTTTTCCCAGCTCTCCGTGACTTGAAACCTACAGTCCTGGTTTCATGTTGCGTGGCAGAGCACTGGACTAATCCTTTCCAAAAAGATTAATTCAACACTTCCAAGATTTTGTGTTTTTAACCAGGTGTTTCTCAGGGGTGAGCATTACAAAGCAGAAGCATTCCTTGAGAATTTTGCTTGGAATGATACGTGTTTGTAAAGCACCTTGTCTGTCTTTGTAGGAAACCAGACTCGGGAGGCTTATCAATGAGGTGAGGAAGAAGACATCCAATGAGGAACTTGCCAAACGTGCCAAGAAATTGTTGCGGAATTGGCAGAAGTTGATAGAACCCGTGACCCAGAACGAGCCAGTGCCAAGGGGGCTGCCCAACCCGCCAGGATCAGCCAATGGAGGTGCTCACAACTGCAAACCAGACTCACAACTTCCTGCCGTGCCCGGCGCCAAGCCCATCAGCGAACTGAAAAGCAGGAATGATATCCAGAAACTGAATTCTCCAAAAACAGAGAAACTGGGAAATAGAAAAAGGAAAGGTGAGCACAGGGATGGGCATCAGGGCCCTCCTCCCCCAAAGGTCTCCAAAGCTAGTCATGAAGTATTACAAAACTCTTCGCCCCCTCCAACCAATGGAATTGGAGGTAGTCCTGAAAATTTTCCTAGTCCTGTAGACATAAACCTACACGCAGGGCCCGAAAGCAGCAGGACAGATCTCAGTGAAAACGATAAACACAATAAGATCCCAGTAAATGCTGTAAAACCTCACACCAGTTCTCCAGGACTTGTAAAACCTTCAAGCACTTCCTCGTTACTAAAGACTGCAGTGCTTCAGCAGCATGATAAATCGGAAGAAGCCACGGGCCCCCACCAGCCCAAGAGCCCACGCTGCTCCTCCTTTAGCCCCAGGAACGTTAGGCACGAGACTTTTGCCCGGCAGCACACCACGTACTCACCAAAGGATTCGGCGCCCAGTCCGTCTCAGAGGTCTCAGCTGGCAGACGCCGCACAGGTGCCATCGCCGCCGCCATCCCTGATGCAACCATCCACACCTCCCATGCCAGCCAAGAGACTGGAGTTCCCTCCTCAGGCGGCCCCCGAGGCGGCGCAGCACTGGCAGGAGCAGCAGGCGGCCCCCGAGGGCCAGCACAGGCACACAGCAGGGACACTTCAGCAGCACACGGCCCCCGCCTGCAAAGCCCACCCCGGGGAATCACACACGGGCTTCCCGCAGGACGCCTCCAGGATGGACAGTGACGACGCTGCTTCGGGGTCTGAGAGCAAAAAGAAGAAAAGGTACCGACCCAGAGACTATACGGTCAACTTGGATGGGCACGTGACAGAAGGGGGTGTGAAACCTGTGAGGTTAAAAGAGAGAAAACTCACTTTTGATCCCATGACAGGACAGATAAAACCTTTAACACCGAAAGATCCTTTGCAGGTAGAAATCCCTGCGCTCACTGAACAGCACAGGACAGAAACGGAAAAGCAGGAGCAAAAACCCAACCTGCAAAGCCCCTTTGAACAAACGAACTGGAAAGAGTTGTCCAGAAACGAAATCATTCAGTCATATTTAAACAGACAGAGTAGCTTGCTGTCTTCATCAGGAGTACAGACTCCAGGAGCTCACTACTTCATGTCTGAGTATTTAAAGCAGGAGGAAAGCACTAGAAAAGAGGCTAGAAAGACTCACGTTCTAGCTCCTAACAGCAAACCTACAGACTTGCCCGGGGTCACCAGAGAGGTCACGGGCGATGACCTCGACAGAATACGTGACCACAACTGGCCGGGCGTGAACGGTTGTTATGACACACAGGGTAACTGGTATGATTGGACACAGTGCATATCCTTAGATCCACACGGGGATGATGGGAGATTGAACATCCTGCCTTACGTCTGCCTAGACTGAGAGCAGTCCTGCTAACCACGCTCTTTACACCTGCAGTTAGCAGAACTGGCAGACACGATGCCACTTCCAGCTGGAGAGAGCCTCCTGTCCTGGACAAACAGGCCCCACGAGCAGAGGGGGGGAGGGAGCTGGGCCTTTCCAGCTCGTTCCTTTAAATTCTCCTTTTTGTGAAATGCTGCTACCAGTTTACTAACAATTGCAAAGGAAGGCATACGAAGGTTGATCAGTTGAGTTCAAAACTCTATAGCGAGCCAGCTATAAAAAGTGTTAGTCCCCAAGAAGTGAAGAGGATTTCCAGCACTTTCTGAATGCCGGAATCTTATTACAGGCAGGTACAGAGAAAAATTGTGGAAGTTACCTTAACAAAATATGCATCTATTTATTTGACTTGATTTGGGTTTTTATTTGGCAGTGAGATATTGGAGAGACAATGTGCAAAAACTGTAGTTTTATTTCTATCACATCTCTGAACATGATTGCGTTATTTAAGAGTCATGTGGTACGGAGATTGGGTTTTAAACAGCAGGTGTTGCACTGCAGGCTGGGCCACCAGCTTCAGCTCAACATTCCATAGGCATCCACATATTTTAGTCTGGTTTCAGTTTAAATCCAGTCTCTGAGAAATGCTGCAAAAACTAGATGTTTAACGATATTTTTTGATCCCACCACCACCAGCCAAATATTTTTCCTCCTTTTCCCTTCCTGCAAACTTATAGGTAAAAAACAAAAAGACAAAAAAAACAAAAAGACGAGAAAAAAAAAAAAAAAGAAAAATCACCTTTTCTAGAATCTAAATGTAATGAGGGTGCTACAAGTTTGTAACTGTACTGTGAGAGGGAAAAAGGAAGCCTGTTTGTATGCTGGAAATATACTTGTTACCATTCCTTTAGATATTGTTTGCCTTATGGATATCCATCATAAACGCAATTTGCAAAAACAAAGAGCCTTAGTGAATGTACAGTAACTAGACTTCTGTGTTCCTGGGATGCAGAAGGGAGCAACTTTGCTATTTGGTCCTTTAAGTGGACACGTTGTGATATAAATGTGGAAATAAAAAAAATTTGCACAAACCAGTTTGTGAATTATTTATATACACTCCACTCGTTTCTCCCCCCACCCCGAGTTTGCTCAGTTGAGCCCAGCTAAGGGAGCCCCGGCACCGGGAGCCCGTCGGAGCAGGGAGGTGAATCCCTGGGACGCTGCCGGTAGGGATAACGGGATTGTCTTCCAAGCACCTTGGTGTGCTCTTCAGTCACACTGGGTGGATGTTTTTAACTCTGCAGACTGAGAACCCAACTGCTGATAATGTACCTCAAAGTCTAAAAGAGATCAGACTTCATCTTTTCGTCTCGGTAACTTTGTAATGTTTTGTTCCGAATTGTTACGGAGCTTTCTGAAGCAGCCTGGGGTGTAGAAAGCAAAGGATTTCTATTCACTGTAATTGCTTTAATATTTGGGACTCTGTTGTTTGATGCAGTCCCCAGTGTGGGGCTTCTGTTCAGGGGGTCAGGGGAGGGGACACTATACCAAAAATATTCCTGGCTTTAGTGATGTTGACTCTGTTAACCCATCTGTGCTGGAGATGAGCCTTGGCAAGAGTTTGTCCTGCCTTTGGGGGTAGAGTCAAGCTCTTCCCTGGTTTTCAAAGGAGGGTGCTCCTGGCCAGGCCTGCATTGTGTTGGTTCTTCCCTGGAATACAACTGACGAATTCTGGTTTATTTTTAAGTCATTCTTGTTCATCATTTATGATCTGACTGTTACTGAAATGTGTGGGTATCTCAGAAATAACGCTGTCTGTGTGCTTCCATTTCTGAAATCCGAGGTCTGAGACTGAAACCAGAAGAGGTTACCAAAAAATGTGTCCAAGTATATTTTCAGTTTACTTCCATTTTGTCCTTCTGCAGTTGCTGAGGTTGAGCAGTGTGGTTTAGAGCTGGGGAAAGCTCCTGTCTTGCAGTTCAGATTTGATGGTAGAGGGCTAAGCTGCTGGTCATTTTGGAAATGTTGAAGTTTTGTTTATGTAAAAAAGTACTGTGCATCTCCCCCTGCCCTCCCTCCTTCCCTGAGTGGTCCCATTTAGGAACAGGGTCCGTGCTCTTTGGAGGCCTTTGAATATTTCCAAATTTCAGGAAATTACAAAGTATTACTTGATAAATTCCATCTTTTTCTCCACTGCTTCCATTTCTGATGCAATTGATGGCCCTTGACTGCACTGGGTGAGGCGATGCTCGAAGCTCACCACAGCTTTCAGATTACACCCAAACTGCCTGTGCTGATGCTCCTCTGTTTGAGGAAGCATCAGGAATCACACCCAGCCCTTTCCCTGGTGGTACAAAAACTGACTGAGGAATTCCCTCCCAATGCAAGCTTTAAATCTTGTTCCTTGCTGAGTTTGTTGCTGCTGTAAGGGGTCAACTCACTTGTGTGTCCTCCAGGGTGAGATGAGGCTTGACAATCTTTATTTCAGCATGCCAGTATAACCAGTTCTGTGAGCTCCAACAAATGTGAATAAGTTTACAAGGTGATATTTTTTTGTCAATTTTGTAAACAAGTTCAAATGAAGTTTACTATGTGCGTACCTGCTGTGTACTCTCATTTGTGCATGACTCAGTTTCTCTGCTACTGCTTTCTCCTACCTCTCTCGCAAAATTTCCCTTCTAATCCTAAAACCTGAAGTTAAAACTGCCATGTCTTCCTTGTCAACGGATGACATGAAATGGCTCATCAGCAAATCTCTGGGGAGTCACCATTACCTAAAGTGCGTTTTTTTATGGGCAACTTAATGCTGTAGAAATGTCTCTTGACAGCGTGCATGGATGAACCGGGCTCTACAACCCCTCCTGCCTGCCAGGTACTCACCCATCCTGTACCCCCGCCGGCGCTACGCGTTCCTCGCGTTAGTTTTAAAGGTCGGGACCGCCCGTGACCTTCGCTCCGTCCCTGCCCTGCCGCTGCCCTGCGGTCCGGTGTCCAAGGGTCGGTGCTGCCGAGCCCTGGAGGCGGCTCTGCTGCCCCGAACGCCGTCCCGGGTCCCGGGAACCCCTCGGGCTGCGGGGCTGTGCGGGGCCGGCACCGCGGGGCGCGGGGACACGGCCGGGAGCCGTGCGGGGCCGGCACC
>VYXD01007993.1:111841-137010 GCA_013397195.1 Hylia prasina
CTGGTACGGGCTGAGCGCCGGCGGCAACGTGGTCAACAAACTGCTGCTCGGCGGCTTCCCTCGGCCCGTCACCGTGTCGCTGTTCCACATCCTGGGGCTGTGCGGGCTCCTGCCGCCGCTGCTCCGCGCCTGGCGCGTCCCGCCCGCCGGCCCCGCGCAGCTGCCGCCCCGCGCCTACCCCCGCTACATCCTCCCGCTCGCCTTCGGCAAGTACTTCGCCTCCGTGTCCGCGCACGTCTCGCTCTGGCGGGTGCCCGTGTCCTACGCGCACACAGGTGAGGGCTGCGGGGTGCCCGGGGGGATGTCCTGGGGGGCCAGCTTGGGTTCGTGCCCGGTGGGGTGACCTGAAGCCCGGTGTGTGCTGGTGTCGGCACCTGGTGCGGTGTCCCAGTGTGTCCTGTGGGTACCCAGTGCAGCGTCCCGGTCCCACCGTGTGCTCGTACAGGTGCCCAGAGCAGTGTCCCCATCCCCGGTGCCACCACCAGATCCAGGGGCAGTGCCCCGGTGTGTGCCCTGTGGGTGCCCAGAGCACCAAGGTCAGTCTGTCCAAGTGTGCAGGACGGTGACAGGGAGGGAGGACCCATCCTGGGCTGAGCCCCTGCTCCATCCCTCTGCTCGTGGTGGTTCATGGAGTTGTCCCAAGCCTCAGGTCCCCACCGACGTTTTCCTCCCGTCCCCAGTGAAAGCCACGATGCCGATCTGGGTGGTTCTGCTGTCACGGATCATCATGAAGGAAAAGCAGACGACGAAGGTGCGGACAGGTTTGCTGAGGTTTCTTTTCTTGGCCGTGCTTGAGGTTGGTGCTCTGTGCTGGCTGGAGGCAGCAGAGCTCAGGCTTTGGGTGGATTTGGTGACTGGAATTAGATTATGCAGATTTAAAAAAATCCCTTTTCCTTTTATTGTGAGTGTAAAACACACCTAAACCATGACCAGGGTGATGTTGTCTGATGCACTGGCGTTGTCAGTGTCTACTGCAGTGACTTAAATTTCCTTGAACTACAACGGTGAACTGGTAGATCCCTAAATCAGCAGGATGTGTAAAGTTGGCTGAAAACTCTTAGCAGATGCAATTTACCCCTCTGTCCCTGCCCCAGGTGTACCTGTCTCTGATCCCCATCATCACTGGCGTCCTGCTGGCCACGGTCACAGAGCTGTCCTTTGACATGTGGGGACTCATCAGTGCACTTGCTGCTACTCTCTGCTTTTCACTTCAGAACATCTTCTCAAAGAAGGTACCAGCTCTGTTCACAGCCCTGCTCGCTGCTGTCACCTTTCAACGGGGTGTAATTTCCATTACATGTAATTTTTTTAGTTGTATTTTTTTAGTTGGCTTTGCAGTCAGATGAGCCCCGAGGGGATGGTTGTTATTTTGTGTGTGTGTTCCCTGCAGCTCTTCCTACCTGTTGAAGCTGTTACACTGAGTTTATCCTGAGCCCTTTCTTTACTCCTCAACATGGATTTTTTTTTTCTGGTGGCAGTTCAATAGTGCTTAAATTCAACAGTTCGTTGAAAGCTTTTAAAGTATCTTGTTATTTCAAATAATTCCTCTGTGCTGAACAAGTCAACAGTTTGTCAACACTAGGCACTCCTTGAAACCACAGAAACAAAACTAAGATTGTGGTTTGGCTCTATTTAGTTACAAAATGGTTTCTGTTTTGTAGAGCTTTTAATATTAGTATTAATATCTTGTTGATACTAAGAGCCACCACTCAAAAAAACCATTGTTTTCCAAAGAGACATCAGTTTTTCTTACTATAAGAGTATTTACTTATTTTCCTAACCTGGCTGTCCCCTAAAGCAGTTTCTGTTTCCTGCCTGCTGTTCAATCATGGCTCTTGGCAGGTGTTGAGAGACTCCCGAATTCATCATCTGCGGTTGCTGAACATCCTCGGGTGCCACGCTGTGTTCTTCATGATCCCAACATGGGTTCTGGTGGATCTTTCTTCCTTCTTGGTGGAGAATGACTTGGTAAGTGCTGTGTTTGGAAAACTGTTCTCTATTAGGAAAGAGAAAAAAATAACAAGCGAACTCCAGCAGCCAACCAGAAAAGCTCCCTGAAGTGTTTCAGTGTAGTTCTTGTCAGTGTGGAAGGAGGTGCTGGGAAACACCTGTAACTTTCACAGGAGTTAACAAAGTGGTTTTTGTGAGAATTCCCATCAGGGTGAGGAGAGGCAGTTGGTGGGACAGCAGAAATTTCAGGAGTTGGGAGCTGGAGACAGGAACAAACGCTCCCAGAGTGTGTGGGGAACGTCCTGTGGTTCCTCTGAGCTGGGAGTTGCATAAAGCAAAGTGCTTGGGGCCCTCTCTAGAGCTCAGTGCAGACATTCCTCCCTCCAATGGCAGGTAAGGAGTGCCTCAGGCTGTGTTTGTGTTGTTACCCGAAACCCGAGATAATTTTTTTTTCTCCTGCTGTTTGCTTTGCCGCAGAGCACCATGTCTCATTGGTCCTGGACCTTGATGCTGCTTATAATCAGTGGATTCTGTAATTTTGCCCAGAACGTCATTGCCTTCAGCATCCTTAACCTGATCAGCCCCCTCAGCTACTCGGTGGCCAACGCCACCAAGAGAATCATGGTGATCACCGTGTCCCTGATCATGCTGCGCAACCCCGTCACCAGCACCAACGTCCTGGGCATGATGACAGCCATCCTCGGGGTCTTCTTGTACAACAAGGTGAGGCACTGCTCTGTTTATTCATCCAGGAAACACAGCTGAAGCAGCCCAGTAGCTTTGAATTCTTTTTTTTGCACGAATTAAGAGCTGCTTGAGTGAAAATAGACAACGCAGAGGGCTCGAGGCTCCGCTGCAGAGGAGGGGTGAACATGGCCCGGGTGAAGGACTGGGGTCACACCAGCTGCTGGGCCTCTCACAAAATGGAATTTTGATCTTAAGCTTTTCTTGAAAAGGGAAGGTAGGGAAGTAACTCAAAATCTCTCAAGCAAAAGATCAGCTTGTTTGTTTGGCGTGTGAGAGGAGTGAGGATTTTATTAGGAGCCACTGATATTTTAAGACTTCCCAAAAAAAGTGATGTGGCTGTAGAACTGTCTGCTTTTCTTTGGGTATGTGAATATGTCTAGGTGGTATCTTAGAAAATCTGCCTTCACTGAAGGGCTGTCAGGCTTTGGAAGGGGCTGCCCAGGGAGGTTTGGAGTCCCCATCCCTGGAGGTGTCCAAGGCCTGGAAGTGGCACTTGGTGCTCTGGGCTGGGCACTCGATGATCTCAGACTTTCCCAGCCTAAACGAGTCCGTGAAAAACTTCCTTCCTTCCTTTCCCAGACAAAATACGACGCAAACCAAGAGGCAAAGAAGCAGCAGCTGCTCCCAGTCACCACTGGAGACCTGGTGAACTTGGAACGGCACCGAAACCCTCCTGAGAAGTCCCAGAATGGACTCACAGCCTTTGCCCAGCACGGAGACTTCCAGTACGGCCGCAGCAACGTCCTCACAGACCACTTCCAGTACAGCAGGCAGAGCTATCCAACAGCCTACAACATGAATCGTTTTGATATTTAGGATCCTGGCAGACAGGTACAGACTGTGATATCAAAGTGTCCCCAGCATTATCAGAAAACTCTTTAGTACATCCGTGAATGTCACAAAGCCATTGAACTGTGCAGGTTTGGCAGCAGGGCAGGTGCTTGTGGAGGGGAGTGGTGCAGGACCTGCAGCTGCTGCTGGGCAGAGCTTTAAACCTGGAACAGCCAGACCTGACACTGGAACCAAACCCACAGAGCAGATTCTGGTGAGGTGCAGGTGGCACTGCTGAGTGGAACATCTGTCACTGCTCCTTTCAGAGTCTGCCAGCTCCTTGTTCTCTTGGCAGCTGAATTTTGGCCAGTATCTTGTTTCCATGCTGGTAATGTCACCTTTAACTTGTTCTCTAATAACGGTTCAGTGATACTTTTAATGAGGCTTTCAGAAAGAAGTGAAAGCAAGGGGTACTTGTGCTTATCAGGCTTTGTCTGAGGAGGATTGACTGAGGTCAGCTGCAGGCAGGTAAACTCGAGTTCATCTCCAGCATCTGTGGAACTTCTTGTGGATATTCACAACTCTTGTGCCTCTGCCTTCAGTCCTGGATGACAAACCAGAGGTGTTTCTGGAGGAGCAGGCAGTGGAAGGATTGATCTCTCCCAGAACTGCTTCAGGCATGGAAAAACACAGTTCTCCAAATCAGTGGTCATGGCAGAGAACAACCAAGCCCAACCTAAAATCATCATTGTTTTCTGAATCATGTAGTCCTGTAACTCCAGACATTGCTATCCCTTGGCCATGCAGGAAACTCCTTCACAAATAAAAGTGTTTGGAATAATATGATTTTATTTTTTTACTTCCTTCACACCTGTTCTTTCAAAACTGTTTTGTTGCTTTAGACATTGAAAGGTGAAAGGTGTTTTGTTCTCAGTTTTATGCATAAGTTATGCTCTCTTATATGATTCATATATTTTGAATGCATTCATTTGAACAATCATCATTATTAATTGTTTCTTAAATCTTTTTAGCCCCTAATTGTTTGGGGTTTTTTAAAATTTCTTAATTACTGCTGTCGGAGTAGCTGTGTGGATTTAGCCTGACTTCCACTTTCTGCTGGAAGAAGTTAAATTTTGTATCCTGTGCTGTTCCTGCAACTCCCCTGGCTCGAATAGGAAATTAAAGAAAAATTGTTTGGATCAGCAGCAAATAGATAATTTATGGTTAAAAGCTGGTTCAGTATAAATTCCAGACAAGGTGATTGTGTGTGTCAGGTACTGCATTTGTGCATGGAAGGAATGAAACTTGGCTTTCATTCCTTTGAATGAAATTCCTTGGAATGAAGTGAAACCCAGAACTTGGGTTTCACTGAATCAGATTTTGCTGTCGTTGCTTTAGCAGAAGATTTTTGGGGCCTTCCCTCCTTCCCAGACTGTTGTACAGTGAGACTTTGATAGCATAAGTTTTATGCTTTTAACCAGACAGGTACCAGACACCAGTGACAACATTCAGGGAGTGGCACAGAACACTCCTCTTATTTATTGCTTTACAAATGACCATTTCCATGATGTGAGATGATGATTTGGCTCCTTTCTGGATAATAAAGAATTTATTTTTAAGTGCAAAATCAAGCTGATCTTATTCTTTTGGCTGCTGGGGTGGTAGTTACATGAACAGCCTTCCACCAGAGAGTCCAAAAGAGGAAATGGTCCTTCAGAAACTTCAGAGATGGGTTAAAAATGCTGCTGCTGCATGTGAGCAGGACTTCTTGCCTTGGCTGGAGTTCAGTCTGTGCTAGCTGAGAATTTGGGTTTTTGGTAGAAAATTGAAATCAGTCTGTCCCTAACCTGGGTGAACAAGGTCCTGAGGAAATCTTTCCTTCAGATGAAATTTCTTTTACCTGTTCCAGTATTAATGTATGTATAATTATTTCTTTTTAACACGGGAAAGTGCCAAATGTGTATTTCCAGGGCTCACTTCCCAATGTTTCAATGCTTTTACTACAAGTGACAAGGATTTATTTGGTGGACTCTGGCTTTGGATTAGGTGCTGACTCTGCAAGAGACTGATTTGAGGATGAGAGATTCAGGCTGAGATTTTCAAGAGGGGCTGAACTTCTCCAGCTGCTTTCAAAGGGAGCTGTTAAATTCCTGCAAATGCTGAATTGTGGTCTTTGTGCCTCAGTTTCCCTTTTGGAAAACGGAGATGATTCTTCTCTACATCATAGGGGGTAAAATACCAGGAAAAAAGTGGCAGTGCAAGCCCCAGAGTTCATCTGTCCATCCTTTGCTGTGTCTGCTGCTGTGCCATGTTCCTACAACCTCAGCTGCTATGGGGAGTAAATAAAAACCAGATCAGAGGCTTTAGTAAATATGTTCAGATTTGTTTCCTTTTTAAAGACCATAACCAAATCTTTTCTGGCAAGTGTTTTCAGAGTCAGCTTGCCCTGCACATTTCCCATGGCAGGTTCTAAGCTCAGCTTTTTCTGCAGTCTTGGCAGCAGGTGAGGGTTTCCTGTTCAGAACTGTCCCAAATTCCAGTCTGGGCCCGTGGCTTCACTCTTGTCTCTGAAATAAAACTGCTGTGCTTGCAGGGACTGGCCCAGGATGAGGGTATCCCATGAGGAGAATGGGTTCATTTAGGGCCCAGGGAGTGAATCTCCTCCCTGGAGAGCTCCTGCAGCTCCAGCCCAGGTCTGTGGGCAGCAGGGATGGTTGGGTGTGGCACAAGGTGCAATTAGGACCGACTCGGTTCCACGGGGTGGTTTTGCTGGATCCCAAATCCCAGTCCTTAAGCAATATTGCCCACGTTCAGGGAAAGGAACTTCCTGACACTGCTGTAATAAACATTTGCATCTTGGACCTCTGCAAGATTTTTGTTTGGCCGAGTGAGACGTTTGTTTTAAGCCGGCTTGTAAATGAGTGGCGTGTTTGACTCTGTCTGTAGAAAGCACAGAAACACTGGAATAAAGAGGGCAAAATCTGCACACTTGTGTACAATGACCCTGTTATTAAATCAAAGCCAAGGGGGTTGGTTTGGGTTTATTTCTTGCAGGAAGCCTTGGGAGTGTCACAATGGCCACTGGTGAGGAGCTGGATGTTTTGGTGTGGGTGACACCTCACACACCAATGCTGTGACCAAGGTTGGAACACAAGCTCTGGACTCCCTTGAGATATTTGGATTACCACTACACAGTTTTTACACACAAATACATCACAACGTTGAAAAAAATTCTTCCCCAAGCAGAAGGGTGGTTGTGGAAACAAGAAAACCAATCTCTCCCCACTCCACGTGGGTGTTCTGTTGGTAGTTACAAAGATTATTTGGTGCTCTTTCAAGAGAGCTTAAAAATATTCCCCCTGCAGGTTCAATTTTAGTACCCAGTGGTGGTAAGAGTATCCTTATCATCTGGTAAAATACTTGTGGTTTTTAAATAACTGAACACTAAATAAAATCGAGGCAAGACTTAGGCTCTGTAAGTGCATAGTGATTTGTAAAAATAGTGTTGGTATTTTGGGGTCAAGTCATGATGATTTCCAAAGCTCAGTTTTCCTTTCTAATCTGTGTTCAAACCCATTTTTTTTCTGATGCAGCATTTTGCAGCAGAAGGAACTTCTGCCATGTAGCTCTTTGTGAAACAGGTGCTATATAAATAAAGGGAAAATTTTGTTTTTCCAAGGCTTAAATTTCTGGGTCGTGCTGTGAGCTGTTAAAAATAATTCTGAAATCTCTTTGTGGTGATGTTCCAGGGCAGTGAAACAAATTTGTTAACCCTGTGACAAGTGATAGACTCACAGTGTGTAGATATTCAAGGGGCACTCAGCCTTTTTTGTTGCCTTTTTTTAATATTAGACCTCTATAAATTGATTGGAATATGGGTGAGTTTCCCCCCAAAAAACATGAACCAGCCCCACACTCCTTCCTGTGTGGAATCCTGCCCCTGCCCTTCAACAAAAGAACTTTTTTGTGGTGTTTTCCTGTTCAGCTGTTGTCCTGTGAAGTTCTGGATGTCACCCTGTGGATCCTGCTGGGATCCCTTATGGAATAACCACACTGGTGACTTCCAGCTCTTGGGACTCCTTCCTGCCTTACTCCAGGAATGGGTTTTGGTGGTCCCCTCTGGAGCTTTTGGGGCATTTTGTGGATAAACCATTGCTGAGGAATGTGGCAGCAGAAGGGTGAGCACGTGGGCTGCAAGGCAGGAAGGGTGGTGTGGGGATGTGACAGCAGGAAAACTTCTGTACTGGCCAAAATTTGAATTTCATCTGCTCTTCTGGGATCTGTGAACCTCCAGGACAGCAGAGAGGCTCAGAATCATGGCCAGAGTCTGCATGGTGATTATTTTTTCAATTATTATTTGGATACTTGAGAATATCCATCTTTTTGAGGTTTTGTATCTGTAAATGACAGTGGGTTCTTCACAGAACACCTGGATGATAATAAACAGTTCCACCTTTCTGTGAGGATGTCTGATGTCCTCTGTGTGATGGGAAACCCTACGAGGTGAAGGTAATACCTGGAAATAACAAACTGAACCTGAAGTAACACCTAGTAAACCTGAAAACAACAACTGGCCCTCAGTCCTTGCAGGGTTTGTGTGGGAGATCTACTGCACACAGCACAAAAACACAGTGTGATTGTTCTGCACCTCTGTCCCTTGTTGTCACCACCCCTGCTTTGGGATCTTTGCCTGTGCACTGCAACCACTGCAGGTCTGGTCAGGAACTCTGCTCGTTTGTCCCTAGCTCCATTTTATTTGCCAGGGGACAGTGGTGTCACTGTGCAGGGGACAGCAGGGACTCCCTGTGTCACTGTGCAGGGGACAGCAGGGACTCCCTGTGTCACTGTGCAGGGGACAGCAGGGACTCCCTGTGTCACTGTGCAGGGGACAGCAGGGACTCCCTGTGTCACTGTGCAGGGGACAGCAGGGACTCCCTGTGTCACTGTGCAGGGGACAGCAGGGACTCCCTGTGTCACTGTGCAGGGGACAGCAGGGACTCCCTGTGTCACTGTGCAGGGGACAGCAGGGACTCCCTGTGTCACTGTGCAGGGGACAGCAGGGACTCCCTGTGTCACTGTGCAGGGGACAGCAGGGACTCCCTGTGTCACTGTGCAGGGGACAGCAGGGACTCCCTGTGTCACTGTGCAGGGGACAGCAGGGACTCCCTGTGTCACTGTGCAGGGGACAGCAGGGACTCCCTGTGTCACTGTGCAGGGGACAGCAGGGACTCCCTGTGTCACTGTGCAGGGGACAGCAGGGACTCCCTGTGTCACTGTGCAGGGGACAGCAGGGACTCCCTGTGTCACTGTGCAGGGGACAGCAGGGACTCCCTGTGTCACTGTGCAGGGGACAGCAGGGACTCCCTGTGTCACTGTGCAGGGGACAGCAGGGACTCCCTGTGTCACTGTGCAGGGGACAGCAGGGACTCCCTGTGTCACTGTGCAGGGGACAGCAGGGACTCCCTGTGTCACTGTGCAGGGGACAGCAGGGACTCCCTGTGTCACTGTGCAGGGGACAGCAGGGACTCCCTGTGTCACTGTGCAGGGGACAGCAGGGACTCCCTGTGTCACTGTGCAGGGGACAGCAGGGACTCCCTGTGTCACTGTGCAGGGGACAGCAGGGACTCCCTGTGTCACTGTGCAGGGGACAGCAGGGACTCCCTGTGTCACTGTGCAGGGGACAGCAGGGACTCCCTGTGTCACTGTGCAGGGGACAGCAGGGACTCCCTGTGTCACTGTGCAGGGGACAGCAGGGACTCCCTGTGTCACTGTGCAGGGGACAGCAGGGACTCCCTGTGTCACTGTGCAGGGGACAGCAGGGACTCCCTGTGTCACTGTGCAGGGGACAGCAGGGACTCCCTGTGTCACTGTGCAGGGGACAGCAGGGACTCCCTGTGTCACTGTGCAGGGGACAGCAGGGTCACCGTGCAGGGGACAGCAGTGTCACTGTCCAGGGGACAGCAGTGTCACAGCAGTGACTCCCCACTGTCCCCATGTCTCTGCCCTGCAGTTGCTCACTCTCACCACCAGGCAGCAGCAGCGATTGAAATCGATCCAAAAGTTCAGGTTTAAGAGACAGGAAGAAATAAATTCAGAAACCTCTACCTTCCTCCTCATAGAACCTATTTTCTTGCATTTTCAAGGCTTTTATGTTTAATTTTTATATGTATATATAAAAGTCATATTTGTATGTTCAAGAGCTATATATATATATCTGTATTCAGAATTCCTTACCTTCTAAAATTCTGCGTATAACACAGTAGATGAAGAGGGTTATTTGGAAATAACCCTCAGCTATTATATAAATTAATATTATTTTTCAATATGTGTAAGAATAAGAAGTTTTAAAGGCAGGAATTAAACATAGGGACAGGCAGCCAGGGAAGGATGGAAGAAAGAAAGATGGGCCACAAGGAAGAGGAGGAGGAATTAAAATTTGTGACTGAGGGGCTCCACCACTGTGACATCACCCCAAACCTGTGAGCAGGGCCCCAGGGGATGCCTGTTGTGGGTCTCTCCTGCATCCCCCTTCCCCTCAGCATCCCCTCTGTGCCCCAGAGTGCCCAGGGCAATGTGGGGCACTTTCTGCCCCACCTGTGCCCCCCCGGTGTTTGTGGTGCTGCTGAGAGGGGAGATGTGACTTCTGACCCCTGGAGTATTTTAATGTTTGGCTTTTAGGTTTTTAGCAAAGAGCAGAGCAGAAAATCAGCATCAGAGGAAGGAGTAAGCACTGACCCCTAGACTGAACTAGATCCTACTTTCCAGGCCTTCCTTCTTCTTTCTCCTCTCTCTCCTTCCCCCTTTCTCCCAGATTTCCTTCTTCCTCCTTCTTCTACTCCCATAATGACAGAAAACTAAAATGGAAATGTAGAAAGAATATTTAAACTTAATGGCACAAAGGAAATTAAATTAAAGACAGGCAGAGTCTGCCAGGCCCCTCCACAAATGTGACATTTACACAATGTCACAGATCTATCACTTCTCTTCAAATCTCACAGTAAAACAAAACCAACATCTTTTAATGACTTTGAAACCTCTCACGAGGTTGCCAAAGACTCCAGAAAACAAGAAAATAGTAGCCATAAACCGATTTTATTATTTTTGAAAAATGGAATGTTTCACTTACAGAAACTTAAAGGCGATGTCTGACCAACACCATGTTTGTTACAAACAGGAAAAAAAAAAAAAACCAAAACAAAACCAACAAACCTCAAACCAAGCAGACACATTATTTCGGCTACAGCGCAGCAGCAGTCTTTCCTGTATTTTTTTTTTTTTTTTCTTTTTTAGAATCACAAACTCAAGGTGACCCTGGGGGTTAATAAAACTCACGACCACTGTCAGGTGGCATTAAAAAAAAAAAAATACACTTCTGTACAGCGAGCGCCGTCAGTAGCGGCGGCTGAAGCGCGGCTCACTCGGCCTGTTTGTCCTCTCCGGGCCTGCAAACACACCTGGCAGCCCACTGCCCTGCAGCACCTGGCCCTGGCTCCCGGCTGGGGTGAAGCCTCCACGCCTGCAAACAATGCCACACACACGTTGGACACGGCCCAGGGAAGGGCAGACTGTGAGAAGTTTCCTTAATGCATGGGGTTTTTGCTGTTTTTTTTTTCCCCTTGCTAATCCGGGCTTAAAGTAGAAGGTGAAGGGGTTTTTTTTTCAGATTGAAGTGTTATAAAAGCATTGTAAGCATTCTGATGGAGTTTCTTACCCTGATGTCCCTCCTCGAGTCATCCCATGGCCTGGTCCTGACTGACCAGGCATGCTTCTATCACCACCTAATTCAACAAGAGAAAAAAAGGGGGGAAAAAGAAAAAAAAAAGAAGAAAAATACAGGTTTTTGTGTTTCCCTAATAAAAATGTCACCTTGTTCCCAGAATTCCATTTGCTTGCTCAGTAATTTAACTACCACTAGAAGGTTCAGCAGCAGTAATTGACAGAAAAAGACCACGATCACACTGGTAAGCAGCAAGTGTACCTTGCCATCTCTCATGATCCCGTCCCATCACTCCTCCATCCACATTTCCCTGCCATGTACGATCTTGATGCCCCTCTAACTTTCGACCATGATCTCCCCAGTCACGTCCATCTCTTAAAAAAATAAAAGAACATCTTCTAGGTATGTCCCCTACCCACTGAGCAGCACAGGGTAAAGCCAAACACCATACCCCATGCCAAAGTGTGTCAAATGGTTAATCAAGCTGGAGCCACCCAATCACTGCAATCAGAACTGGTCAAAGAGAAACAATGAGACACTCGCTGAACAGCATCCTTCACATAACAGAACTTGTCTTTTTTGATCTTTGATATTGCAAAGGACTGAAATGCTTGGGCACGGATCAATTCATTGGCTGCCACTCCTCTGTCTGGTAATTATGCAGCTGGAATATGCCCAGCTTGATTAACTGGTTTAAAGAGGAACCACTACAACTCCAGGTGAGTCCAAGTTCTCTACCCCCACCACTGCAGAGACTTCTCACTCAATTTCCTTTACAACCTGACCACTGGCCATGAATGAGACTCGTGCAGTCCTTACTGGGGCATCTGTAAATCTCATCTGTAGAAAGAGACTGAATCTCATCTGTGGAAATGGAAGTTTTTTACAGGAGAACCACAGTCAGGAGCTGAGCTAACTGAGCACCTCTTTCCTCACTACAGAGCTTCGCTCTCCCGTGGCAATTCCCTGCTCCTCCAGCTGCTCCAAGATCTGGAGAGAGGATTCACACTTGTCAAGCTGCTTACTGCTGTCACCCTTCCAAGGTCCACTGAGGCAGTTCCCTGCTTTGCCAGGCACTCACCGGGTCTGTGGGGGGATCCCTCTTCCCTCACTCATCCTCCTGTCGGAGCCGTAGCCGCCCCAGCTGTCCCGCGAGTGCCGCTCGGGGCCCCCGTGCCGCTCGTCTGGGTAGTGCTGAAAGGCAAGCAGGACACACACCTGCTAAAAACCAACACGAGCTGCCTCCCAGGACTGCAAGTATTTGCCTTTTGGTTGTTGTCTTTCTATGAGTTGTCAGAAAAAAAAAAACTGTAGCTGTCTCATTTTTGACAGGTTCCACTCCAGGCATTTATTTTGTTTATTGACATTGATTCCATGCTCTTCACTGGTGGAAGAGCTCATTTTGGTTTGGGAAAGTTTTTTAAGGTTTACATTCTTGGCTTCAGGTTTTTAATTTTTACATGAAATATCTTTTTATTCCCTACCTGTCTTCAGAAATGAAAGGTTTTGAATCTCATTGTGGCATTGACTTCCACACCTGTCCTTCTACATCCCTGTTTCATTATGGCAGCAGTTGTTTTACTTAGATAAATGTGAGAGAAGGCATCCTTTGCCAGCCAAGTAAGTACAGCAGCTCTCTCTTAACACCTAAGATGGTCAACCAAAAAAGCTTTTGCTCCCACATACCAGCCTGAAAAGATGCTCCCATCACTCCCCTTGCCTGTATCTGAGGCTACCACCCCAGCAAGCAGGTAACCTAATAATTTACTTTATGCTCATTAGCACACAAAATTAGTTCTGCTTAAACACCTCAGCTGAAATGCTGTGTGCACACTGTGTCCTTTCTGCTTTGGGGTCAGCTTGTTTTGGTTTTTAACTAAAGCAGTACTTTGGTTGTAACGCACCTGCCCATCTCGATCTGGAATTCCCCTTGTACACTCTCTCCTGGAAGAAAAAAGAAAAGTTTCAGTTGAATCAACACAGTAATTGTAATTCCAGTGTCTGCATGAAATAACACATGAAAAGTTGATCTTCATTAGGCTGCATATCTGGATGCTAAGGTCCAGTGGTAAAATAACTCAAAAGAGTTCTTGTTTCACAGCATAAAAAGAGATCAAAGTAACATCTATCACTGTAATATGGGTAAAAAAGGCACCACTGAGGATGGCCAGAACTCAGTGACACCAAGGGAGAATACTGAGTGAACCTATCAGTGCCAGAAATGAGTTACAAGCAAAAATAAACAGTACAGTTTTCACCAGATCCTTTGAGAGCAAGCAGAAGTCTCAGTGACACCACACAGAAAGTATTTTTCCATTCTGTGGTGCTAAAAACCTGCATTAGCCAGGCTGCAAAGATGAAAACAGGGAAAGTTTTAAAGCAAAAGGAAATCTTAGGGGTTCAATAAAGCAGACTTCATACACCTTGAGAGAAGCTGCTGCATCTCCACCAGCATCATGGCAGACTACATTAGGATGTGGCTTATAATCTTTCTGCAGCCTCCTTCTGGTACGTCTCTAACGCACAGAAACAAAGGACTGCAAGCACATGCAAAACTGGACATGAGAAATGCACAAGAGTGATTTCTTTCATTCTGCTGACACCATTCAAGCCACAAAATAACACCAAACTTCCCTGAAGGCAGAGGAAGAAGAAGAAGAGGGGTGCCTTGCCCACCTGTCCAAGCAGTGATCCTGGTAGCGGCCGCGCTCCCTGTGGTCGAAGTCGTGGAAGCGATCCTGCCGGCCGAAGTCCGAGTGGTACCGGTCGTCCAGTGCCAGCCGCTTCGCCTCGGGCCAGTACGGGTCATCCCGCCTGCACACGGGGCCACGTCAGCAGCCACCCCACAGCCAGCTCCCTCTCCTGCTCTCTCAAACCTCATCCTACCCAGTAATTAAAAATCTGTGTGTGATAAGTGCGAGTCGTGTTTTGGTTTCAGAGAAAATTTGGTTAATCAAAACCAGCTTATTTTCAGCACGTGCTGAGGTGAGAAGAGAATGAGTATCTCTCCCACAACCACTCAGAGCTGATAGACACAGTTACTACTCTTGGGAGAGTAGTACTCTTGGATGAAGAGTTACTACTCTCATCCCTCTTTGGGAAATAAGAGTAGACCAGAACAAATGTACAAGCACGGCATTTGCTCTTCCAATTGCTATCAGTTAAAAGCAGCACGTAAGGAGTCTTTCAGCTCCCACAATTGCCTCATCCAGTGCTCCCCATGTCCACGGGCTCCCAGAGGGGATGTGGCTGAGTCTGGAGCCCCACTGCCCTGCTCCTCACCTGCTGTCAGGATCGTAAGGCCTCCTCATGGCAGATCTCCGCTCCTGCTCGTAGCGCAGCTGCTCCTGCTGGCGTCGCAGCTCTTCCCTCTCCCTCTGGATTCGCTCCTGCTCCCGCCTCCTTTCCTGCTCTATGTGCATCCTCTCCCTCTCCAACCTCTCCCTCTCCAAGCGCTCTCTGTCCAGGCGCTGCCGTTGGAATTCCAGCCGCTCCCGCTCCCTCTGGAGCCTCTGTCTCTCGTCTCGCTCGTGAATGGCTGCAAGGCGCTGCTCCCGGTCTCGCCTCTCTCTCTCTCTGATTTAAAAGAGATACCTGGTTTTTAATTGAGACTCTTCAGTCCAAGTTTTGCTGCTTCTTTGGGTAGGGTTTCTTGTTTGGTTTTGTCTTTTTTTAAAAGAAGTTTCTATGTTCTCCGCCTTCTTCCCAATTAAGTAACAGCTTAGGGGAAAATAAAAAACTCCATACAAATGGCAGAAGCAAAGCTGAGAATTTTGCCTAAGTAACACAGTATCTACTCTTAAATCAGGTCTGAAAAAGCTTTCAGAGAGCATAGCACAGAAATCTGACATATAAAAAGTATTTACAAACTTCTGGGGAAAAAAATCAAGGAAATTTAAATCCAATCAAGTGGAACACAAACCCTGAAAGCACCAACAGAAGTCTCATGAGAACACTGATTTCAGCAGCAAAAGCCTCCATCACTTGGCATTATGTCTGTTCTAGCAGTAATTAGTATGAAATCAATCTGAGATACCCCTGTTGGAGGGTCAGCATGGCACTGCTTTGAAGCCTGTCCAAAACACAGAACAGGTAGGGGAGTGGAAAATGCCATTTAAAGTTCAGAGGGAAGTGGGAACTCACCGGCGCCTCTCGGTTTCCCTGATTTCTCTCTCCCTCTGCCTCTGCCGCTCCCGTTCCCGCTGCTCCTTGATTTTATCAAAGGATAAGATATCCTGCTTTTCCTTGCTCTCCGATTTGCGGTCCTGGCTCTTTGTGCTCTGAGGTGAATCAGAACAAAGCACGAGCTGAACACGGTGCATTTCCAGCTAAAACTCCGAGGCAAATACCTACACTAGGTCAACCTTACACAGGCTGCCCTGCCTTCCACAGAGGTAAACAACAGTGGAATTCCAGGGAAAAGTACCCTGAATTTGACCAGAACTTCTAAATATTACAAATAAATACTAGGAGAACACAACCTGATTTGCAACAACACACACCAGGAACAATCCAAGCTCAGCGAAACACATCATCCCAACACCATTTTCAAATTGCAACTAAACTTCTTCCACTAGGTAAGCAGTGAAAAACCATAAAAGTCATTATTAATCATCATTAACACCCTGATGCTTTCCGAAGTTGATACAAGGATAATTGCACCAATATGCTAGGCTATAAACCCTTCATCTCTGAGCACATACATCTATTTGACATCTATTTTTGCACAAAAGCTTCTCTGGAGGTTGGCCTTACCCTCTCTTTTGATGCAGAAGTTTTCACACTGATAACTGGCTCTCCTTTAGATTTATCCATTACCACTGTCCTTTCAGTTCCTCGACTTGCTACAAAATAAAACAGAGCCAAAAATAAATGGTACAAAGGATATTCAACAAATTCTTGCAAGATTCAAAACTGTGAAGATACTAAATAGTAAAAAAGTTATTTTAATGAGGTTTTTTTAATAACATATGGAACTTACTTATGATTTAAATAGCTTGCCAAGATTTGGCCAACTTGAGGATGGGGGCAGTAAATTTATCACAAAACTACTGCAGTATTTTCTGGCAGGAATGACAGCTAAAGGAACACAAATTTAATTTATTTCTCCCATCCACAAAATACATCTTCGGCCACAATTTAAGAAAAAAGGACACAGAACCACACACAGTGTCAGGTCAAAATCCAGTGACAGTTCCATAAAAATTATGGAAACTCGGCTGTACGTTATTAGAAACTGAAGTCAAAATTTTCAAGGTGATTTGTGATGTTTGTGTCAGTTTTACTAAGTAAGTTTCTTTTCACTGAATTATCCATCACATCTAATAATACACAAGTATCCTTGAAAACATTTCTGAAAGACAGCCAGCATCACCTGATTTGCTTGCCCTGGATCTATCAGAGGAGCCAGTCTTTTGTTCATCCTTTTCTTTGCCTTCTTTTTCATCTTTTTCTGATTTCTTAGCATCATCTTTTTTGTCAATCTTCTCCTCCTTCTTAACACCAACAGACCTACAAAAAGCAAGAAAGCAAAATGCCTCTTGAAAACCCAATGCTGGAAGTATCACTCACCAACCACACAGTCAGTCTCCCAGAAAGACAGACTAAATCCTACATATACCTTCAGTTAAAAGAAGAGTCCAAGACAGAGTCAGATTAGAGGATAAACAACTGGTAAAAATAATGGTTTACCCAGAAATAATTTGACTTAGTATTTCCTGATACAGCTAACAAGTTTTTATACTAACACTAAAGAGCTTTGTATTTCTGAACAGAGGGCCAGTTAAAATGCCCTTACTTACTGTAAAACATCAACTTTCCCAGCACTATTCCTATTTCAAATGCAGGATAAAACATTAAATCAAGATTTATTACAGTTACTGTTCACCTTGGTCACCTGGCTGTATTTGAAATGAGAGGCCTTTAAATATCAAAAAATACAAAACACCACCTTACTTCTCAGATTTGGACTCTGCAGAATGGTGCCTGTCTTTCTCCTTCCTTGTTTCACCTTCCTTTTTGTCCGAAGGCTTTTTTCCTGCCGGCTCATTTTTTGCCTAGAAATTCAGCCAGAAATAATTACACAGTCAGAGAAAAGAGATAAAAACCGCATGGTTTATTTTCCTTACACTGCCATGAAATAGCTGCCACTTACCTTTTCCACAGAAATCATTTTACCATGCAGCTCTGTTCTGTGGAGGTGATTAATACACTTGGTGGCCTCCTCAGATGTTGACATTGTCACAAAGCCATAGCAGCGAGCGCCGGGACTGCGAGCATTTGTCACCACTTTTGCACCAACCACCTTTGGGAAAAAACACCAAATATTCTGTGTTTGTAGGTCTGTCACTAAATAAATTCTGACTCAATCAACATTTCTTAAAACAGTTTGGATGGGAAAGGACTTCTAAACCAAAATAAAATTGAATAAACCAAACTACTACCACTTTCTATTTCCTTACAGGACATCTGTGCCCACAAATGACAATCTCTGACAGGCAGTGGCACTTAGTGATATAAACATTTAATATTACATTCAGAAAAGTATTTGGCAGAAGGGGAGATGGTCACACAGTGCTCCCTTCCACAACTTCTGCTCTTGTATCCTAGCAGGCACTGTAAAACAAGGGGAAGTCTGCCCTCACATACTGGATTTCTGCAGGGAATACCCCCAGAAATGGAATAGTTTAAAACAGCATTAACTATTGCTGGATACTCAAGCCAGAACTAAACTGTATGATGATCTACCAGTCTCTCCTGTCAAGAATTCCCTCATTCTCACAGGTATCTGCACAGATACTCTCTGCAAACTCCATCTCTTCTCCCCTCCCTCCATTTCAATATTCTTTACTGAACTGTGCTTCCTTCAGATATGGAGTTTCCAAAGAACAGAGAGTTAAGAACTCAATCTGCCCAGTTATTCATTAGGGAAAATAAGGGCTAAATTTAAGATCAGCCTTTTAAACTGACAGAATGGTGTGTTAATTTACATATGCACTACATACCTTTCCATACTTGCTAAAAAGATTCTTCAAATCTGTAGCTCTAGTAGAGGAGGAAAGTCCACTAACCCACAAATTTCTGCCAGAACCACTCCCCACACGGCCTGGGGTACAAAAAAGCCAAACATGAAAGAACATGTAAAACACAAATGCAGCAGTGCAAAATCAAGAGTGTAAAACCCCTCACATTTCCCCTCCATAAAACTCTTCCACTGCAATTTTAATTCCACCTCTTCCATTCATTCTTAAAATGAAATTGCAGGCTACATACTGGAGCCTGCAAAAATGAACACCTGAAATCCATAGTTCATGTGCATTTGAACAGCCTTAAGGAGTCTTTACCTACAGATTTCCTGTACTTCAATCCCTTTTAGGAGAATTACAAAGTATCAAATATTAATTCAGAAAAAAAAGACTTCTAATTTAAAACTGTTTGTTAATAATGCTACAGAAGTTACAAGGAATTGGTATTTTAAAGATTTTGAAGGGATGTGTTACAGCCCATTGAGGGTTCACTGAATTAACAGTCCTCCTTTTTACCCTGGGTCCTTTGTACATAAAAAAAACCCAAAAAATCCCAAACCTACCTTTCTCATCTTTTGCGACTGCCTTTGTATCTTTGTCTTCAACAGGGCTAAAGATAAAACATCACATTATTCAAGGGATCATAGGCAAAAAGAATATTAATTCTACACAGCACAACTAAAATTGGATACCTACCAGTAAATTAGTTCCAAAATAAACACTATTATTGGCAAATTTCTAGAAGAGTGACAGGAAATAGGGATTTGTACCCCTAAACGGACAATTCTGTTTTGCAGATGACAGAAATCAGAGTAATTTGGGGAAAACAACCTTTGAAGGTTGAGGAAGGAAAGAAATCAAACCCACTGTTCTTAAGGAAAAAAAAAAATACATCTACACATGGAGAAATAAAAGAGACCTTTAGGAATAGGCTACAATTTCATCAGTCTCGGAGGCCAATTGAAGGAAACAGCTTATTCGCATCACTTAAGGACCAATGATAAAAGATAGCATCTGGTCTAGAACGGAGAAAAAACAAACCTCTTTTTCTGATCACCGCCCTCACTGGCTGAGGACTCTTTAGTGGCAGGGGAAGATTCCTCAGAATTAGCTTTGTCTTCTGCTCTCTTGCCATCTTCTTTGCTATCTCTGGCTTCGGCACCTGCGCCTTTCTCCGCTGCCTCCCCACTAGAGGCTTCCAGGCCTTGGGAGCGTTTGCTACTCTGATCGCTTAGGGTCTCTACCACTACACCTTCAGAGTCCGGGGCCTCTTCCTCGGGGCTCTGTTCACTTGTCTCCCCTTTTGCTACCACTAAACGCTTTGCTTCCTTCCTTGCCAAAGCTTGGGCCGATTTGCTGTCCAAAGCTAAAGCATCTTCCTCCAGCTGAGCGGCAGCGAGAGCGTCCTCTTCCTCAGCCAGCCTCTTGCCTGGCCCCGCGTTACTGGCTTCCTGCGCACGCGGCCGCTCCGCTTCGGGAGGTTCTTCGTTAAGTAGCTCAGATTTACAAGTTTCCCCCAAAATGTCGAGTATTTTCTCATTTTCTACGGATTTAACAGGAATAGAATGGCACAAGATTTAATCACCAGGGAAATACAGCAATCACAAATGTGGAACTGGCATGGCTGCCACACTAACACCAAGAGAACTGCTAAGCTACACAGAGATTGGAAAACCCTAGTGTACACAGTGTTACGCCTACCACGCTAACTGCTCTCTCACACACTGCCAAATCAGCCCTACCACCTCTACAGGCAAGAAAAATGCCCCCACAGATTTAACAAAAAACTTCGGGCTCAGCCTTCATATTCTTCAGCAAATCGTTCAGCTCTGTTTCTTCTCTAGTTAGCTTCCAGAGTCCGAGATGCTTAACTGAACGTATCAAGGCACTGAGAGTTCAATTTTCCAAATTTCTGTGAAGTTCCTTTAGCAGAGACAGTCCAACATGAGAACTGGGCTTCTTCTGATGGTTCTGAGTGTGTTTGCAGTCCAGAAAGCGAGTGGGATCTGTAGCACATTCCTGTGATGGCAGCGTGTTCCTTCTTCCCAAGTCCAGCCACTCCTTAATTTCTGTTCTGCACCAGAGCTTTGCACTGCCTACGCTCCTGTATTTATATTTATTCACAGAACCACTGTACAGTGTGTGATATCACAAGATCTGTTTTCAGAACCTTTACATCTTTAAGGCTCGCTCCTTAACTTCGCTCTGCAGTTACAGTTCTAGGGAACCATTTCATGGCATTTAACACATTTTCCAAGGGTGGCTATTCACAGATCTGGTGATATGACTGGGTTTCCAATCTCTATGACCCTGCATGACCTGGATTTTCCACCATAATAACGTACACTACAGTAATGCATTAAAAAAATAGAACCAAAAAAACCAAACAGGGACGCAAAAAGCCTGAATGAAGAATGAAACTGTTTAAATGCCCAGGATTTTTTCTCATTTAAAAAAAAAATTCAAAGTAACCAAACAAAATCAAACAGTACCTGGCTCCAATGGTAAATCTTCAAGCTCCTGTAGTGAAAAAGATTTTGAAAAGGAGAAATATCACTATTTCATAAGCAAGATGCTATTCTGAATGACTTCTCTTAACCACCCATTAAAGAGTACTTAGTGAAAGCATTACTATAATTTAGGCTATTTCAGCTTTGAAAACATTGAACTTTAAATAAATTTCTCAAAAGGTTTAAGATGAGTTTTTAACATCCTCAAAGTTCTATGAAGTCTGTGAGAACTTTAACACCTCTCAAACTCAGCCACCTGTTGAACACATGGTACACATTCACATGGGTAAACAAATCAATAAATATAAGTAGCACAGAGGAAAGCTTATCTTCATGTTACCCTCCTCTACCCTGTGTTTTTTGAAGTCTCCTTTCTGAAAACAGGATGAAAAGAAACACCAGCTTCACCTGCAGCTGGTGCTCTTAACCCACCAGGAGTGATCTGGAAACAAGGCCAGCATTTCAGGAACACAGTTCCAGCTTTCTTCTCACCGTGGGACATGGACATTTTTAATGGAAGTTAAACACAATGGAAGGCACTGAGCTGGTATTTACATCAGATGAAAGGAATCTAATCTGCCACCAAACTCAGCATGACACATCATAAATATATATATACACACATATATGTGACTTGATAGAGAAATAAACCTTTATCACTGAATTAAAAAATATTAGTTCCTATTCTCTGCAGAGTAAGAATGCACGCCCTGTACACACACTGTAAACATCCAGCATTATATAGCATATTTTATGTTTTCTTTGTTTGTAAAGAAAAACTGGCTACCATTTACCTTTATTACGGTTAAATCTGATGAAGAAGCATCTAAACTGTTCCCAATATCTTCAAACTCTACCTTTAAAAAATAAATGGGAGACATCTTGTTATCTATGAAGGAATATTGTGAGTGAAACCTGAATGAGAAACTTAAGATTTGCATTTGCACTGACAGCTGTTATCCAGTAAACACACCCAGAATCCAAAGCAACCAAAAATGGTAAAAATTGAGTGATAACCCCAGGACTTGTCCTGATCCCCACTCACTGAATAAACTCTCTCATTATCTCCTAACTATGATGGTCAGCTCCCAAAAATCTTTTAAGTATGAGAATTCCAACAGCAACATTTCTCTGATTTGTAGCCCTGTCACTTACAGGAACAACACAGAGCCAAAAAACCTACAGGACTTGAAAATTATTTCCTTTGCTGATAAAAGCACATCATGGCAGCTGATCTGGCCTCAAGACATTTACTCACTCAAAAAAACCCCTTTTTTGAGTATTTCCATCTGATTTGTGTAGGACAGGGATATGCCTGGGGATAGGGGCCAAGCTTATTTCTGCAACTTTAGGAAAGAACCACACAACTTTAGAACCTCCAGTCAATGTGGACACAACAAAGAGCATTACTCCCCCATCAGATGGGGCAGAAATAACTTTTTTCAAATGCTTTGTTGCACATTTCAGGAGGTAAACCACTTGATTTTGGGGAAGGGATTATCCTCTAGCCCAGCATCAACAGCCAGATGAACCCAGAAAGCCAATACAAAAACACTTCCAGCAACTGAATAACTGCAAGACCCAATCTTAGCAGAAAAATAACCTTGAATATAATTTCCTGAATGGTGCTGTTCAGTTGAGAAGCTACACTATTTGTAGGCCTCATATGTTCTCTGAAATATAGATGTGAAAATAAGAACAATATATATAATTAATAAAGTGAAGCAGAATTCAAAGCATGATTACAAACAAATGTAAACCGCTACTAATACAATCACGTGTATAAACAACATTTAAATATTTTAAAATTTAAGACTCGTATTTCCACAAATATGTAAAGAGGAAAGCAATGACCTTAAGAGCCAGTATAGTCCCAAATTTTCCCAAGTACTCTTTAGTTCCCATATTGCTATTTAATCCACAAATAAATAAATTTTAAAAAAGAAAACCCTGATTCCACGCACATAAGAGATACATACCATCACTATTGGTATTTCTCTCGATTCTTTAATTTCTGAGAATTGTGGGGATGCCTCCAAGTTACCTACAGCATACTCAGTAGGCTGATCTGGAAATCCTTTCACTTCTGCATCAGCATTTTCTTTACTATCAGTGAGCGAGTCAAGAATATTATGGGCACTGTAATCATCTCCACCATCTACTGCATTGCCATTATCTATTTCAGCTTCATCTAACACACTAATATCCATCATGTCAATGTCCTGCAAGTTTTCCAAACTTGCTTCAAGATCGTCCTGTGAAAAGAAAAGAAAGCACATGGCACAGTCAGGGTGACTTGAGAGCCATCTGCCATCACCCCCTCCCAACCCTGCCCCTGTACCTGCCCATCTCCAGAATCCTCCTCCAGCCCGTTGTCTTCCACTCCCTCTTCGTCTGGCCTACGTCCTAACAACATTTATCATCATTAGAATCAAAACAGTAATTACAGCTCTACCCTCCAAGCTTTATTTTTTCACCAGAGTTGGTATTTTTTCAGTTCTTCCCCCGTTTCCCACAACTGTTGCCACCCCAGTGAGGGATAAACACGCCACAGTCCAACACCTGGCAGGAGCTCAAGCTCTGTGACCTCCCCAGGACATTTGGCTCAGCTCAGATTGCACCAATTTATTACCTCAACCTTTCATTTCTTGTTAGACATTTACTAGAGGAGAAAAAAAACCCAACCAAACAAAACACTGCCCAGAATAATGAAAAAACCCCACTCCACCTGTGAGTTTTACTGCAGTGCTCTGTCCACCAGCTGGATGTGAATTATCCCAAGTGGCACTACTGCAAACACTACACCAGCTTCAGCTCCAAAGAGCAGCTCCTCAAACTCTTGAGCTAAGCAGCAGTTTGATCTTTAATGAATTTTATTTTCCTCAAAAACTACAAGCACATTTCAACTGAGAAGTGAGAGGGGCTCTAGAGCCAAGAGGAACATTTCATCTATTTCCATCCCAACATTAAAAAGTGCTGTAACAGACATCAGGTGTTTTTCTGAGACTTGAAAACAAATATGATTCCAAACATCTCTTTCGCCCACAGCTGTGACATTTGCCCTCTACCTGGTCAAGATTTCATGGTTTTGCCTGCAAAAATTGCACCATCAGCCCAAATCAGATGTAATGACAAAAATCAAACAAATTAGGTGGCAAAACAGTCGAGTTCCACCTCACAAATTTACACTTTGTGTAACTCAAATCTAATAACGAAAATATTCTCTCTAATTATTTTGCTCAGCTCCAAAGCAAACTTTTAAACACTATTTGCTTAGAAAATAAAATCAAATTGTGCTAATTAACTAATTTTAGAAAGCCAGTGAATTATTTTCTGAAAATAAGGATCATGTAAGACTGTCTGACCACTACAAAAACCAAGCATAAGGCCTTGAAAATATAGCTGACTTCAGAAATGGATTAAAAACTTGGTTTTTGGGAAGAAAATTGCAACTGCTATTAGCTATGAAGCATTAACACTACAGAGCTTATTTTGCACTTACTAAAAACTCTGCATTTCTACATTAAAAGTTATTAAAAACACTGACACTGCTTCAGTGTTACTTGGTAATAATAAGAAATTCAGGGAACTCTGAGAACAGACCAACAGATCCTTCAAGATTTCCTGCCTTATTAAATCACATTAAATTCTCTGAATAAATGACTGCTATTATATCACCTATCCCTAGAAACCTGAGCACAAATGTAAAGGAGAATACCATTAACAAAATAAAGATTATTAAGGTTACATTTCAGCAGTACACTTGCTTGAAAACTCAAGGATGATCAAGTGTGAAGTCTCTCTAACTGCCTTGTACCTTTGCTGCTTCTTTTTGGAGTTTTCTTCATGACATTTTCTGAAATCACTGGAATTTCATCAGGATTTCCTCCTTCCTCTTCAATAGCCTAACACGCACAAAAGGGCAAAACAAATATAAAAACAGACATTAAAAAACTTCATTAGCATATTTTGGTTGAGCTGGGCACCAGAGGCTGAAAAATTCCAATCCGTGAATCAGCAACTTGGCTACACAAACGAAAGCACGCGGAAGGCAATAACACGTTGGTGTAAGGTTTCGGGAAAAGCAGTCAGCCAAAAAAAAGCCAATCCCACAGCATTTGTGACTGCGCACAGACACACGGGTTGTTGTGACAGAGCAGAAACCTCGGCTCTGGGACGCAGCAAGCAGCAGTTCAGAGAAGGGGTTTTGTTGCTTGCACGCTATTAACACACGAATGTTGTGATGAGGATACAGCGAACGGGCTAAAAGCTAGACTGCCAGAAAAACATCAGCACGCGGCACAAAGCCCGACAGACAGCGTACAGAACTGCAAACCCAGGGACTCAGAGAACAGCACAAGACCGTGGCACACGAAGCTAGAAATACTCGGGCCGAGTGCCAGGGCACACACCGAGTGCCGGAATGGCAGCGGGACTCGGGGACACTCG
>VYXD01007993.1:137662-161159 GCA_013397195.1 Hylia prasina
CACATCCCTTGGTGGGGCCGCGGCTTTTGGCTCGGAACCTGAAACCCGGAGGCTGAGCGAGCTGCGAGTTATCGACCTGCGGGCTGAGCTCAAGCGGCGTAACCTGGACAGCGGCGGTAACAAGAGCGTCCTCATGGAGCGGCTGAGGAAGGTGAGGCGGGGGGAGGCGGGGGGGGAGCGGCGTGCGGCCATCCGGGTCCTTTGTCTGTGGCGCTCTCGGCGCGTGCGCGCTCGGGGCCGGGCCCGGGGCCTGGAGCGGGGCGGCCCTGAGGGGAGCGCGGCTCCGCGGCTGCTGCCGGTCCCCGCGGGCTGTTGTTGGGCACCGGCGAGTTCCTTCTGCTGCCGCCGCTGCAGAGCCGTTGCCTTCGCGCTGTTTCACGACGCCGCTTTGTGGTTTGGGCGCTCGTCCCGCCGCCCGCGCTCCATCGGTGCTCTGGAGCGCGGCTCAGGTTGCACTGGATGGAATCTGAGATGGCCCCGGCCTTCCGTCACTGCCTGACCCCGACGTCCCCGCGTCCTTCCCCGATTTATTCTCCTATTCCCTCACATACACACACGTCCCCCTTCTCCTTATTTCTTTTAGTATTTCCTTTCTATACCGTTCATAGAATGGGTAAAATTGGAAGGGTTCACAGTGGGTCATCTGCTCCAGCAGCGTTTTGTCCTAGAGCCTATGGTTCAGGATTTTGTCCAGACAGTTCTTAAATATGTCCAGTGAGAGAGACTCCACACCCTCCCTGGACGATCTGTTCCAGTGTGTGCTCCCTCGCCCTGTAAAGAATTTTATCCTCCTATTTAGGTGGAACTTTCTGTGCATCAGTTTCTGCCCTAATGCTTGGCACCACCACACTTGACCCGACTCCATCTCTCCGACCTCTCTGGAATGTATTCCCACAGACTTCCATGGGGCCAGGACAGCGCGGTCAACCCTTTTATGGGTTCTAACAGGCCTGCACATTGAGAAAAAACTCATGCACCTGAGCTCCTGTAAGAGTCTCTCCCAGTTTTATACCGTTAATGTGCTTATCTGCAGAGCAGGCAGCTTTGCTCCCAAGCTGTAGCTCGATTTGGCTGTGGGGATGTGTTGCACCCTGTTATTTAGTATTTCTGACAGGTGATACTACTGCCTGGCTGGATGACCTGAACTAGGGAGAGACACCAATGTTTCTCTCTGAAGAATCCTTAAAAATGCAGTTGTGGTTAAACCCTAGCAGGCAGCCAAGCACATGGCCACTCACTCAGCAAGGGGGCTAGAAGTGGAAGGGTAGAAGGGAGAGTAAACTTGTGGGGTTGTGATAAGGACAGTTCTATAATCTTAAGAAATGTAAGGACAAAAAAAAAAAAAATCAACATAGTTGATGGAAAATAATAATGCACCTGACAGAAACAAGCAATGCTACAGGAAGTAATTCTTTGCTGACAACCAACTCAACTGATGCTGAGCCAGAGCCCAGGTAATGGCAGCCCCACCAGCCTCCACCAGTTTTATTGCTGAGCACAACACCCTCTGGTCTGGAACATCCCTTGGGGCAGCTGCCCAGCTGTGTCCATTCCCAGTTCCTTGTGCCCCCCTTCTCGCTGTGGGGCAGAATGAGGAAAGGCCTTGGCACTGTAAGCTCTGCTCAGCAGTACCCTGAACTTCCCCATGTTCTCAGCACTGTTCTCAGCCCGAGCTCAAACCACAGCCCCCCGTCAGCTGCTGTGAAGAGACTTAACTGCCCCATCCCAAACCAGGACAAATGCACACCAGCAAGTAATACATGGATGTCATCATCCTGCTGTCTCTAACAGGCCATTGAGGAGGAAGGAGGAGATCCTGATGAAATTCCCGTGGCCTCAGAGCTGACCACAAAGAGAATGCCAAAAAGAACTAGCAAAGGTACAGTGTACACTTGCAATTTCGGTGTTTGCATGGTACTAGAATTTGGCATACAAAATTGTTTCCTCATGTTGAGTTACTCTAATTAAAAAAAATTTGCTTTTTAGCTTGTGGAAAATGGTAAAACTCTCTTGCATTGATGAGCAATAGCAACTTTAAATGATGATATGACTCCTGACTGTTTTAGTAGCAAGTCTTGAAACGTGAAGATGAAACTGGAAATTGCAGGTGTTTCTGTATTTGTGACCAAGGGTAGAATTGTGTCAGGTACAGAGCAAGCAGCTGCAGCATAAGCTCCATGGAAAGCCTCTGTAATTACATTTCAATTATACTTAAACTGTAACTATATTTAACTGCATGTTGCTTCAAAATATTAAATATTGTACATGCCATTTTACATGTGGCCTACTTGAGTTGCTTATAGCTAGTTCTTAAAAATACTTTCTTATGAGAAACAGCATATTAAGCTGCTTCCTTTAAGACAGAGTGGCTAAAAATAGAAAAAGAGCTCTTTTCTTTGAATAGCAGTAGGAGTTTGGGGGTGACAGGTGTGCATAAATGTGATTAGTATGTCCAAGGTCTTGAAAGTGAACACTAATTCTTAAATCCATTTAATTAAGGGAGGTGTTTTGGTAATAATCTTAAGGTGTTACTTTTAAATGGATTACTCTGAGGCTGTTGCAGCTTTTTAGGTAGTGAAGTGTGGAATGAAACTGTAGCTTTGGAAAAATACTGTATCTCTAAAAAAATACTGTGCTGCTTGTAGTGGGTGCTCCTGCTGCTGGCTTTTGATGAATAAGGTGACCTCAGTTCTATCCATACACACCCAGACTTCTGTATCAGCCTCTTAACTATTGTTGTAACAAGCTGAGTGTTCAACAGATAATTCACCAGAGTTTAAACAAATTACAAAAGGTAGTGCTGCTGCATCTCACTGAAGTGGTACTGTTTTTAGGAAGAAAGCCAGAAGAGGAAGGTGTGGAAGACAATGGTCTGGAAGAAAACTCTAGAGATGGGCAGGCAAGTGAAATCATGATTGCAGTTACTAAGAATATGCATCATGTAATCTGCAATAAATACACATTTACCCTTTTTCTCTCTTTAGGAGGATATTGAAGCAAATCTGGATACCTTGCAGGACATTGACATGATGGATATTAGTGTATTAGATGAAGCTGAAATAGATAACAGCAGTGCTGTAGACTGTGGGGAGGATTATAGTCCTGACAATATTCTCGATTCCCTGTCTGATAATAAAGATAATGTCGAAGCAGAAATGAAAGAACTTCCTGATCAGCTAACAGAAAATGAGGTGAGTTGAGGTCTTTGTCATTTGTCAGAAGGTATTTAATAGGGTTATTGGCACTTGAACAAGGTATTTCAGTCCAGTAGAATACATAACCTGAATGTGATCTGGATTCTTTTCCCCTCTCACAGCTCTCATGTCCTGCTCTTATAAATGGTAAATATTCTTGAGACTTGCAATGTTCTCAGTAGATAAGTCACCATCTTCCTTACCTTGCAGTTTCATCTTTGCTTGCTGTGAAAGGAGCTTGGAATTCAAAATGCTGTATTAGTTTCTGTGTTCCCTCTTCCTGTTTGTCTGTTATATATGTAAAAGTGTATGTATGCAAACTCCTAGCAATCCAGGTATTTATATATATGGGGAGAGAGAAAAATTTTCAACTGAGGTAATTTGGCTATCTTTTCTGCAGAAATAATGCTCTGGTTTAAGGAAGTTGTGGTGTTCTGTTTTCTTATGGAGATTGATAAAAGAAGAACTTACTGTGGTGCCCTTTTCTGACATTGCCAGAGTTTTGACTTGAGAGCAGCTCACAGACAGCCCAGGGTTATCCATATGTCACATTCACTCTCCAAATATCATCCTTTTGGATCCTTGTGGGTTTGGTTTTTTATTTATTTTAGGCTTTTCACTCACCAAACAACGCATTCTCCTTTTTTGCCATTTGCATATCTGCCTCAACTTCTTACCATTTACCTTCCATTACCTGAAAAGGGAGATTTTCTCAAAACCTTTGTGTTTGGTTGGTCTGTCAGTGCCAGAGGAAAGCCATGAGCCTTGGCTCACAGTGTCAGCATCCTGTTCTGGGGACCCTTGACTGGGCAGTCCCCTGGGTCAGAGAGTGGTCCCAGTGCCCTGGGGGTGTCACACAGAGCACAACAGAGCCCCCTGTCCCAGGTCTCCTCAGCTGAGTGTGTCACTCACTGCAGGCACTGCTGGTGCCCTTGAAGGACTCACACTGAGCCCTTTATGGAACAACACCATTAATATAATGGAAAATTACAACAGGTTAAGGTTTCAGGATTGCTGGTGGTAATACCTGTCTGCAAAAAAACCCCACCATATTAACCAGCTTAAGTGCTAACAAAAGCTGGCTGGAGTTCATCATTCATCATGTTTAAAGTACAATTCTTACCCACCAGACATCCCTAAAGGGGAAAAGACAGGTTCAGACTGTCGCAGTGGAGCCTTTCTAACTTCTCCCCACTTTTAACTTACTTTTATATTATTTTTACATTTAGGTGGAGCTTGAGTGACTCTGGTTGTACGTCCTGTTCAGTGGGGGGTAGTCATGCCTTGGAGGTGGGTGACATCAGTGTGACATCTGAGGTGACCCTTGGCACAGAGCTGGGCGTTCTGCTGGTTCAGCAGCAAGAAATCTTCTTTCTTCTCCTTTGATTAACAGCTGCTCTGTGGCTTATCAGCTGTGAGGTACTGAGTTCCCCCTCTTAGAGGGATTTCAACAGAGCCTGGCTGTGGAGTCTGCACCCCAACAGACCAAAAAACACAAAGGCTTGGAGAGAATCTCCTCTTCCATGGGACTGACCACAGAGAAATTGCAACAGCATTCCCTTCACCTGAGAGGCACTTCTGTGGTGTTCTGTAAATTAGCCTCGTGTAACCAATGAGCTATGGTCGTATCTTACCCTCAGCTCGTTAAAGAAGAAACATTTTCAGTTTGGAAGAGTGTAAACCTAAGTCAGCTTCATTTCTAACTTGTTTCTTTTCATTTAGAAACTAAAGTTAAAAAGTGGGAAGCCAAAAACATGTTCAGTAACCACAGAACTGTGAAATAAGACTCTTAAGAATAACTTTGAAAGAGCTAATGTCCTGTTGAAATTAAAATGAAAAGTAATTGGAGAAAGATATTTAAATATCAGGTATGTTTACACGTTGCTCCTCATTTTTGGGTCACACTCTGAAGTAGCAACTGAGATCTGTCAAAAACTTTAAAATATTTCTGGTTTTCTTAAAAGGGAAATTAAGTACAGGTGTGTTCCCCTTAAGCTACTTTTGGTAAGTAATGCTTTCATTCCTTTCTTACTCTTTTAGGAAGATTATGATGAAATTGAAAACAATTTAGAAGTCTCCTCTTCTGATTTAATTGAAATGAAGGTAAACTGGAAATGTAGTTGTATTTCATAGTTGTATATTGTACTATTATTTACTCAGTTGCATACTTCAAAAAAGAAAATGTGACTGTAATTTGAAATTGTAACAGAATCCAAGACATTCATGACCTTGCTCAACACTGTGTGTGATTTGAGGGTGCCCATGGTTTTTTCTCTCCTTTTTAGTCAGCTCTCAAGATTTTCTTCACTCTATGGCTGCTAAAAAGGGTCTTGTACTGCTGATTTCCTCTCTCTCCCATGGTTATATGAACAAGGAGCTGGGGTTTGTTTTTTACCCTGTAGTTGGTGTGGTGATACACAAAGAGACTTTATTAGTCTCTTTATGATTCAGAGTTATTTGGGAGAACGCAGTTGCGGCTGATTTTTTGGATGGTGAAAAAAAAGAGCTAAATATAGTAGATGAATTTGCTTAGTTTTTAATTCTGGGATTGGGCAGGGAGTTGTTATTATTCTTCTGTGTTTGAAAATACATTTTATGAAATCCTCATTCTGTGGTCTTTTTTTCCCAAACAGAAAATGGAGAAGCTGCACCTGGAGCCAGGTACTGTTAAAGAAAAACATATTCCTGTCTTTTCGACTAATACTTTTTAAACCATTAACTATTAAAAAACCCAAGCAAACAAACATAATTTGCATTATTTTTATAATGGACAATCCAGATCATGCAGGGTCATAGAGATTGGAAACCCAATCATATCCCCAGATCTGTGAAGTGATGCTTGAAATACTTCCAGTGAAATGAAATGGTTTAAAAACCTGTTAAACCACATAAATGGATTTAGAGAAGTTTAATCACAGTTTTAAAAGCTAAATATTCTGCTTGTAAACAGATCTTGTGATATTGCACACACCTTAACTCTGTTACTAAGTAGAGAGCAGTGAAAGCAGTAAAAAGGTATTGTAGGGCATTAAAATGTAAAGATTAGTTACTGGATACAGAAGAAAGAAGAGAGTTTCTTCATGGAAATTTCATACAGATACTTTTCCCTTTCTGGACTGCAAACACACTCATGCACCATCAGAAGATGCCCAGTTCTCATGTTGGACTGTCTCTGCTAAAAGAATTTCACAGAAATTTAAAAATTGAACTCTCAGTGCCTTGATACGTTCAGTTAAGCATCTCGGACTCTGGAAGCTAACTAGAGAAGAAACAGAGCTGAACGATTTGCTGAAGAATATGAAGGCTGAGCCCGAAGTTTTTTGTTAAATCTGTGGGGGCATTTTTCTTGCCTGTAGAGGTGGTAGGGCTGATTTGGCAGTGTGTGAGAGAGCAGTTAGCGTGGTAGGCGTAACACTGTGTACACTAGGGTTTTCCAATCTCTGTGTAGCTTAGCAGTTCTCTTGGTGTTAGTGTGGCAGCCATGCCAGTTCCACATTTGTGATTGCTGTATTTCCCTGGTGATTAAATCTTGTGCCATTCTATTCCTGTTAAATCCGTAGAAAATGAGAAAATACTCGACATTTTGGGGGAAACTTGTAAATCTGAGCTACTTAACGAAGAACCTCCCGAAGCGGAGCGGCCGCGTGCGCAGGAAGCCAGTAACGCGGGGCCAGGCAAGAGGCTGGCTGAGGAAGAGGACGCTCTCGCTGCCGCTCAGCTGGAGGAAGATGCTTTAGCTTTGGACAGCAAATCGGCCCAAGCTTTGGCAAGGAAGGAAGCAAAGCGTTTAGTGGTAGCAAAAGGGGAGACAAGTGAACAGAGCCCCGAGGAAGAGGCCCCGGACTCTGAAGGTGTAGTGGTAGAGACCCTAAGCGATCAGAGTAGCAAACGCTCCCAAGGCCTGGAAGCCTCTAGTGGGGAGGCAGCGGAGAAAGGCGCAGGTGCCGAAGCCAGAGATAGCAAAGAAGATGGCAAGAGAGCAGAAGACAAAGCTAATTCTGAGGAATCTTCCCCTGCCACTAAAGAGTCCTCAGCCAGTGAGGGCGGTGATCAGAAAAAGAGGTTTGTTTTTTCTCCGTTCTAGACCAGATGCTATCTTTTATCATTGGTCCTTAAGTGATGCGAATAAGCTGTTTCCTTCAATTGGCCTCCGAGACTGATGAAATTGTAGCCTATTCCTAAAGGTCTCTTTTATTTCTCCATGTGCAGATATTTTTATTTTTTTTAAACGCAGTGGGTTTGATTTCTTTCCTTCATCAACCTTCAAAGGTTGTTTTCCCCAAATTACTCTTATTTGTAATCATCTTCTTAATGTAAGTCTGTTTAAGAATCTGACTTCCTTATTTCTTGTCAGATTTCTTAAATCCTGTATACAAAGGTGTGTTTTCATTTGCAACATATTTTCTGGTAGGTATTTAATTTTAGCTTTTTTCATAGTTGATCTTGAGTCACTTTTCTTTCTGACTTGAATAATGTGGTGTTTTGTCTTTAGCCCTGTTGAGGAGGACAGAGATACAAAGATAATCTCAAAAGATGAGAAAGGTATGTTTTTTTTTCAGATGTAAAACTTCAGTGATTGCTTGGATAGCTGTTTGTTGTGGATGGGTTATTTCAGCAGAAATTGATTACAGTTTATGCAGTTGTTAAATAGCATAAATTCCCCTCTTCCTGCATTTTCTTATTAATGTCAAAATAAGTATTTTCCTTATCTTTATATTTTTTTCAGAACATGAGCATTGCACTGTTGTGTTTGTATCTTGATTTTTGAAGGTCAATGTTAATACGTGGCAATTATGCCACGTCTTTTATGGCACTGGAGATGCCCACTAACAGCTGTTAATGAGCCAGGAATCTTTTACAATTATGTTTGCTTTACTATGCACTTGGAATTCTCCTTCCCATCTTCTGTTTTGCTGGAGTAATTTGGGATCCAGTATTCACATATTTAAATGCCACAAATATCACAGCTTAATGTTGTCTCGAAATTATATTTATTTTATTAAATATTTGTCCACACAGACCCTGTCTATGGTGCAAATATGTTTCATAAGCAAGAAGAAAATATTTTGATCAGTGTCAGGTGCCTTCATACTTCTTGCTTGTAATACACCAGGCAGCTGAGTCTTTGCAGCTCACCCCACCTCTCTGTTCTCTTCTGCCTGCTCAGGGCAGAAAATTTAGATCTGACTGTTACCACTCTTCTCACATGCTGCTGGCAGGTACTTCAGCACTTTTAAATGTGGGAGTTGCAGCAATTCCTATAAAAATCAAGTAACTCGTTACGTGGTCTGACAGCCAACTGGACAGGAGGGATTGGATTGGTTTTAATTGGGTTTTACAACCCAGACTCACCTCCCTGTCAGCTGCTTTTTCCAAGATCCTGGGTTACACCTGTTGGCACAAGCTGCTGGACCTCCCTCGTTAGGGTCAGTTTACCTCTTGCTTCCAGTCTGTAATCTCGAGTTCTCTTAATTCAGAATATTTCAAGAGTTAATATTTCAGTTTTCAAGGAGTTTTCTGTGCATGTTGTCCTTTACCTAAGGACTTGAGTTGGGGGGTTTTTTTTAACTCTTCCCTGAGTTTGCTTTCACAGCAGCCTTCAGTTATCTGGGTGTCTGAAACCACCTTGCTCCTGCATCCCTCTCTCCAATGGATGTGCTGTGTTCCATAACATTTGTTTTATTCATCTTCTGGCTTAGTGAATGAACAGCAGTGCTGAGATGGAGCTGCTTGACTGTGTAACATTCTCTGCATGCACAGCAAAGGAACCTCAAACAGTACATACAAGTCAGTTCTGACTCATACTTTGCTATTTGCCCACCTGTATGGAAGGTTTTTATTTAGGATGAAGAGTTTTCCATATTCTTTGTAATAATTGTGAAAACTGTGTCAACAGGAGTGCAGAAAAATAAATGTATGAGTCCACCCTGGAGAATCTGGCTGTTGATGGAGGCACGTCAGAAAAATGTCTCCAGTGTTGATGGTTGGCTCCCAGTACCTGCATTGTTCCTGTTTCTAAATTAAATATTTTCAAGTCCCAGGATTTCTTTGTCTTAAAAGTGCAGAACCATTGCAGGAGCACTTTAAAGTCTTATGGGAGGACAAAACCCAGAGACATTAAGACCGATCAATCCTTAATCAGAAAGGACATTAACACAGTTTTAAAAATCTTTAAAAACTCATTTGTAAAATAGCAGAAAAGAGAAAAATTAGCACTTTCTTCTTTCTCCAGGATTCTGGTGCCAGAGTAACTGCAGGTACCAATTTTTAAATTGTAGAAATGTGTGGAGTAAAAGCATCCAAGCCTTTGGCTCAGCTTTTTAAGCCATCAAGACAGTGCATCTCCCATGTATTTGTGTGCATGTTTGTATTTGTCCATGTGCCTCTGAGATAAATGATGACAGGTGTGTACTCACCTTTGTACAAAAAAAACCCTGGTTTGGGGTGTTTTTGTAAGAGATTGATAAAAATCACTGCATCCTTCACTAGGAAACCTGTGTAAATATTAATACCTGTGTTCTCAGTTACTTGTGCCAGTGACTGAAATTATCAGGAAGTAGATTCACAGAATCTGTGTAGACAGAATGTGTGTAGAGACCCAAAAGGCACCCAGATAAAGCAGCATTTTTGAAAGGTTCTGGGAAAAATGACTTCCCTCAATGAAAGAGGTTCTGTAAAATTCCATGTATCACCAAAAAAAACCCAAAACAGAAGTATGGAAGCAGGGAGCTGGAGTGGAACCCATTCACTGAGGCCTTGGAACTGCCCAGACTGACAAAAGGACAGTACAGACAATTTCAGAGGAGACTGGGAACAGAATCCTTGTGTGTGCTTCAAGGCACTGAACCTTGGAGTTCAGTTCACCCTTTAATCACTTGATGTTGGGTGTTCAGACTTGGCAAGTTCATTGGCATTTATTAAATCAGCTTTGTAGCTGAGATGCAGAAGTGGCCAGGTGTCCTGTAATTCTTGCGTGGTTAAAGCAGGGCAGGTCTCTCCTAACTCCTGCAGCTGAGGTCAGGCTCTGTATCCCAGCTGTGGTTCTGTGTGGGCAGAAACAGAGACATTTCCTTGGTTTCTTGGTGGTGAATGCTTTCCTTGAGAGGAATTCTGCATCCCATCAGCATTGCCTTGGAGTTAAGATAAAAAGGCAAGACATGAGCACGCTTGGGGTGCAGATGCAGTTCCCACAACTCCTGCAGGGCTGCTGTAAGTTACTGGGATTTATCCTGGCACATTTTGAAGGGCCTCAGTTAATTCAGAGGTGCCCTAATCCAGTTGCTTTCTCGAAGAATGGTATAAAATACTTCTGTATCAAAACTCGTGGTTCACCCAAATTTTTGGACTTGTAATGCTCCTGACCTTCAGCAAAGCAAATCATGGGAGGAGAATATCACACAACACATTTTGCTTGCTCTGTGATTTAAAAAAACTAAAGATTTGTGATCCTGCTCTGTTGTGAGTCACATAATTCAAGTAATTAATCCCAATAATTAGGATTTGGGGTATGTTTTGGTTTTGTCTGTTTTCCCAACTAGGTCGCAGTGCTAGCAGTTCTGGTAGGAACTTCTGGGTGAGTGGATTGGCTTCCACCACCAGAGCTACAGATCTGAAGAATCTGTTTAGCAAATATGGCAAGGTAAGGGGTTACTTTTGTTGGTTTGATTTTGTTTTGGTGTTTGGTTTGTTTGCACAAGTTTGTTTGGAATTGTGTTAATAAGACTTCTTAAATTCTCATCACTGAAAGTACCCATGACAGGAATCCAATCATCAAAAATATTGTGGGATATCAAGGAAAAATCCCTGAGTACACACTGAATGACTGGTGGTTTTTTGTTGTTGCTCAGAGTATATAAAAATAAATACAAAATTCCATCTATGGTGCTTTATTTGAAGTAGTCAGTAACTGCTTACTGTGCTAGAGTATGGTATCTTCACCTGCTATAAATTCACAGTCAACTGTGAATTTATTAAAGATTTCCATATGACTAAGGAAAAAATGCAGTAAATATTGAGACAGGATTACTGGGGAATGTTTTAGGAATTGCCTTAGTAACTCATATTTTAATTTATCAAGACTTGGCAGTTCCTTTGTAAAACACTTCCTTGGGCAGGTTGGGATATGGGGAGGTGTTGTTTGCTTTTGCAGGCAGGGGAGGTCCTGCAGTTGCTGTTAAGGACAGACAAGATGTCAAATCTCCCTGTCAGCTGGAAAATTGAAAGAGTTCAATAAAAGGCTGATATCAGAGCCATCAGTAAGGATTTTTGTCAGACCTCTGAATCCTATTTACAGATTACTACCAGCAGATTGCAGTAAAAGCAGATTGTATCTGCTGACAATCAGCCATTGGATGTTTGATTGATGAAAATACTCTGGAACTTAAATATGACTTTACAGATAGGTACAAAAATAGATTAATTGTAGCACAGCTTGAAGTTTAAAAATCGTGGTACTGGTAAAACCTTTTTAATGCTCCTTGTAATGCAATACTTCTATTGATTTGCTTAGAATTCCATCTGGTAACCTGAAATGTTGATCGTAGAGATGTGCCACAAAACTTAAAATGGACTTAAAAACTAAGCAACAGCCAGCCTAGTATTTGGCTCTAGATAGATGCCATGGTACCATTTAGTCATTTAAATAAAATATTGCCATTTTCTTCAGGGTATTAGCAGAGGCAGATCTTCTTGGAAGTAGATGTACTTGTGCAATAAAGCAAATGCTCAGAAGTAGTTTCTTTATTCAGCTGTACTTTAAAATATCACTCCTGAAATGTGATTGATTTCTGCATTACAAAGTGAGCTGTATTGAATATCTGAGCATATATAAACACCAGTGTGTGATTTTTTTTTCAAGCTCTAGATTTTGGGGCAACTTCCTGTTACAGATTGCAGCTAACATTGTTGATCTGCCTCAGCAGTGACATACAAACATTTTTTGGAGAGAAGGTGGCACTTAGCATTTGAGCATTAATGTGGAAATTTGCTTAAAAATTTATACTGGTTTTTACTGTTTCATACTAAAGCAAAGTGGTGTTGCTGATGTAAAGTTTGATGCCTTTTAAAAATTTTATTGTCACTCTGGAAAAGAATTCAGTCTTTATCTCCCACCTCTTGGTGTTCAGCTTTTGTAGCATTCCATTGGTAACAGGAGCGTGGTTGGCTCCGTGCAGTGCTCCTTTTTGTTAATCTCTCAAAAACAGAACTTTCCTGCGTGATAATGGCCAGGAATTAAAAAGAGCAGAAGTGGAGCTTGCAGTTCTTGCTGTTTAACCTTGGGGACTTGACACAGGGAGAGTAATTCCGGGTTTTTTTTGGGAAGGTGGTGGGGGCCAAGGTGGTGACCAACGCTCGCAGTCCCGGCGCTCGCTGCTACGGCTTTGTCACCATGTCCACGGCCGAGGAGGCCACCAAGTGCATCACCCACCTGCACAAGACAGAGCTGCATGGCAAGATCATTTCTGTGGAAAAAGTGAGTACTGGGCCTCACAGGTACTGAGTTCCCACCAGATTGTGCAAATGATCGAGGCCACATTCTCAGCTGATGATGTGCAAACTAAATTTCAGGCAAAAAATGAACCCGCTGGGAAGAAGACAAGTGAAAAAAAAGAGAGTGAAGCAAAGAGAGAAACAGTCAGTGAGAGGTACTGTGTTAAAAATTCTCCTACCAAAGGTGTTTTGCTGTTCTTCAGTCTGTGTTGATGTCAGGAGAAGCTAAAGTTACAGTATATTTCTGTGGCAAACATTCAAAAAGAGCAGTACATGAATTTTTTTCACTTTTTACTACAAGATGGACTTCAGTTGGTGTTCAGTGCATAAATTAAAATGTTTCTATTGTGTCCTTTAAAGTAGGCATTGCAAAGTTGTATTTCCAAGCACACCTTTTCATTTAGCTGTATTTGAGGTTTAGTAATGATTGTGGGGCTTTCATGTCTTAAATCTGTAGGAAAGACTGTGAGATTTTTAATCTGTGTGTCGCTGTTTCTTCATTACCTTGTATCTCATTGGAGTAGGGTTTCCTCCAGGTCCCAGACAGTTAAAACAGAGTTGTCCAAGATCTGTTCCCAGATCGTGTTCCTCTTGAGCACTGTGCTCTTTCCTCTCTAGCATTGCTGAAAGTAGCTGCAGGAGGCACTGAGAGTGAATTAACTCTAAGAACTTCTTGAATTATCTTCTTGAGGCATAACTTCTGTTAAATGCTACTTGCAGAGAAGTTTTTGCTGTCATTTTTACCCAGTTGCCTGACAAAAATGGTTTGTTGTCATATGTCAGGAACTCTGTGGGCATTAAGCACGTGGTGGTAGGAATTTATCTTCATGCTTCCAGTTAAGATCCTGAATCCTGGCCAAGTTTGTTGTCTACTGCACAAGATGGTCTGAGTATCTTGTTTTATGGTGCAGGAAGGAAATGTTTGGAAATCTAATTATTGTTAGTACATCAGAGTTCTACTTTGTTGCTGGCATTTCCTTTGAATTTTCTTTTCTGTTAGTCTGCATTAGTCTAATCTGTATCAATATCTATCCACAGACCTGGTGGTCCTAAAAGAGATGAGAAATCTGACCAAAAAGATGATCCTAAAAAGACAGAAGATAAAGATGAAAAGGAAAAAAAAGATAAAGATGACCAGAAGTCTGGTTCATCAGATCAGCCTAAAACTATTAAATCAGGTAATTAGACTGTTGGTGTTTTCTATAGATATGTGGATGTTGGAATATTTAATTGTAGGTAGTTCTTTCCAAAGATATGTTTTAGGATTGTTTCAGATTCTTAGATGGAAATCCAGAATGAGTAAGGGGAAGGGGAGATGTTTGACGTTGTTCAATCCTTAAAAGAAGTACCTGGATTAGGTGGAGTGAAATAATTGATTTTGAAGAGAGGGTTAAATGCCCATTTTCACATTTTAGAGAACGTAGGTCATGCAGTTTGATTGTTTCTTTCCACTTCTGATTTATTTAGGAAGTAAAGGAACAGAGAGAACAGTAGTCATGGATAAATCCAAAGGAGAACCTGTTATTAGTGTGAAAACATCCACTACATCAAAGGACAGAGTAAGTGATGCTTCTGCATGGGAAACATTTTCCATAGATCCTGAATCCTGCCAGGCTATTTATAACGCACACTTGTCTTGCCAGTTTGTCCAATTAGTGTTTCTATAACATGGTTTTAATTAAATACCTCTCACTTGGCTGATACAGCACTCAAATCCTACCAAACAAGTGGGGCAAGGTATTACTGTATTAATACATGGTGTCTGTAATGGTAACAAGAACCATTTTGGGAAAAAGCAGGGACCAAGCTTGGAGATCTGAGCTGTACAAACGGAAACAGAGCTCAGAGTATTGTTTGTGATGGTTGTCATTTAATAAATTAAAGTTTCTCTCTTAAATACAGAGTGTTAAGAGCCAGGACCGCAAATCAGAGAGCAGAGAGAGACAAGGGATTGTCCCCTTTGACAAAATCAAAGCACAGCGAAAAATGAGGGAGGCAGAGCAGCGCCGGTAAGAGCAGCACTGACTTGGTGTGGGGTGTTCCCCCTAAAATATATACAATTTTCCTTTTTAATGAAATAAGACAGAGAGAGGAAGAGGCCTTCAATTTTTTTTTTCCCCCACTTGTAACTTTGTTATATTTTTACGAGTATCTATTGAACCTAATTTAGATATGTAATTATTTTTGGTGGGGCTTTTTCATATCTTTAATAGGTTTCGTAACGTTTAAAGGTGATAATTGCAGTCCTTCAAATTCCTTGCTAGAACTGTGACCTGAATTCTGTGTTCTCCACACATTACAAAACTTCTATTTCTCACCTAAAAGCAGTCAGAATGGGCGGGAGGAAAATGCTTTTGTTATTTTTATTGAAGAGGAAAAAGTTTCTCCCTCGTAGTTAAATTCCTGAGTTTCAGTGGAGTCATTACCCACCATACCATCCTGCCTTTCTTCACAGAAATAAAATATTCTTCACACACAGATTCTTTATCTCCGTGTAAGAAATTTGAATCCAAATGGGCATTTAGATTCAGATCCTCCTGACCCTATGGAAGTATTTGTGAGCATTTGGATTCACATTCTCTTGACCATATAGAAGTTTTTGTGGGCACTTGAATTCACATTCTGACCATATAGAAATATTTGTGGGCATTTGGATTCACATTCTGACCATATAGAAGTATTTGCCCCCAGGATGGGTTTTGTGGGAATCATTTGATCAGTCTCTAAATAAATTTATGTGTACACTGAGTGTCTTCCCTCCACACACGTATCATTCCAAGGGGATGGTGCAAGTTTGCAGCCACTGTGGTTTTAATTTTTATCACTCCTTTAACTTCCTTTCTTTGTTGAAACCCCTGTCTCTGCTCAAGCAGCACCCGCGAGCGCCGGGAGCGGCAGCAGCACCTCCAGACCATCCGCGAGCGGGAAGAGAGGGAGAGGCTGGAGATCGCTCGGGAGAGGCTGGAAATTGAAAGGCAGCGCCTGGAACGGGAGCGGATGGAGAGGGAGAGGCTGGAAAGGGAGCGGATGCACATCGAGCACGAGAGGAGGAGGGAGCAGGACCGGATCCAGCGCGAGAGGGAGGAGCTGCGGCGCCAGCACGAGCAGCTGCGCTACGAGCAGGAGCGGCGCTCTGCCATGAGGAGACCCTATGACATAGATGGCAGGTGAAGCCACCAAATCCTGATGATGCCAGTGGGAAATGTCCCTGCCAGGTTCTGTCGAGTCTGCCTGGACTGGGAAAAAGCCACACACGTGCCGTCAGCAGTTGTTGGTTGCATTGAGATGGTCGTGTTTAATAGCCCAGGTTTTTCAATGCCCTTTTGAATTGAATTGCCCTTCTTTTGGTTTGGGAGGAGGGACAATATCAAAAGGCCTTATCTGGGCTGAAATGAGTGTGTTCTTTCTTTCAGGAGGGATGATCCATACTGGCCAGAGGCAAAACGAATGGCCATGAATGACAGGTACCACTCAGACTTCAGTCGCCAGGATCGCTTCCATGACTTCGATCACAGGGATCGTGGGCGTTACCAGGAGCACTCAATAGACAGGTTGGTGTCTTTTCCTCCACTGCTGCCTGAAAACAGAACACAAAAATATGTACTTCATGTCACATTTTGCTGCCTTTACTGTGTGCTTAGTTGGTGTTTTATTTTTCAAGTGCTTCTTAGTGGCTGTGGACCGTGTCTTCCAAAACCATGAAAAGATTTGTGCTGTGCAATGAGTTAAAGCTTCTGGCAGGCTTGGTCAGGGTTTTTTGCAATGCTGTTTCACATATTCGTAGGATTCTGAAAAACTTCTAAATAATATTATAGGCACCTAGAACTTTAACAAGAATATTTTGGTGTATATGTTAGGACTGACTGGGTTTCCCAGGAATCAAAAATGTATCACATTTTCCATATGTTCCAGCCCTTGATGCCTTTTGTGGATAATATGGCACAATGTGGGAGCAGGATTTTTCATCTGTGTTGTTAAATAGATGGATTTTTATGGACTGTTGTTTTTACTATCACAGTCTGATTCCAGTTGTCTGTTTCTAGGAGAGATGGATCCAGGACAATAATGGGAGATCGGGATGGACAAGTGAGTTGCTTTATGGAGCTACAGAAATATCTTTACATCTTATAATCTGTTTTTCTATAGTGTATGTGTCAGATTATATTTCAGTAGTTAAGAATCACATTATATCTACCAAAATATGTTGGAATAATCAGATTGTCTTTACTTCAATAAGATGAAATTCAATTCAAAGACTTGTTTATTATAAAAGTTAGATATATTTATTCTGATAGAAATCAAAAGCAAGTGAGTTGTGTCAAAACACAGTATTCCAAAAGATTGCATAGAAGAGGCAAAGGTGCAAATTCACTCTATGAGGTTACATGGCTGAAGTGTAGAGATGTTTGTGTTTGAGGGCTGGGGGAAAGACCTTCAGGGCTCATTCAAACAGTGACAGATGGATTTTATGGAGTCACAAAATCCTCGGTGGCCTTTACTGTGAGGTTTGGAGGGACCTGGAGAGGCTGGAGACTTGGGCTGAGGGGAATATCCTGAAGGTCAAGAGCAGGAAATGCAGAGTCCTGGGCTGACCTTACCAATGTGCATTAAGAACTCATGGGAGGGAGGACGTGCATAAAGTGTAGCCAGGTGCCTCTCAGTGGTCAGTGAGCACAAACTGAAACACAATTCCTTCTGAAGAGGATCCAAATCCCCTTTAACTGGGACCACTGGAGCAGGTTGCATGGAGAGCCTGTGAACTCTGGAGCTGGGAAGATCCTCCAAACCCTCTGGGAGACTCTGCTGGCTCAGCCTGGACCTGGCTGACCCTGAGTAGATGTCAGGAGGTCCCTTCCCTCCTGGATGATTGTGAGGTGGAGGAACCACAGCTGAGCAGCCTGTGCTGTGCAGCCCTGTGAGAGCTCTGTCCCTTCCAGCACTACCCAGACGAGCGGCACGGGGGCCCCGAGCGGCACTCGCGGGACTCGCGGGACAGCTGGGGCAGCTACAGCTCCGACAGGAGGATGAGTGAGAGCAGAGGGATCCCCCCACAGTCACGGTTGGTACTGAAAACACCTCTTCTTGTGCACCTAAGGAGTGTTTCCATGTGTCAGAGTTGTTGGAAGATGCTCTTGCTTTCCAGACCAAAGGCGTGTTGGATGGACTGCAGATGATTCGATGCCTTGTGCATCAAAACGTGCACTTAACTAATTTTTTTTAATAACGTCACATTTCAAAGTCATAATGCTTCCCATTAATTTTAACTAACTTTCCTATCAAAGCTTGCTATTTTCAGGATAGTGGTTCTCCCCCAGTATCTTATTTATTTGTCATCTTAGTTGGTTTGAGCAGAAAGATTCTTCTGAGATTTTACTTAACAGATAGCAATACAAATAAAAGAATCACATGAGCCTTGGTAAAGCATTTGAGTAAGTTTGTGACTTAGATTCAAATATAAAAACTATTTCATGTGCTCTGGCACGTGTGAGAAGATGGGAATTTGATGCCTTCACAGGGATGGGCGTGACTGGGGCGATCACAGTCGAAAGTTTGAAGGGCACCAAGATCGTTCCTGGCAGAGCAGCGTGGATGGAGGGATGATAGGACGGGATCATGAGAGATGGCAAGGTATGGTTCTTGCACAGCTCCTTAGCTGTGCTGTGTGAAGAAGAAAATGCAGACATTATCCTTAAGTAAAACTCTTTGGTGTGGTTATAAAGGAAGCATTTGAACTTTTTTAGGTGGCGGTAGAGGCAGACCTGGCCATGTGATGCATCGTGGAGGCATGTCAGGGTAAGAACGTTAAAAGGAGCAGAGTGTTTGTTTTCCAGTTAAGGGACATTTCTTCTGTTTAAACTGGCCAAAGAAACATGGGAGTATCAGTTATCTAATTCATTACTTAAATGTCAAGGAATAATAAAACATCCCCATGGTTTTTATGTAGTGCATTTCATGGAAGAGTGAAAACAAAACCAACACCCATTCTAGCAGTCTGACTATACCAGCATGGGAGAATATTACAATGTCTGAATCCCTTTCCAGGCGTGGCAGTTTCATGCAGGGTGGCAATCAGAGTCAGATCATGCACGGAGGAGGAATGCAAGGAGAAGGATTTGCTGGCCAGGAAAGGGCAAACAGACCGAACGATCCTCGTTTCAACCGTCGCTACTGATTGTGTTTGGTTTTTAATGCAAGGTGGCAGGTGAAACAAATCTGTTACCCAGGGTTACCATTAATTGTAACTTATGGGCTACTGTAAGTGTAATTTTTTTTAAGCTGCTGCCATATTATGTCACTCAATCCAATGTGAACTCATTTGTTTTGTAAGGTGTTGTTCATATGCCATTTAAAAATGTTTGTTAATGAAGCATTCCATTTTCCATAAATAAACGCCAGTTTACAGTTACTTGCTTCGTTTCAGCAGTCCCTGTCAAACAGATTTCTTCAGGTATGTGTTAAACCATAGCTTTGTTTCAAAGATGAAGTGTCAAAATGCCTTATAGGTGTCCCTTTGCACACGCAGAAATAGTGAAATACTGTGTTTTACCTCAGAGCTGCCAGTTACCAACCCATGTAACCATGGCCCATGTGCCACTGTGAGGGAACTTCAGTGGATCACAGCTGTCAAACTTTGAGTGTCCTGTCACTGCAGAATTGCCACAGGAGCTTGTAGGGCAACTGGTGAAGAATTCTTTTCATCTGGTGTCATGTGCAATATGTCTGAAAAAGGAGTTACATTCTGTGATAGCAGCACAGCTTCTCTGAGAGACAGCACAGAGGTGCTTGTGCCCCTCGTGCAGGTGCTTGTCAGCATCACTTAATTTAGCTTCTGATAGATCAGGGTGGTCCAGAACTCCACCAGTCTTATAGCCCAGTAATTCTAGCAACCCCATAATTTCCTTAGAAGCAGCAACTCGCTGTGCTTTGGCATAATTTTGTGTTGAGGAACTGACATGATCAGGATTTGTGCAAATGATCTGTTGCTTTGTCATCTCCAAGTTAAAGTTATCTTTGTGCAGACATCTCTGGAGCAACACAACCTTAACCTTAACCTTACCCTAAAATGGCTTTTATGATGCCAAGGGGAAAAAAAAATCCTGTTACTTCCATTTGTAGGGTCCTTTCCCATCTTTAGAGAAGGATTTTTTATGAGTTGCCTGAAGATATTTTTTTATTCATCAATGGAGAAAGCATATTACAATGATGAAGCTGTGGGTACCAGTCATCAAAGGGCAAAGAAGTGGTACAGAAGGTCCTGAAAAGATGGAGAACTCAAGTTCTGAGCACACCAGAGGTGCAGGGTTCTGTGTGCACGTGGTGTGCTCTGCTCAGAGTGCTTACATTTGGTTTGTGGCAAAAGCCAGAGAGGAAGACTCTCCAGATGAATGTCAGAATTTCATTAGAGGTTTGGCCCAGTGAGAAGGGGAGGTAGACACAACCCAAGTTGTGCTGCTTTAAGAGCAGACATTGTGAAGTTAGAGAAGAAATGGGGCATTAAGAGCTGTTACCTGGGTTCTGGGGTGCAGTGAAGCATCTGGCACCTGCAGGACACAACTCCAAGGTTTACTGAGCTTCAAGCTTCCATCTGGACCATCAGGTTTAAGAGCTCCTGATGGGCCCATCCTTCAGGAATTAACTTAAGCACTTTTTAAAGCCATGTGCATCTTAGCCAAATCCTCTGAAATCTCTGGGCAGTTGGCTTCATTGTGTATCAATTTGTTAAAAAAAGAAACAAAACTGCAAATCCTCCTTCATCCTCTTGTTTTAAATTTGCTTCCTGACTTGGGTAAGGACTCATCCTGCTCCCCCCTCCTGCTGCTCCCCATTCTGCAGCTGTGTTTTGGCTCATTCTGTAATTACAAGAATCCTAGCAAAAATGGTTAAAAAGAATCAATTTGTGACTTTATTTTACAATAGTGGTGCTCTCCAGGCCACTGGTGCTCCTTAAAATTTGCCTGGGCTGGGAATTAAAAATTGACCTCATGAAAGTTTGCATCCATGTTAAAATGAAAATAATGCAGAGTCTGCCAACTGGGGCATAGTGCAAGCTAACAACAGGTTTCATGCAGACACACTTTGCCTAGTTACTCTCCCCTGTGCCTGTATAATCATCCTAGGCCATCTTTTACAGCATCTTTTACTGTTACCTTGGATTTGTAAATTTTTTTGAACTCTTTTTGGCTTGGTTTGAATTAGATGGCATTCACCTTCAAGATTAATTCAGCTTCAGAATGATCTATTTAGGTTCCAAGCTTTAGAACAGAAGCTGTTCCTCAGCACTCATCACCTCATCACAACTGACCTGTGATTTCCTGGAGCCTTGGATCAGTGCTAAGACAAAGCAATTACTCCACTCTGCAGCCTAAAACCAACCCAAATACAAATGGAAGTTCCAAAGTCTTTTATTGTAGCCCTTACACAGCCAAGGTGCCCTCCAGACTGACAGAATCCTGAACCCTGCAGAAGGTGTTCATTTCACAAGATCCTTCACATATTTCCAGCCTTCCACTGAGTATTCACAGGCCCTGGTGGGAGCTACAGACAAGGCAGACATGACTCTGTGCACTCCTGCAAGGAAAGAAGAGGAGATTTAGCCCAAGATCATCCTCATTCCAGCCAAATTTCCCCATTTCCAACACCACCTTTGTAGATCTCTTTAAACCCTGAGATTTTGTGACACAGAAATTCCAACTTCATGGCCTGTACATGAGTTAAGGTAAGATTGAGCTCAGTTCTTTCTTTTAAGTCCTGTTTTATTTCTGGCCTTGCCACAGACTGCATGGGTGATGCTGGACATGTCACAGTTCTCTGTGGCTTGTGTTTCCTCACAATTACATGAAGACTCTGCTGCACCATAAAAACTAAATATTACTGGATATTTATAACATGCTTTGGCCTTCAAACAAAAATGTCTAAAATTCTAATAACAATGGAAATGAATGCTCATCCCTTCTGAAAAGGCAAAGACTGAGTTCAGACTCAGTGAGCAGTTACTTTACCTTTATTCCAGGAATTAGAGAGGGAAAAGTCAAATTTTGGAGTGGATGGGAGCTAGAAAGAAAGAGACAAAATATCAGCACTCGAGGGGTTTCACTTGGAATTCACATCACCCTGGCAAAGCCTTGCCCTCAGATCTCAAAATCCTTAGGTGCCTACTCTCTGTAAACCTCACAAGAGACCAGACATGATGCTTCAAGTCTGGGCTTTGCTCCTTCCTGCAATACAAAGTAGGTGCAAAAGGCAGAACATATTATTTAGGTGCTTCTAAAAAAAAAATTCCATGGCTGTCTCTGTTATAGTTGTCCATAATAGGAAAAATGCTTCTCAAACTTTAAGCAAAGTTTAAAAAGCAAATCCTCTCTTTTTCTGAGGATTTTAAAAACTAAGATCTAGTCAGAGGAGGGGCCTCTTCCAGCAATTTAAATTCAACCTGATGAACTGTAAGCAATGTAAGAAATTGGGAGGATAATATTTTCTTTGCTTTTCCTTAAAAACATGTAGGATCCTTCAGAAGAACCTTAGAAATACCACAATGTAGTGAAATACCTCCCAGAGCATGTTTGCAATCTCCTCCTTGACTCTGCATAGGCTGGCTACCCCTCTCCCTTGAAAGAACATCTGTGAGCAATGTCTCTGCCCCAAATTAAGAATCTTATTCACCTTCCACTTCAATCCTCTTCAAAATATTCGCCATGTGAAATCCAGTTTCAACAGTAAAACTCCTGCCAGCCTCACTGGAATCAGAGTATCACCCCCACATCTTCTCTTCCTCGTTCAGAGGAGGTGTCTGTGCTGCAGGGATCACCTGAGCAGCCCTTACCTCCCAGCCCAGGTAATTTGTCCACTCTTGGATAGCTGGAGGCAGAGTTTCTTGAGCTTTTTTGAGCGCTTCAGCACCTTCTGTGCCACTGCCCAGCAGCCCCTGGTCATATGCCACGTACACAGCAGCTCCAGCCAGGCCTCCTTTGAGCAGAAACCTGAAAGAATTGAAAGCAGAACAGTTCAGTTCATGTTCTGACCATCAGTGCATCTCTCTCACTGGTTGTGACTGCAATAAAGAAATCTCATGTCTTACTGCAGGCAAAAATCAGCGGAAAAATACCTACCTGTGTTCCTTGCCTTCCTAGGACAACTGTTCCCTGTCAGCCCCTTGAAACTACACCTAATTCACATTTTATCAATGATGGTTTTCAGTATAAAAACGAGAAAGTGTCAAGTTCCTCAAGAGCATGTCCTCAAAGCCACTTTTTAAAGCCTGAGAATCACCTCTGCTAAAAGCAACTAAAGGTTTTGCAGTGGACAAGCCATCCATGTCAATGATGTGGTTCCTCCTGATAAATCTGACATTTATCTAATAAATCTGACAGGCACCAACATCTTGTTAAGCTCATTACAGTCCAGTGAACACCTGGCCATGGTGTTTCCATTGCTAAGGCTTTTAAAGTTTCCCTGCACCATGTGCAGTCACCAGTTTTACAGCTGCGATGGCAACCTGCAAAAGAGAAGACCAGAGTATTTGGCCTTTATTGGCATCTCCATTATAAATAAGAGATCTGTGGTGACTGACTTTCCCAGACTCACAGGGCAGAGAGATGTTTTCCCCTTTAAAAACCCTTTCCCTTTAAAAATAGCAAAAGCCATTGTACAGGGGGACAACCCAAGACTTGGCAGACAGCGGTACTGCAGTAGTAGGCCATACGACAGATGCAAGAGAGCCGACAAGAGAGAAGGAATTTTTGAAGTCGTGTATTCACACGCATTTCGGGGAAAGGGGATTTCTCCGCTAAAATGCACGGTTCGCGCCCCGGATACGC
>VYXD01007993.1:161292-203286 GCA_013397195.1 Hylia prasina
AGGGGCGGGGAGCGAGGCGAGCGGAGCCGAGGGACAGGCCGGCCGCGGGCCCGGGGCCGGGCCGGGGACAGCCGGGGAGCGCTGAGGAGCGGGAGGCGGCGTGAGGCGCGGGCCGGGCGGGGAGTGCGGGTGGGAAACGCCGTGCGGAGGGTGCGGGAGGGCGAGGGCCGGGCCGGGCTGGGCCGGCAGGACTCACTNGGCTCCTGCGCCTTTGTGGCGCTGTCCCCGCCGCCTGTTTGGTCGCGCTGTGTCGCAGCGTGGTGGCAGAGCGGCTCATCCCGCTGCGCTTCTTAGCCAGACAAGGCTCCATCCTGTGGGCTCTGCCGCCGGCTCCCTCCCGAGATCCGGGATCTGCTCTGGGGTCACTGCTGCCAGCTGTCATCAGTCTTTAACGAATTAAGTTTTCTAAGATTAGACACGAGGGTTTTTTTCTAGGCAGGCGGTGTGCGGAGGCTGGCTCTGAGTGCAGAGGGCTGTGGGAATTGCCGGTGAAAGATCCTTTTTATTCTTGAGCAAGGTGGCTGTGGCTCCCTGGACAGAGACCCCTCAGCTGGTTCTACAAAAGCCTTTACGTGCCTCTCGCAGGTTGGCTCCAGGCATCAGAGGAAGGAGAACACAGTATTATTTTGGCTGAAGTGCTCGGCTTCAAGACTTTAGTTCCTCACAACTTGGAGGGATATGAAGCCAATTGGAAAAGCGCTTTGTGCTACAGGGGTTGTAGCTGGGCTCATAGCTTTCTTCTGGAAAGACGACTTTAACCCAGGTAGGCTCGCCAGGGGGATGATTTCAAGCTGAAATATAAGTCACACAAGGTAAGAGGTTGAATTTCCTAACTTTGACTGATGGTCTCATTCCTGCCCGTAGTCTCACTACAGTTGGTGGCCCCAAAGCAATGTTTCATTCCCAGAACAAAGAGAAACTTGAAACAAAGAGGAAGAAAAAATGGTCTTAGAGTGGGGATCCTGCTGTCTCTGTGGGGAAAAAATGGCACTTTGCTACTGCCTTGCTCTTTTTATGTTTTGGTTGTAAATTCTTTGGTGTCAAGAATCATCTCTGTAGGTGTGCAGTGCCTGGCACAAGAGGGCTTATGGCAGAGTAAATGATATGCAGAAGGCACATAGCCTGGTTTCTGGTTTATGTTGTTCTTAGAAGGTGAAAAACAACTTGATTCTTGAAAGATTTTGGTCTAGCAACCCAGGCAAAGGCCCTGTGACACAGCTAGCTGGCATCATGTCATTGCATCATCAGTCCTGCCTCTTCTAGTTTTGAAGAAGCACCAAGAATTTTGAGCACTTAGGTGCATCTTTCTTCTTTAAAGCTCTGCCAGTAGTTAAGGGCAGCTCCTCTGCTGCTTTCTTCACTTACTTCTGTATCTTTTATTCTCTTTCCCATAAAAAAGAGAGCCTGTCTGGCGCCCGTGTTCTTGTGACTGGAGCCAGTGCTGGGATTGGAGAGGAGATAGCTTATCACTATGCCAGATTTGGTGCTGAAATTGTGTTGACTGCCAGAAGGGAAGCTGTGCTGCAGAAGGTAAGAACCTCATCCTTGTACAGGGGAAGACATGAGAGATTCAGGCTTTTACCAAACCAACAAAAAAATCAGTTGTCAGCGTGATGTATTTTCCTTCAGAATTGTTGAGCATAAACCCAAAGACAAATGGGCCTGTACAAGAAGATGCAGTGCCTGAGCTTTTAACTGCCTGAACATTTATTTATATGAAGGGATGATGTGAAGCTGCATCAGGGAAGGTTCAGGTTGAGCATCAGGAAAATGTTCTCCACTGAGAGGGTGATCAGTCACTGGGATAAGTTCCCCAGGGAGGAGTGGTCATGGCACCAAGCCTGTGAGAGTTCAAGGAGCATCTGTGCCACATCCTTGATGATTTGGTTTGGCTTGAGGGAGTCCTGTGAGGAGCAGGGATTTGGATTTGATGATCCTTATGGGTCCTCTTCAATTTGAGATACTCCGTGAACTGCAGTTCCTGTGCAATATAGTGCAGCTTTTCAGAGGCCAAATTGTTCTATTTGTAGCTGTTTTGTTAAAAACTCGAGACTTTTTGTAGGTTAAGTGCTTTTTGACCAACTTAAAGAGATGAGACTTCTTCATCTGTACTTTACGGAATGGGACAATATTTAGAAAGGGTAACTCTTTAATTGTGGGAATGTGGGGACTTGTGGGGAACTTCCAAGGAAAGTTCTTTACTGTGAAATGGTGCAAAAGGTGAGTTGGGGACAGTGAGCATAATAATAGTTCCTAATGACTGGAAGGCATTATTTCAGCAAATAGCTAAAACTGCATATCATTGCCAGGCACATTCACACACTCAACGTAGCAAAGGAATTATGAAAGATGAATCCTTTCCCAGTTATTATGGAAAAAAGAGAAGAACTTAATGGAAAGCATAACCCTTGTTCCAGAAGATTTCTCCTGAAGAAGATTGGGTTTTTTCCCAGTGAATTTTGATCCTGTCCCAAAGTCGATTGTTTAAGCAGACAGTTAAATAGAGGGAACTCTTAGCAGGATGCACATTCAAAGTGTGGATGCAGAATGAGCTCTCCATGACCCAAACAGTGGTAGATGTTAAAGTGAAGTGTGTCTCTGTCCAGAACTGACTCTCACTGACTGTAGTATGTGCTTTATGGAGCCTCTCCCCCTATTCTTTTTCCAAACAGTTTAATCTTTGGGGTGTGAGTTTTTTCAAGGTGCTGGAGAAATGCCTGACACTTGGAGCAAAGAAAATATTTTATATCCCTGCAGATATGTCTTCCCCTTCAGAGCCTGAAAAGGTGGTGCAGTTTGCTGTCCAAAAGCTGGGTAAGCATCCCGGGCATCTCTTTGGCTTTCAGGTGTGTGCACAGTTCTCATTCTGGTAGGGGCCTCCTGCCTCAGTTCCCTGAACTGCCAAAGGTGTTGAGGACGTAGATGTACCACCAGAACTGAGTTCTGAGCCTCAGTCATGCTGAAACATCATTCCAGGGAGTTGTTGTCAAAGTCAAACAGTTTTCCTTTCAGTTCTACTCCTGAGGAGCAGTCAAAGCTGCTCACAGAGGGGCGTATTTATTGTGTCTTCATGCTCAAGCACTTCCCAGCCTTCTGAGGGAGTGGCTCAGCCCTCCTGGCGTTTCTGAGCTCCCTGGTTGAAGCTCAGGGGATGGGCCCCTGGTGTGAGTGGTTTTTCTGCTCTCCAAGGGGGCCTGGATTACCTGGTGTTGAACCACATCGGCACCAACCGTTTCCAGGAGTGGACTGGAGATGTGGAATACACGCGCTGGCTCATGCAGGTGAGAATCCCCAGCTCCCCTGGCAATGGGGGAGCCTGGCACCTCCTGCCACAGCTTTGGGAAGCTCCAAGGCAAATCCAGGTCTGTGGCAATGGTTGAGAACATTCCTTTTACTTCATTCCTGTTTGGAGGCTCTGTTGCTGGAGAGGTGTTTTGCTCAGATGTTGTACATTTGTGAAGAGGAATGTTTGGGAAGAACTTCAGACTTCTTCCTTCTGTCCTTCTTACCTCCCTTTAGCCCAGGAGCTTAGGATTGATGGGCAGTCTCAGCCAGTTGTGTTTAGTTCAGGAAGGTCTATAAGTGAGCAGCCAGCACTTCCTAGTGGAATGTAGGAATGGAACTTCCTACTGCAGAACACAAAGCTGTTTGAAATGGTGTCTGCCATTTGAGTCTCTGTTCACAGATTTAGTTTTCTTGTAGAATCACTCTGGTGCCAAGTTTTGGGGCTATGGAAATGAAGAGGTGTTTTCTTGAATCAGTCTTCTTCACTCAGGTGGGTCACAGTAGTTTCTATTTCATTTTGGAAGGAGGCTTTTTGCTGGAGAGTCAGAACTTAGGAACATAGGTAAGAAATTCTTATAATTTAAGAGAGCAGTCAAGCTCTGAAGAGATGCTTTGTGCCTCATTATTTTCTGAGCTCAGTCAAGAGAAACTTAAAAGGGAAGCAAACTGAGACTCTGGTGTCTTTGGCAGGGATTGCAGAGTAAAGAATAGCATAAAGAAAAAGCAGGGACAGCTAATTGTATCTTGTCAGGAAATCTATATGTTAAAGCCCTGGAATAACCTTTGCTCTGAATCTTCTTCACTGCTTTTCCTGGAATCTGAAAAGACTCATGGATGCAATGTTTGCCCCCATCTTTAGCAATGATTTATGATTTTTCTCACTTGATGTTTGAGAAGGCAATTCCAAACCATGCTCCTTTCCATTTCTGACCACTCTATTGACTTGCTGGGCTCATGGTTTCAAACCCTCTTGCTTCTTACATGTCTACATTTATAATTCCAGGTGAATTTTTTGAGTTATGTGGCTCTTGCAACAGCAGCTCTTCCCACCCTGGAGAAGAACAGAGGAGCTCTGGTGGTTGTTTCTTCCCTCACAGGTTGGTGGCTTTACCTGGAATAAGTAAGTGCTGGTCTCATGGAAACAATGGTTCCCAGTAGTGCTCATATTTCTCTGTTGTTCAAGTCCTAAACACATTTTCAATCTGTGCTTTTTGTAGTATATAATAATATTATAATTAATATATAATTATAATATGTATATAATATGTATTCTAATATATTTATATAAAGGGAGACTCACCTGAACAGAACATGAGTTGATACAGTACGACAAAGGCTGCATCTTTTCCCAGATTCCCTCTCCATGGACCCTCCTTACACCCAGTTTCCTGGTGTTTTCCAGTCTCTCTTTTCCTTTCCCAGGGAAAATGCCCACTCCCTTCACCACTTCTTACTCTGCCACCAAGTTTGCACTGGATGGATTCTTTGGCTCACTGCGCCACGAGCTCATCATGCAGAAGAGAGATGTGTCTGTCACACTCTGCATCCTGGGCCTGATTGACACTGCTTCGGCATCGGAGTACACCAGGTGTGTGTTTGTCTGCGGGAATACATCTGCTCTTGAAAGCATGCAAAAAAAATGCACAGCAGCTCTGTTTAAGAGGGCGTGTGCAGCTGTTTGGGCACATCACGGGGGTTGTTCATCATGGAGCAGGAGCAGGCAGAGCCCTGTGGGGTCGGGTGCCCAGCTCCAACCCAGCCTGGCTTTGAGTGACGCTGTGCCCGTTCCCTTGCAGGGGCAAAGTGCACCTCAGCGCCTCCCCGGCCCCCGAGGCCGCGCTCGCCATCGTGCGGGGCGGAGCCGCCCGGGCCAACGAGGTTTTCTACCCGCGGTGGCTGCAGCAGCTCTGCTGCCTCTGGGCTCTGTTCCCCGGCAGCGGGAACCGGGTGCTACGGACTTTCTATAACTACAGCAGTCCCTAAGGGATGCCCAGCCTCACCCTGTATCCCTGCCAGTCACACTCCTGCCATCCCACTCAACCACTGCTGTCAAGCAGGAGCAGGGAGGGCAGCAGCGGTGGCAAAGTCCCTTTTTCCTAACGTGACTCGTGGTCTCTCATCCTGCTTCAGCCAAGGCTCTGCTGCTGCTACCCCTCAGTCAGAGACATTTCCCCCTGTTCGCTCTGCCTTAGCCCTCCTCCCATCTCCCCTGTTCCTCCAGCCTCACCTGTCTGCTCTGACTGCACCCAGCTTTTTCTCAGCCCCAGCTTTAACCCCCGTCTGTCTGCACTGGATGTCCTGGAATGCTTGTACATTCATTCCTGGGACATCCTCCTCCACGACTTCATTTCGGATTCCAAGAACCCTCCCGCTTCCTCTGAGCAGAATTTTAATCTCTATTTTAATTAAACTGGTTTTTAATGTGTTGGTATTATGTGTTGATGCTTCCTCTGTGAAGAAATATTGATCCCCCTGGATTCTGTGGGCCAAGGCCCTGTTTGCTGACCCCATGTGACCTGTTAAATTAGCCCAGGGCTTTGGCACCATCTTCAAGTGTAAGCAACTAACAACATGAAGTAGAGCCCCAGTTTCTTAGCAAGTAAAACTTTTATTAAATAAATTTAGGATTTTTTTTTTGACCAGAGTGAGGAGTTTGACATTGACAAAGCTTGTATCGCACCTGTAACATTGTACAGTCACATCAGTAACTGTGATGGAAGAAACTGTAAATGCTTATTTTAAACCAGCTTGACCTAGGATTCCCAAAGTCTTTTTTTTTTTTTCCCATTTTGCATTTGTTCATCTTTTTTCTTTTTTTTTTTGTTTTGTTAAAAATTAGACTAAGTTTAAACTTCATGAAATTACTTGTAGCAGAAATAAAGTACATTATACAAATCACATACATAATAGATGTTAAGTATAAAAATGGTATTTACAATAAGTAAACATGGACTATAGAAACACACAGACTCTCACAGCTTCATTCACCTCTCATAAACTCTCAGCGTCAGACACAGAAGGGTGGTCGAGGAGATGTGAAGGTACTTAAAGGACTGTGCCACAAACACCTGAACAAAGGGCAAACTGGAGGAGAATGAGAGTTGGCCGAGATTCTCCAAAATCCCCATAGCTCACTTCAGTATCAATTGCACCAACTTTGCCCCACCAACTCTCTGTCCCTATTTCAATGTGCTCACACACCCTCACACACACACCAACGTTTGTGGTACCTTATCAAACTCTGGACTATTGAAATCGTTCATTCCTCATCACTCTGGGGTTTGTTGGTCTGTTCTGCCTTGCTTTCCTTGCCTTATTTCTGTAGAAACTTGAAGAGACTGTTCCAAACTGGTCAAGGGATGTGCCTTGTCAGGATGACACACACACCTCACTCCCAGGGGATCTTTTTTAAATCCAGTTCTGAACTACATTCTGTGCTTTAGAGTTTGTGTATATAGTGTATAGAGCTGTCCCTACATATATATATGTGTGTATATATATATGTATATGCTGCATAATGTATAATCTGTCTCTTGGAGGAGGTGCTGGGGGAAAAACTCCCAGAATGGAAGCCTCTTTCATCCTATTTTCCTTGCATTTGCTGGGGAAGGCTTTGCAGCGGGTGCATGAGCAGAGCCCTGCTGCATTCAGAGGGAGAAAACGTCCTGTGTCCCCTGAAAGGAGAACTGCTCACTCCCAGTGCTGGTATCCGACACAGGGAGGCAGTGTGCAGCCCCTGGGAGGCTCCTCGAGCTGTGCTGGAGATTGCATCTGCTCACTCTCTCATCTCCTCCTGCCTTCATCAAGAAAATGCTGTTGCCATGGAGAGCTGTGAAACACGGATCTGTGCCATGTGTGGGGAGGCAGTGCAGTTCCTCTAAGTAAGGGACTGGGTTCCTGTGCTTTCAGCCTAATCAGGGAGTGCTCAGGGTAGGGGCTGGCACCACATCCCAGGAGCTTTGTCTGCAGGAGCCCTTGGAAAGGTAAGACAGAGCTCTCCACATCCTTAACCAGGCTGGTGCTAAGGTGGATGAGTGACTCAAGCTGAGCAGCTGACTGTGCCCTAATCCTGGAGGAATGTATTTCTCCTTCTTGCTCGTGTTGAGCAGAGAGATGTGCTCTCTCTCTTCTCTCTCTCTTTCTCTTCCCAACCCACCCCCAGCCCCCTCTCTCCAAAATGTTCAGGCCTATCTGCAGTGCTGAGAAGACACTGTTGCAAAGGCAAACCCCGAATTTCCAATACCTCTTGCAAGCAGTCAGTCTCTGAATGGAAAAGTTTGGTCCTGTGAGCTAGTTTAAAAAAAAAATAGAGACTGTATATATTTATAGTTATCTATGAAAGGGCCAGAAACAGAGCAGGAGGGAGGGAGGGACGGAAGTAAATTTCCACACATCACTGCAGTAACCTAGAGACACACCATGGGTTTGCTTGGTCCATGTTCTCCAGCCACACCCCGAGAGGAAGAGCTCCGTGTCCCAGGGGCTGCTGGTTTGCTGGTCCCTTTGCTTTGCACCACGTTAGCAGCAAATATGCGAGTCCAGGCGTGGCAAGAATCTTCCTCCTGGGCAGATATTGAGCCTTCTCTTTAATTGCATGTCTTGGAGAGGAGGGGAGGAGGAAGATGGGGTGGGTAAGGTGGGAAGCCGAGGAAGGAAAGGGGTGGTGTCAAGAGTCGATAAATTTACTGGCCTCTCTGAAAATCAACCTGAAGCAGAAATTCTTCCTCTGGACTTTCCCTTCACCTGAACAGAAAGGGAGGAGGGAGGGAATTGGGAGATTAGGAGGATAATCTATGCAAACCTCAGGCTTTGAGCTGCTGCTGCTGCTTAAACCTGGAGGACTCTGACCCAAATCAGATCAGCTCTCCCTTGCTCCCCATTTGTAGGCTGGCAGGAACTGGCTCTTGCACAGCAGCCCTTCAGGGTCTCACCTTTTCTCTGCTTTTCTGTGATCCCTGTGAATCATGGGATTGTCTCTTCTTACCCCAGAAAGCATTCCTTGCAGACTAACTTCAGGGCCCGTGTAACAACTGAAAACTACTGGGGTTTAATACCTTTTTAGGCAGTCAAAACCTTTTTTGAGAACAGTTGGACAGCAGAGTAAAACCTTGCTTAGACCACAAACAGGCCACTGGAACCATCTGCCTGTCAGGGCCCTGAGGGCACTCAGGCCTTGATGAACTTGAGCAGCCCCACCTGCACTGTCTGTCCACTCTGCCCACAGCTCCAAGAGTCTCCTTACAGCTCTGTGCCATCAGCCTTTGTCTGAACACAGCGTGGAAGTGCCAGTCTGCACCTGTCCATGGATCTGTCGTGTCCATGGATCTCATCACCTGGGCTCTAACCCCTGGACATCCATCCCACCTTGATGTTTATTATTGTCATTACAGACCTGCCAGGCAATCACTGGACTATGTCTGACCCTGTTCACCTTCACCAGACCTGACCCTGATCTTGACTCTCTGGCTTGGTCTGGGTTTGCCCCATTGCCACGATTTTCCCTGATGATTGTTGATCCTGGCCATCATCTCCAGGCCTGCTCTGGTCACCCTGCTGAGGTGAAGCCTCTGCCCCCCAGCTGTGTCACTGCCCCCAGTGCTGGCCTCCCCGGTGCAGGGAGCAGCTGCAGCCCTGCCAGAGCTGTGCCCTGCTGGGGGCACTTTACCTGTGCTGCAGAAGTGACTCCTGCGTGCTCACTGCTGTCAGTAGGGGTGGTTGGCATCCTTGGGCCGTTTCAACTGGACCTTCAAGCGTTTCATGCCAATCTGGAAGCCATTCATGGCCTGGATAGCAGTCTGTGCACTGGATGGGTTGTCAAAGCTCACAAAGCCTGAAGGAAGGACACAGCATGGATGACAGTGGCACTGTTGGTGCCATGCCCACTCTGAGTGTCATTATTGATGGTGCTTCCCTTGCCTGCACTTACCAAAACACTTGCTCTGATTGGTGGCACGATCCATGAACACCTTTGAGGAGATGATGTTGCCAAAGGGCAGGAACATCTGCATCAGCTCGTTGTCTCCAAACTCCTGGGGGAGATGGTAGATGAAGAGATTGCAGCCTTCAGGACCTGCAGGTACGGGGGTGATGGGGAAGGACAAAACAGAAAGCCCCCAAAGGGCAGGGGGAGAAAACAGGCTCAACTCACAGCACAGCACTGGAGGAGAGCCCTAACACTGCCTCCTGCTCTGACCTCCCCTTGCTTGTCTCTGTCACTGATCCATGGAGGGATCTGAGGGCTCCCGAGGAGTAACTGGGAGACTCTGTACAAAACTAGAGTTTCTGGAGACCAGATTCTCTTTCAAAGCTTGCCTAGCTCCTACACGGGGCACAACCAGCTCTGTGAGTGTCTGGGTGCTGTTCTGCTGGAAGGAAATCAGCTCAGGTGAGAGCTCACAGCTGTCCCAGTCCTAGGAGAGCTGCAGACACTGCTGTGTGAGAGCTGCTGCTGTAGCACTCCCTGCAGTGTTGCCTTCAGTCCAGAAGCCACAGCCTTAACTGGAAACCTCCTGGCCTGCCACACATCCAATTTACAGCTGACCTGGTCCTGTCTACTCCTTCACTTGCTCCTTAGGAGCACAAGAAGCTGCTCCCTTGCTGACACTTGCTCTACCAATCAGGTGCAGAGAGAGAAGGCCTTTGCCTCCAAATTCTGTTCAATCCAGTTTTGATGTAAGTTGAAAATAAATTCAGTAGGCTATGAAGGCTGAAAAGAGAGGAGAGTACATTGGGGAGGTTGGTTTGATTGGTTCCACTGTGGTTCTGGCACCAGCAAAGAGGGGGATGAGTGCTCTTTGCCCCTGACTGCATAGGGAAGGTGCTTTCAACCCCTTTGGTGTGGAAGGTGTTCCAGGGCCTATTACCCCTTTGCACCTGGCAGCACCTGGCCAGACCTGAGGTCAGGAAACATCCTGTGATCCTTCCCAGTCCACTCACTGCACACATGTGCCTGTTTCCATACCCCACCTCCAGCATCAAAGGTCAGTGCATGAAAATTAGTGCTCTCTCCTCTCCATTGGCTCTGCTGTGCAGAAGATGAGCTCCACAAATCCCACCCACAGCACTGGACACCCCTGTTCCACTCTGATCCTCACCTTCTCGCTGCTGCTGCTGCAGGATGGGAGGCTGCTGAGGGATGCTCTGTGCAATGGGGGTGATGGTGGTGGTTGGATACACAGCTGTAGCCCAAGGAGACAGAACAAAGCATTTACCTGAGGGTCTGGTCAGGCACACAAGGGCCTGAGGGAGACAAGGGAAGCTGGTACCTGCATACTGCTGGACGCCTGTGAAGGCTGGGTGCAAAGTCTCTGCTACTGAAGGGCTCTGGGCTGCAGAGAAAAACACAATCAGAAGCACAGCAAAGGCAGTCACTAATGCATTCTCTCTGTGTGTGTAGTGTTGTGTTGTTTCCCAGCCTTGCCCCCAGGTGAGTCTCAGTGCCTGGCTGGGAGGGAACTACAAAAGTGTGGGGAACCCAGAAAAGAGGAACTAACTGCAGCTCCTCAGGTCTCTGCATGGTGGGGTTTTTTTACTGCTCTCAATACCTGAATATGGCACAAGGCCGTTGGTGTAAACTGTTTCCAAGGTTGGATGCCCATTTGGGAATGGTACCACTCCAGTGAATCCATTGGAAATGGGTGCCACCAGTCCTGGCATGGCTGCTGTTCCCAGGAGAGGTGGTGAATGTAGCCCTGGAGAACAAGAGAGAACATCCCATAAAAGTCAAGGTCCCACAAAGCCCCTGCTCCCCCTTCCACCTGCCTGGCAAGACTGCTGTGCATGAAGCCATCATCTCTTCTACTTGGCACGTGGCGATGACAGACTGCTGCTAGAGCCTTCACAAAATTAAGAGGCAGCACTAGTGGGAAGAGTGTGACAAGAACTGCCAGTCCTGAGTGCTGTCAGAGCTTTGGGGGGGAACATCTTTGATCTGTGTTTGCACAGCACCTGGCGTGACACATGCCTGTTCTGACAGGGGTTTGAACCCAATGTGCATTATTGCTGTGGGATGATCATCATCAACAACAGCACTGCTGACCCCAGAGCCAAGTGCAATCCTGGAACCCAGCCCCTCACTAAAACTGCAGCAAAAATCCACAGCCACAGGGCGAGAGGATGGATGTGGAACGTGTGAGGGTGTCAGGGGGGTGGCAGGAATTTGTGCAGAGCAGAGACTGCCGTGCTCAGAGGCTGCACTGTTGGAAAGGAGCGAGCTCATGCAGCTGCTGAGCCTGGAGGTGCAGAACTGTTTTACCTGGAGTGCTGGGCAGAGGTTCCCTGGCCCTCACCTGACGCTGGTGCAATGGGAGCGGCCGGCAGCCCGTTGAGACTGACGGCACCGATCTGCTGGATGTGGCACGGGGAGAAGGCGACGCCCGGGCTCAGGTAGCTGCCGTGGGAGGTGGAGAGAACCGTGGTCTGCTGCTGCATCAGCTGCAAGGCAGGACCGTGCAGTCAGGGCCTCCTGCCGCCAGGGCCCCGCAGAGCTGGGGGAGGCTGTGCAGACCAGCCTGGCTGTCGCCTCCCCCAGGTGCTGCCACCTGCCCTGGAGCTTCCCCTGACACCCCAGACCTGCTGGGGTGGGCAGTGGTGGCTGTTCTCCCCGGGCCCTCCCGGGGCCCAGGAGGTCCCTGCAGCCACTCAGCTGCTCTGCTGCACTCACACAGCTGCTGCCCTTTGGGACAGTGGCCTGGCCACCCATGAGAGCCCCCGAGAGCTGGGCACAGCTCCCTGTCCTGCAGGCAGGGCACACAGCTCAGGGGGCACCCCCATGCCTCTGCCTCTCCGTGGGCCAGCAGCCTCCAGGGCTCGTGGCTCACTCAGCTGGGCACGGGGCATCAGGGCAGCCCCTTGAGCTCAGAGAGCTCCTGCAGTGGGGAGGGAGCAGGTCAGGGCTGTGCTGGCACCCAGCAGCACCATCCCCCCACACGCCCTTGCACTCAGGCACAGGCCCCTCTCCCTGGTCACTTCTCCCAGGACAGTGCCAGATATTAAATAACACAGCTTTGCCTCCAGGAACAGGGCCCAAATCCCTCTGCTTTTGCCTCCATGAGCAGATTGTGCTGGGAGACACACAGGCACAGCCCTGGTGTGCAACCAGGTGTGTGCCCAGCCCAGGTCTTGTGGCCTGCTTTGCCCTCAGAGGTCTGGCCCGTGCCCCCCTGAGCTCAGTCCTCTGGCACTGGCCTGTACTCTGGGGACATCAGCTCCTCGTGGTGCCACGACATGCCAGGGCAAAGATGCACAGCACAGAAGAATGGGTGCAGGGGCTGGGAGGAGGGTTAAGAGAAGAAAAAAATCCTTCTGATCCTGTTCGACCATCAGTGGGAGTATAAGATGCCCTCAGGGTGCAGTGGCAAAAAAAGAGTTAGTTCTGGAAGCAAAATTATCCAGCCCTTTATCAGCTTTGTCTTCACATCAAGCAAGAAGAGCAGGGAAGGCACAGGCATGGCTCTTAGGAAAGCAGAGTTTCTCAGGAGGAGCTGAGGGGTGACACAAGGCAAAACCCAAGGAAACAACAAAAATCTTCCTGACATTGCCACATCCCACTGTCTGCTTTGCAACACAAACACACAGCTCTCCAGGAACCCACCTCCCCACAAAGGGCTGAAGTCAGAAAGGCAGCTTGGCCCAGGGCTCACCTGGATCTGGTAACTGCAAAGTTTGTGGCTAGCTAAACCTCCCAATTTCCTCCACACAGAAACCAATCATGGCTTTTGCATAAAAAGAAGAGGAACTTCATGGCAGGTACAAGTGAAGCCATGGGCTGAAACTGGCTGGAGCCGTTTTTGGGGATGGGTGAGTGTTCCCAGGCCCATCCCAGCCCTGGGGCAGGGGGACTGACAGCACAGGGGTCACTCCCGTGCCATTGCAGAAAGGACAAGCCCTGGTATCACCTCTCTGCTCACCACCACATCACCCCTGGCTCCCCTGGAGCTGGACTCACTGCTGTCACTGGGAGCCACCCCGAGCCAGGGCTGCAGGGACACGTGGCCCCCTGGGCTCACAGGGCCCTGCTGAGCCCCTGTGCAGAGCCCCCAGCTGCTCCTGCTCCTGTCCCCACACTGTCCCCACCCCAGGGTGCAGCAACCAACACGTTTCCTACTCACTATGTCAATATTGATCTTCCCTTTTCTCATTAATTAATGCCCGTCCTGCGCCAGGCTCTGGCTGGACCAAGGCTGCACCAAATTGGCACTCTGCAGTTGTTCTCTTCACTTACATAAAATTAACATAATGAGCCATAAGAGCACAAATAAAAGGGGGGGAGGTGTGAACAAATTATGTTTTGTGTTTGGAACGAATTGATTTATGATATACAAGAAATATTCAGGCATTATAAGCACTTAGTAAATTGCTCCAGCTGCTTTTTAAAGACTTCAGGCCTCTTTTGTATTGATAATTTTTTTTTTCAGCTCCCAAACATTTTCCTGAGTCCACCAGAACTAACTTGTTGAATAAAATGAATTCATTTGCAGAGGCACCTGGGATAAAGACCTGATTTAAGCACTGAAATAAACTTCTTTCAAATGCTTAGCCAGTTGTACTTCCCAGATGAGACTTTTTTCTTACAGTTTCAGCTAACATGCACTGTTTGACTATTTTAAGTATCTCATTTTGCATATTTGCATAGATCTGAATAACTTTAGACTGAACTTAGTGTATGATTACTTTATGTTTAATTTGAGATAGTTTTTGAAGAAGGTTGTTAATATAAATTTAAAACAGACAACTGAAAACAAAACAAAACCAACCCAGACTCCAAACTTCTTCCTAAACCCGCGGGGACCACTCTGGCTTGGTAACTCAGCAAACCCCCTGGGCACAGGGAGAGGAAGGTGTTGTGGATTAAATTATGGCTACAAGAACCTGTGGAGCCTCTGATGCTCCAGTTCACCCCAGCAGCACCCTGAGTCCACCCTGCCCTGAGCCCTGGATCACCAGAGGTGCCAGCTCACAAGGGCTGCCCACGGCAGAGCACTCTGAGGAACCATAAGGAGATTCAGCATGGAGATCCCTCTCCTTTGCCCCCACTTTCAGAGATGTTAGGTGGCACTGCAGAGGGCTGAGCCCCTCTGATGGTGGCACCGTGTGAGTGGGGACTGGCTGGGATCTCTCCTCCAGAAGGGAGACCAAAGACAGGGATGGCACAAGAGAAGAAACAGTCAGGTGTGAGGTCAGTGCCTCGGGGGAAAAAAGAGAATCAAGCCCAGTGGAAAGGTAAAAGGAAAGGAAGGAAAAAATCCTAAAAATGTGGAGACAGGCTGAGTCTGGAGTCAAGGGGAAAGCCAAAACAAAGTCTCAGAGGAGGAAGGCAGGTGAAGAATCAGAGAGAGCAACACAGTAACAGACACAACTGAGGAGAAAGAAGATGCAGACAAGCCAGGAGGCACAGCTTGGACCTGACTGCCTTCTTGTCATCAGCAGGGGCTCCTGAAGATTAAAAGACTGAGTCTGGAAGCTCTCCCTGCCCTTCCTCCTTACACAGCCTGGACCTCAAGCTGACAAAGCACCTCCTGCCACCATGAGCTCACAGTGTGGTGCATTCCTGCCTCCTTCACCACCACTCCATGCCCAAGGCAGGGCCATCTCCAGGACAGCAGGGACACACCAGGATGATCATCTCATGGCTGACCCACAGCTGAGATAAGCTGCAGCTTTGGACCTCAGGTGCAGCTGGCTCCTGGGCTGGACAGGAAAGAAGGATCCTGGCAAAAGGTGGTGCCTGGTCTTCAAATAATTTGTGTTGGATCAATTCTATGTTTGGTTTGCAAATTTCCCCGAAGTTATGGAGCCTCATTTGTAGTTCCTTTTTTCTCATCCATACTCTTGCCACACACTTAAAATGCATTTGGCAGTTTCTGGGGGGTCTTTGAGGAAACAGCCAACAACTGAGAAGCAGTTCCTTCTCTGTCAGGTGAGTGAAAGGAGGCACATCAAGGCTGCTGAAGCCAGAGGAGAAGAGGTGTCCACATACACAAAGAAGAACAGGTTTATTTGCACTCCCTCCTAAAAAATTACTTGCAGTAACAGTATCTACTTTTGAGTTCTTTGTCAACACAAGAATCTCTGGTGCCTTGAGCAATTTCTGAGCCTCCTTACAATGGGCTTTACACTTGGCAGCAGAGACTTGAAAATGACAGTCACCAGGGAGGCTCAGGCAGGGCTCCACCACATCTGATCTGGGACTTGCTGAGTTTAGGACCTACCTCAAACATCAATGACAATTGCCACCATGGCTCTGAGGAAAGGAGGTTCTCTCACTAAAACCCAAAGCACAGCCAGGCTGCTGAAACACCTCTGGCTCTCTGCTACCCACTGCTCCCTCTCCAGCACTTTGCAAACTCCACAGTCCCACTGGCCGAGTGAGCAAACCTGGGAGCCAAGGACAGCACTGGGGGAAATAAGGCCCTCCTGGGAATTTCAGCAGAGAAATAAACTCCTGAAGTTGGGTCCCACAGCTCTCCTGCTCCTCCAAAACCAGAGAGACACACACTTGTGCCACAGAGCCAGAGGAAGGGTTCACAAGTTGGCATGACAGGTCTGTCAGACATCACCCAGGAACCAATGCCCTGAGCTCTCCTCATAACAGGACAGAAAGGTAGTGGGTCATGCCTGAGCTGTTCCCAGCACCTCCACATCAGAGAAACGCCAGGCTCACTCTGAGGAGTCCCCAGCTGTCCCCAGCCCCCCCATTTCCAGGAGAAAACCACACAAAAACTGTGCAAGACCAGGCAGCCAAGCGGAGAAAGGAGCCAGGAGCACTCCCAGGGGCTGGGAAGTTTTCCCAGGGCTGCCAGAAGAGCAGTTCGTGGTGTCCCAGGGGCTGCCCGGGCCGGCAGGGCAGCGTCCCCCACCCGCCCCCGGGGGATACTCACAGCCTGCGCATAGGCGCTGTATGGGCTGAACGGCAGGGAGAGAGATGGAGTGAAAATGCCCAGCTGCCCCACCATTTGCTGCATACGGCGGAGGGTCCTCTCCTTATCTGTGTCAGCAAACTTCACCACTAGACTGGAGGAGGCACCCTAGGCACAGAGAGGAGACAGAGAGGAGGCAGGAGAGAAGAGGCGTGGGACAGCCAGAGAGTCAGCGGTCAGGCAAGGGAGGACGGGGCAGGACAGGCAGCAGAGAGGAGTGGGAAGAGGAGCAGAAGAGCAAATATTGGCGTGGAAGTGCTGGGGAGCTGCCTGGAATCTGGGCTGTGCCCTTCCCCATCCAACCCTTCCCCCTCACACCTGAGCCTCACACGCTGCCTGTGTGGATGCACACATCACAGGTGATGGTGCAGCCAGGAACACCCGGGGCATCGATGGCCACAAGCACCATCTTTCCACCACCACGAGCTTGGCTGGACAGGCAGAGCAGCTCCTGGCAGCTGGGAATTCCCTGGCTGCAGCAGTGCACTGTCCTGCCCATGAGGTGCCCAATTTCACGTTGGAGACTGCCAGAGATGAGGCCACAGCTGCAGCTCTGCTGGCACAGGAAGGCCCAGCTGCAGCCACACAACCTCACACAAGGCACAAAGGGCTCCCACCCACACCCAGCCCGCCCCAGGGGCCTCTACTGCCTGACAAAAAGCCAAGGAGTGCTCAGACACTGGAGCCCTGACCACCCATGTGGCTGAACTGCCAGCTTTTCACCCTGCTCAGTTGTGAAGTACTCCAGGATTCCGAGACAAAATCATGGCCTGATTTTTGGCTCTCTTTTATTCAGCTTTTATAGCTGTGAGTGCTGTCACTCCCAGTCTGGATGAACACAGCCACAAACAGCAGCCCAGGGGACAGGATGGTGACTAGGAGTGGAGCACAGATGTGCACACACCCCCACACACCTGCCAACCACACCAGCTGGACTCTGCTGTTGAACCTGTCGTGGTTTTTTGGAGAGTGTGGGGAGGACCCTGCAACAGGGAATGGGGACAAGGATTAGGAATAGGGAAGGTCCCCTGGCCTTATACTCACGGGCATTGTCTGGCTGCCATGGAGTGCGTGGATTGCTGCCTGAGCCTCTGTGTGAGATGAGAACTTTACAAAAGCACAGCCTGGAAAGGGACAGAAAGAGCACAGGAGATTGCAGTGACAGGACTGCTGTGAAAGTGCCACCACGCAAGAGACAGTGTCTGTATCTCAGGTAAGGCAAAGGAAAGCCACCCCAAGGAAGCAGGGAACAAAAAGGATGACTCATCCCAAGTCCTCTATCCTGGAAGAAAGAGGAAGGGTCTCAAATTATTATTTCAATGATACTCTGCAGATGATGACACCATCTCCACCCTTGCCCCTGGTCACCTCTTCCCCAGATTCTCTGTGGATTCCTCCCTGTGGGTACAAACACTTCGACCTGCAGTCCCAGACGGACAGAACAGGCTCATGAGTGACCCTGAGAGCTCAGCTACTCATGGTGCTCTGCTTCCCTCAGTCTCTGCCCACCTTCCCCAGCCCTTCCTGGCAGCAGAGGGCTCTTCCTGCCCTGCTCCCTGTTCCTGGCTGGTTTAGGGGTTCCCATGAGTACAGGGAGGGGAATCAGAGCCCTGGTGGGAAGGTGAGGCAGGTGAGCACTACCCAGAGCAGGGACAAAGGGCAGGACACACAGAGGGTTCACACCTTTGCTGTTCCCATCAGGTCCACGGAGCACCGTGCATTCATCAATGACCCCAAATGGTTCAAAGAGCCGGAGCACGTCATCCTCAGACTGCTGCTTATTTAACATGCCCACAAAGAGCTTCCTGTCCCCTAGGGGCAAACACAGAAACATCAACCTTCTATGAGGCTTGCAGTCCAGAGCAGGAGAGGAACACTTAAGCACAAAACAGCCTGGTGTTAAAAACATGCCCGGCATGGAAATGATTTGCTGTTGGCTGAAATGCTTCCAGGGATGAAAATGCAGGGTCTGCCCAAGCTCCTCACACCTTCGAGGGTTTCTGTGGCTTCCCCTGTCCTCCCTCCCCAATGGAAAACAAAGGATTAATAATTTCCTTTCATCCATCAGCCTTTTCCTTCGAATAATCCAAAAGAAATGACAGCAAGAAAAACTGTTTGGGAAATACCATTTCTACTGATCAGCAGGTGAAGTCCAACAGGTGCCTTAGGAAATACAGCAGACCAGGCAGGGTGATATATTCCAGGACCTTTGATTTCTGTTTCCTTTTCCTTCTCTCCAAGACCACCATTTCCTCAGCTGCCATGTAACCAAGCATCTTGATTTCCATTTGCCCTTCCCCACTTTGATCTAGCCAGCTGTCTCCCAAGGCCTGGGATAAACCCTGGCATCCTGGGCCCCAACCTGCCTCACTGTAGGATTACCCAAATATCAGACAGCTGGGTGAAGGCCAACCATCAGCTCCATGGTCCCCGCTCCCCCCTCTCCAGTGGCATTATGTACCCATGTCACACTGGCAGGGAGCTGAAGAGTGGCCAACACGTGCAGGACTTTGAGCTCAGAGTCCTTCTGGGCTCCTCCTCAAAGAGAGAAGTGAGGATGATGGTTTTGTTGTGATGGGCAAATGTGGAGGCAAGGAAGGTGCAGAGTGCCTTCTCCCACTCTGTCCCCCCCTCAGCACCCACAGGAGCCCATCCCACACCTGGTGCTGTCCAGCCAAGCACAAACACAGCAGCGTTTGGGGCAGCTCCTCCCCAGACCGGTGTGAACAGCAGTAAAACAGCACAACGCTGAAACCCCAGCTGAAACCCCAGCCCATCCTCTGTTTCAGCCAGGAAACAGAGCTCACCCTCCCCCAGTGCCCCAGATCTGCGTGGGGAGACACGACCCACAGGAGGGAACGTGTCGGGACGCGGCTCCCGAGCAGCAGTGCCAGAGGATTCCTTATTGTTAGCGACAGGATCAGAGGGGCTGCCTCCAAACAAGCCAATGCAATGTGACGCACGTCAGGGGCAATAGCAAGGGAGCTGCTCTCTGCTTGAGAGTGCAGTGACCTGAAAAACAACAGGTCTTGGAGCTACAGCAGCAGAGCGGCTCCGGGGGGGTGCCGCGTACGGATGCCAGGCAAGGGTGGCACATGACACATTCACACTGTCACCAAGGCTCGCCCCTGCCCCTGCCTTGCTCCTCTGGGCTCAGGGGGTGGCTCCCACCCAGGTAGGGAAGGAAGGAAGGCACCTCCCTACGGCTCAGCCAGGTACAGATGCACTCAGCAGCACACACAAGGCAGGACCTACTCGTGCCACGGGCCCCTGAGAGAAAAGCAGATGCACACGGGCAGCACTAATGGATGAGCACAAAGGCTCACACACGCCCTGGAACAAACACACTTGTACATCCCCAGCCCCCGGGGACGCCTTCCACAACGAAATTCCTTAGTGAGCAAGAGGAATGTGCAGACAGCCCCGCTGATCCAGCATGCAGACACCACGGGGAGTCACCTCACCCTGCCCCAGAGCCCCGGCCAGGCACAGCTCTGCTGTAGCCCCAGGCAGACATGTGCCACTTGTGCTCACCACACACATGAAGTGTTAGAAGTGCTACAGCCAAGGCTCTTAACCCAGTCCCAAGCAGATACTCCTGATTTATATAACCAGAAGTGGCTGAAATATATGGGTTTGCTTCTTTTTTTAAAGGCCAAATTTCCCAGCTTCCCCATTTTCATGATGCCCTGGGTAACTACACCCATGGGAATTTCATCCCCTTCTGTTTTCCTTGTGATTCTTTCTGCATTTCTCCCTGCACCTGCATGGCAATAGCTGCCTTTGGAGACATTATTTCAGCTGATTGAGTCCATTCAAATTGGTGATGCCCAATAATCCCCAGCCAAAGCACAGGAGCTCATAAAGCAGGTGCTGCTCAGCTGCCTTCTGTGCAGGGAGGCAGCACCTGCCCCCACAAGGGCCAGCTCAGGAGTGCTGGTGGTCAAACCAACCAGAAAACAGCACACAGAGAAGGTGAAAAATCTGATTTGTAGAGAGGGGGGAGAAAAAAAGAGAACTGGACAGGAACAGATTCACTGGGCAGTGAAGAGGAGCATGAAAACTGAAGGAGCAGCAGCTCTGTGCTCTGACATCACCTGGTGCCACATGTGAGCCCAGGCTGGCCATGGCAGGGGACACTGGAGCTCTGTAGGGCTCCCCCTTCCTCTGCCCTCAATCTCCACTGCAGCTGCAGCCAGGCCTTTATTCAGACAGGTGCACCATGCTGCAGCCTTTGTGTGGCAAACATGGGGAGCTCCTTAAAAAAAATCATCGACACAGGGGAGAAATACCTTGGGAAACACTTGATTTTAGGTGCTGTGAAATAATCCTCTGTTCTTTGAACTAGTAAGCAAATTACTGTGGGCTGTGATTTGACAGCCAGAAATGCATGTGGTGGTCTTGCCTTTCTCTTCAGGGACTCCTGGCTGGCTGGGGCACAGGGGCAGGGGGTGTTGAGACATCTGGAAAACTGTTATCCTACAACTTGCAATCAAATCAACATCAAATTACCAGTTACTCATTATTTTCTACTTCAGAGAGCCCTCAAATTTCCTGGGTAATTCCTGTGGTTTCTTCCTCACACGATTTCTGGTGAGTCAAAAGCATTTTTCTTTACCCTGCCCTGTGGGAAAAGTCCACTGAAACAGTGAACACTCCATCCCAGGTCTTCTGTAGTCTGACAGGGCCCACTAACAGAACCTTTTGGAAGTCCTGCCTTCATGTGGGAATTTCAGCTTTCCTTTTTGGGATTTGGAAGAAAAAAAATGCCAGTCTTCCTGGCTATACAGCACAGGTTAAAACTGTGACACCTTAGGGACTTAAGCAATAAAGGCAAATATAAATACACACACCTATGGGTTTGGAATCTTCTCTGAATGCCCAGAACAGCAATAGTAAAAGGGAATGAAATCACTGACAAGAAGATTTTTTTCACAGTGAATCCTCCTTCATACAGCCTGGTTCTGAAGATCACACGTTGGAAAATGATCCAGCCTGCTCCCTTTGGATGCCTCTGCAGCAGCTGGAGACCTCTGCAAGGGCTCCTCTGCTGCTGACCTCTCCCTCTCTGCATCTTGCAGCCCAACCCATGATCCGGGATCCTCTCCATTCCGTCAGGGCTGCTCTCCCACAATATCCAGGCTGACTCATCCCTCCCCAGCCGGGCTGGAATGCTGCAAACCCTTTCACCCGATCTGCAATCAAACCCTTTCACCTGAGCTGCGATCCTAAAGCCATGGACCCCAAACCCTCTGGCATTCTCAGGGCTGACCCCAAACCCTCTGGCATTCTCAGGTCATCAGCTCCTTCAGCTCCCCAGCAGGGATTCCTGCAGGCTGGAAGCTCTCCTCTCCTCTCCCCTGCTCGGCACAGCACACCCTCCCTTCCTGCTGTTTTCCCCTTCACTTTCTCTACAGCTCCTGATTTTCACCCTCTGATTGGCAATTTCCCGTGCTGTCCAGCAAGCAGGGAAATTCACTCTGATCTCCGACTGTCGAGTTCCCATGGAAACGTGCTCTGGGCGCCGTCAGCCAGGCAGGCAGCAGGAGGGGAGCCAGCACAGAGCACGTTGTTGATGAAGGTACCACGGGAACAAACCAGGGGTTGAGGCCGTGGCCGAGAGAGAGCACACAAGCACTGGACACAGCTCCTACAAAGCCAGTGAATCCAGGTCAACAGCAGGCAGCAGCCGGGATCAGGGAGAGAGGGATGCCCTGTTCTGGCTGTGGATGGGATGCAGCAAATCTCCTTGGGAGGCAGTTTCCTTGTCCCTGGGCAGTGCCAAAAGGCTTGGGTTACCTGTCATGGCCCATCAGGGCAGCCCAGGGCTCCAACAAGCACACAAACTCCTCTGCCCCTCTCCCCCTGGCACTCCAGGCTCCCAGCAGAGAGCAGGGAAAAACTGACAATGTCTGGCCCAGAATCACAAGTCCCACTCTGAACTAATGCAGGCAGCAACCTTTTCGTAGTGAATTTCTTCTGTAGGGTGCAGGAACACTGAGCATCCAGATATCCCCACACAGCCCCTGCAGGGCTTGGCCAAAACTGCCCCTTTGGCAGAAAAATGAGCATCTCTCAGATCAAGAGACAAATTCTGGTGCTCTAACTTCAAGTTCTTAATTCAGGGTGCTTCACTTGAGAAAAGTCAGTCCCTGGTGAGTATAAAAGAGGATCCCTTCAAGGATAACGCAGAGCAGTGCCTCATTGATGCATGCAGCTATTCCCTTGATAAATTCCTAATCCACACGCTTCTGCCCTGCCCCAAATCTTCCTTTCACCTCCTGCCAGTGTGGGGGTACTGCTATAGGGATATTGCTCTTCCCATATCTGCGAAGTTGTTCGGCCACTTCTCTGACAAGTGGAGAACCACGCCAGAAACATTTCAGAAGAGCAACCTGTCTCAGACAAACACAGGGTGCTGTCTTGATGCTGCTCCTGCCTCAGGAAAAAATCCAGTTTGTCATGGATCCTGTGGGAGCTGCTTGCTCTTGAGCTCTGCAAGGAGCCTGGAGGGAGGTGCACAGGCTGCAGGAGACAGGTGTTCAGACTCCAGAGGTTTCTGTCCTTGTCCATGGGAAGCAGAATTGATGTTTTGACATTTGCAGCCATTGGGGAATGTGGCATTTTTCATAAACTTTGAGATTTCAGAGTCCAGTGCCTTGGCCAAAAGCTTGTTCCCAAATCAGCACCCTGGTTTTTAACCTGCTGACTGGTCCCAGCTCGATTCGACAGAGGCATCAGAGATGTCACATCCCAGCATTTAATATCAGGTGGGTGTGTATAGAAGAGCCCCCAGTAGTGCCCCAGCAGCAAAAGAGAGATGCAGAGATGGCCTCAGCCCTGATTAGACTCCAGAGACTTGAACTGCACTCACCAGACAACTTTTTTTTTAAATCAGTGTGGTAGGGGAAGGATTGACCACCCAATGGTTGAATCCAATGTGAGGTGTCAGTGAGAGGCCAGCCCTCCCCACACCACCCACTGCAGGCACCTCTAAAGGAGCTCTCATCCATCCATAACATCATTTTCAACAGCAAGAGTGAAACACCCTGAAGATTCTGGTCTCTTTTTATTCTCTGTAGCACAGATAAGGACCTTAAATTCAACACTAAACCAAGGGGTTGAACTAAAATGCCCAGACTTCAGTGAAACTTAGGTGTACTATCCCATAAGTAAATAACCAAAAGTTACAGATTCTAACTTAAACAGACTTTTTTTTTAAGGAGTATCACACAACCATAAATACACACATTCATATAAAATATTATAAAACATATCTCATGTTCTTGACAGTGCAATAACTGACAGCCACTACAAACTGTTTGGAAATGTGAAACAAAAGCCTTCCAAATCTAAATAAAGCGTGCAGGACATGCTGTCCCACAGCACAAACAGCAGCACACAAACCCTCCCCTGGCCTCTACTAAACTCCTTTCAGGGGCAGCACCAACAGCACAGGGCATGGAGAATCAGATGTAGGAATGGAGAGAAAAGGAAAAGAAATAGATCAGTAAGGCAAGGAAAATAAGCAAAATGAGTTAATGGATTTGGAAAGGGCTGAAGTTGCAAACCTTCTCCACCTGGAGGAGGCATTTGAGCTGCTGAAAGCTCCCCATTAAATTACCAGATTCTCTTGTTCCCAACCTTCCAGCTCTGAACTTCTCAGTATATGCTGCTCTGACCAAGCTGGTGCCCTGCAGGCTGACAGCACCTCCATCTCAGGATCCTTTCCCTTCAGACATTATTTCCCCATCATGTGATCTTTTCTGCAACAGCATTTTGGCCTTGACAATGTGCTGGGGGCTGCTGCAGGGCTGAGAGTGGCAGGGCTGAGACAGCTCAGCAGGGATGGGGGAGGCAGTGGAGGGAGCTGCAGACAGGAGAATCAGCTGCAGACCAGTGAGCTGAACACGTTAAAAAGCCAGTGCTGCTGCAGGGATCTGGCTCTTATTGGGCTGGTCAGGATTAGAAATGAAGGAACCTCTTCCCAAAAGCTTCAGGAGCCCCAGTGCCACACAGGTCTGCTTCAGTAATGTCCTGAGGCAGACACTGCCAGGCCTATGGCACCCTCCAATAGCTGGGAATGAGAGTGGAGGGGGCAGCCCCATCATCACCCTTAGAACCTGGTGTGCTGTCAGCTGCCTGCTGTGTCCCTGCACTGCCCTCCTGCCCCCAGACCTCTGCCACACACAGACTCCTCCTCATTCAGAGGAAGGCAGAGCCAGGACCCCGTGTCTCATTTCCTGGTCCCCCTCACAAGCACAGGGCCACCAAAGGAGAAACAAGGAGAGATGACAACTACCTCCACGGCTCTCGCTGTCCGCAGGCTTCACCTGGATCGGGCGCGCCATCTGCAAGGGAACAGAAATGCAGAGGTTACTGCCTGGCCCACTGCCCAGCACACGCTGCTGAAGGCACTGTCAACAGGGCAGCAGGAGACAGGCACAAGGGAAACCAAGACATTGTGATGGCAACCAGTACCCTTGAAGGAGGGATGATTTTTTTTCCAAAAGGAACCTGGCGCTTTTCCCTGCTCAGCTGCTCGCCCCAGAGAGCAGCTCTCCTGGAAATGCCCACCACGCACAAACCTCTGCCTCCTCAGCTGCTGCAAGTGGCACAGAAAGGACTCTGAGGGAGCAGCTCATCACCATGTGACTGGAGCCTGAGCAGTGGTCAGGGTGGCCTGAGGTGAGACTGTGCCTGGAAGCTCTTCCTGTGTCTGCCCTGACTCAGTGCAGGCAGGGCCGCGTCACCTAATTGAGCCACTTACTGTCCTTGCAGCAGGGAAGAGACACTGCCTCTGAACTTGGCTAGAAGCAGCACAGCAAGGAGGCCTGTCATGTTTCCCCTTCCCCAGCCCTCATGCAGACAGCTCTGTGCACCAGAGTAGCTCTGAGAAGGGCACTGCTGCTCTCCAGCAACATCTCTCGTCTCAGGCCCTCAGGGGCAATGCTCAGGTTGAAAGTGGCTAAACTCCTCTCACTTGGGTGTGGAGAAAAGGTTTTTCCTTCTCTTGCAGCCATTAGTGTCATCAGCAATAATCCAACCACAAACAAGCCCGAAGGGTAGCTCAGCTCACATGGAATGGGGACTCTCCAGGTAAGACAGAAGTAGCTGCATTAAGGAACCCACAGCTTTAACTGTCTGCTTTGAAAAGCAGGGCAAAACTCATCTGCTGGCAGGTCTGTGTGTCCTGTGCTGCCCAGAGAGGCAGCTGACAAGCTGTAGCCTCCTTTCCCAGCTAGCAGGATCCAACTGCACCAGAATATCCTCCAAGGAATGGTGCACAGGGCAGATTTCCACATTCACAGCACATCTCACTCCATGTCTCTCAGCATCACTCACGGAGGCTGACAGTGACCTGAATCAGTGACATTCATCATAAAAAACAATCAGAATATTGCAGGGAAGGCCTGCACACGAGCTGCAGGTCCGGGCATAGTCTGCCCCTCTCTTAGGAAACCCCTGAGGAAAAACAGCAACAAAACAGAAAATGAAATCAAGCCATAAAAGTCACCAACTGAAATGTGTTTAGAAGCCAGCATGCACTATGTGGAGGGGCTGTCAGGCTCCAAGTGGTGGCTGAGCCAGACTGGCCAGAAACCAGAGGCAGAGCCCACATTCCCAACAGTTGGAGGAAATCCGTGAGGTGGCTTTGCAGCTCACAGGACAGAGATGCCAAGCAGGAGGTGACAGGCTGGCATGGCATGGCACACAGCCTGGCTGTGTGGTTCCCCTGACTGATGGTTCTCAGGCAGGACGAGCAGAGGCTGGGAGCAGACCCACACAATTCCTGCCTCAAGGATTGATGTGGGGCTGCTGGTAATGGCCCCAGGGATGGGCTGGCAGCTCCCCAAAGGAAGGCCAAGCTGCTGCCATGCTGCACCTGGACAGACAACAACCCCACGACCTGCTGAATCATTTAGGGAAGAGGGAGAGGCTGCAGGTCCTTCTCCCACTCTTGATCAGCTGCAGGGATTTGCAGAGCTCCTGATATCCTGCTGTTGCTGCCATGTGGCCCCAGAGCTTGCAGCACTGGAACTGGCCAGCCTCTGGGCTGCTGCTGCTGCCCCCAGGAGCTGCCAAGGGCCCAGCACCTCTTTCCTGAGCTGAGCGGGATGTGGGGCAGGGATTCAGGAGTCTGAGGTCAGAGATTGTTCCACAAAGCCTCCAATTTCCTTGCTGAGAGGCTGCTGTCACTGCTCATGGTCCCTGGCACCCTGCCTGCGTGAGCTGAGGCTGGCAGAGCTGTGGGAGCAGGCTGGGGAGAGGGCAGGCAGCCCAGATGTGTGCTCAGGAGAGAGGTGCAGAGCCAGGAGAGGCAGCTGGCCACGTCACATCCCACTGCTCCCCCAGCACCGAGGAACAGCTTTGTTTCTACCCAGGATGCAAAATCAGGGCTAAACTAACTGAACTGATGGGGAGGGAGACGGAGGGACAGACTCAGATCTCAGCTCCTGTGAGGAAGCCAAAGCCCCAAAGCCATTTGGGGGTAGGAGGGGCGGCAGGGATGCTGTGGAAATGCAGGGCACACACATCCAGCACCACCCTCCCGGGGATGCAGGGGATGAGGGCGAAGGATGGGGGGAGACAAGGGGGAGGTTAAGTACCTGAGGCCATCTCCCTGTCCCCTCCCCCAACAGGGCTGTCACTCCAGCTCCCAGCACCTAGGATAAAGGAGGTGTTGTCATGGAAACGGTTATTCACCACATGGAACCTGACATTTGCAGTTGCCATGGAAACCAGCTCTTGGGGGCATTCCCTCTGCTTTGCACAAAAGAGACATTTTGATATGATCTCTGGGGAAGGGGCCCCCTCTACCCATCTGTCCATCCCTATCCTTTGCCCCATCCCAGGGACGTGACCCCAGGGGTGGTGACCCCCCAAAGGTGACCCCGGGAGGTGACACTAACCCACAGCTGGGCCACAGCACGATGCCCTGGCAGGAGGTGGCAGTGCCAGCACTGCAGGGTGGCTTAGTGCTGGTGCAAACCCAGAGGCAGCTCCTGGCTGGGGGCTACAGGAGGAAGCAGGGCTGCCCTGCACCCCCAGCTATGGCCACAGCTCCTCTCTTGCCCACCTGAAACAGCACCTGGGGTGGGACAGGAAGATTTTCCCTCTGCCCATGTCAGACCAAGCCCTGGGTCAAGGGCTGCTCATTTCCAGAGGCATTGCCAGCTCCAGTGACTTTGGGAGACATCCACCAGCCTGAGGTCAGATCTCTGGGCTGGTCTTTGCTCTGGGAGATATGGGTAAAGATAAGAAAACAAGATACAAGAAATTTGTCCAGATGCTGAGGCTTGGACAAGAGAAGCAGGATTGTCTACCAGCTTCTCCCTGAAACAGGAGATCTCCCAGCTGAGGCAGAGGCAGCCATGGTCCTCCTTGCACAGAAGTGGACACCCAGAGGCTTGAATGAAGAAGGACACCACTAATTTAATCCTAAGTCTCATGTTGCCACCAAAGATGAATTATCAAAGGCCTCTCAAGCAGAGGGAGTCCAAAGCAGTTTTAACTCAATCACTCAAGGCCTTGAGAACTGTCCCTGGGGATCCTAAACTTTGTATACAGGTCTCAGACAAAGAGCTCTGTCCCCCACAGGAACACACAGTAGGGCTGGTCAAGTTTTACCTCTCCCATTTGAGGGGAGGGTCACTACAGCGGGCAGCAGGGAGGACCCACTTCTGGCTTACACAGCAAACTCTGGAAGTACAAATTCTCCTGGCCTCCAGTCATCACCTGAGGCTGCACAGTAATCAGAGAGCACACCTGAATAAGAAAACTGTATTTGTACATACCCAGCTGGGCCCAGAATCCAGCAGGCAGGATGTGCCTGCCTTAAATTCCCAGAGTGGAGAAGATGCACATGCCTTTTACCACACAGGAACACATAGGTGAGCACACGTGTAGGATGGAGAATTCGAGCAAATGATTCATGAGCCTGCAACTGCCTCACAAGCTGAGCTTCATCTTCCCTGTTAAATTATTCAGCTGAGCATTATTAGTCTTTGTTTCTTAAGAATATCACATTAACATTTAGCACATGCTGTCAGGACACCATGGGCCCCTGCCCCAGTCCCTCACCCTCACACCTCAGGGTCCTCCTTACCCGCTGCTGCTGACACTGTAAGGGCTGTCAGCTCCGTGACCCACTGCACTCAGGAAATCCTCTGGAGCAGCACTGGGCACCAGATGGGCAGCAAAGCTCCTCCTGCCCTGCTCCAGCTTCCTGCTCACATTTCCCTCCTGGCTGGGTACACAACTGCCTGAACACAGCTGTCCCTACCCTGCTCACAGCCCTGCAGACAGCGTTTCTGTGCCTGCACACACTCCCTCTCACGAGCCTGCTGCCTTTGTTGGCGTTCTGGGGGGGTCCTGGTGGGAAGGAAGGGGGCAGCCAGATGGGGCTGAGGCCATCCCGACCTCGGGAGCGTCACACAAAGCACAGCAGCCACAGCCTGTGCAGCCTTCTGAGAACAGTGGGGACACACACAGGGAGGGTCACTACAGCCCAGAGGAGCCCAGGGACTTCCAGGGAAGAGACAAGGCTGAGAGGCCTTGCTCAAGTGCTCAAAGATCACATCCCACCCCAATCCCAGGATCCGGGCAGCACAGAGAAGCAGGGAACCCCACTCTGCTTGGGCTTCCCCCCTGCTTTTGAGGAAATGCTCCCCACCTTTGTAGCAATCTTGAGATCAAGGATCTAAGGAAACATACTGGCATTCCTAAGGTCAGAGGAAGTTTTGCTATTGGTTTCACCAAGGCCAAAATGCACCAATTCTCTCACCACACCCCAAATACAGACTTCTGGAGGTGAACTGGCTCCCCGTGTTTCATCAGTGCCCAGCATGAGCTGCCAGTCAGCTCAGCAATCTGGTAGCCCTGTTCTTCAAGGAAAAGACTCCCAGATCCCCCTTCTTCAGCTTTCAAACTGCAAAAGCTGGATAGAAGGAAAAAGCCCCCTGGGACAGCAGGGCAAGCCTCTCTATTAATTACGAGTAAGTGATGTAAAATAGCCCCTTAGGTGCAATGCAGGGGAACCTCACAGTGTTAAGAGGGTCAGAAGCACAGTGTATGAAACACACAATGCAGGCTGGCTCCTCTGGGATGTCACAAACCAAAAGGCATCCAAGGCCATTGGCAGAATTAGGTCCTGGGCTCTTCAGTTTACAAATTGTGGGCTTGTCCTCCTCTGGCCAGTTAAAAATGCCCTGCCCGAATGACCATAATCACTTCTAACTGGGCAGAGCACATAAATCTAAATGCTAATTTGTTCATTTGGATTCCATTTCTGATTGGGAATGCAAGCAGGGATGGACTGCTGCCAGTCTCAGTGCTCAAGTATCCTACTTGCATCTTCCCTCTTGACATCTCAGTGTGCCTTAGTCCTGTCCAGAAGAACCATCCTTCCCTGAGAAAGAGGGTTTGTCTCATACAGAAACATGAGAAACATTAGCACCAAGTTCTGGCACAGCTCTACAGGCTGCTTATGAATTCACCTCATTCCATCCCACTATGGAGGAGACAAGGATAATTATGAGCAGTGTGTTCCAGGTGGAGGAATTGAGGCATGTGGTGATGAAGATCATGCAAAAAGTCTATGGCAGAAGCAGGATGTGAATCCCAGAGTACAAACCACACAGCTTCTGCCAGCGTGGCTCAACTACATCTTTTAGCATAAGCAAGGAAGATTGTTGGAGGGCTGATGAAACTGAAAACCCAAAAACTCATCTAGGAAGTTCATCAAGACCACAAGAGATTGTTCTGGCCTCCAGAAAGCCATGGGCCCGAGGACCCACAGTCCTGTGTCAGCTGCAGCATCTTTCTTCAGCACCTTGCTTCAGAGACTTGCCCAAGATTGTCACATTTGTCACTGAAGTAGAAAGTGCTTAGCAGGCCTAAGGAATGCTTAGGGTTTAAGCCCTGCAAAAGACAGGAGTAAAATGCTGTGAGATGGGTCACCAAGTTACCCTGTGCAAGTGCAAGAAAGCTGCACAGGGAAAAGCTGGGAGCACACACTCAGCTGGCTTTGATCTTTCCACTGGAAAGGACACCCAGCACCTTGTGCCCTTCCCTGTGCCCTCTGGTGCACCACTGACCCAGTGAGCACGTTCAGGTGCTTCTCTGTGCACAAGCTGCAGCCTCCAAGGACCCCAAAAAACCAGGGAAGGGCAGAGCCTGGGGCAGCAGTGTCTGAGCTATGGCCACAGCAGCTCTGCAGAGCCTGCACAGGCCTCTCCTGGCTGTGCTGGCACATACACAGGCTGCCACTGGGCTGCTGCAGCCATGCCCTTCTCCTGCCCCACGGCAAGGTAATGACAGTGGCCAGGAAAAGACATCTCTGCTGATGTAACAGAGGGGACCAGGCACAGGGACCCTCTGCCTGCACACAGAGTGGCTGTGCCAGTTCCCTTGGCAACCACTAACACCGACAATCCCAGCGATACTGACGCACCCACGGGAAAATCCACCCAACGCGGGCCCCAGCCCCAGCACCACCAAATGAATCCCCTGAGCCACTTCTGGGCTGATAGGAGATAAGCTGTTTCCCTTTAGGGGCGCTGGCAGGATAGAAAAGAGGCCCCAGGTGACTGCAGGATGGCCCTGGAGACAGTGGAATCTCATTTGGAGAAGGCCCACAGTGATCTGGTGTAGTCAGCCCTGCTTTGAGTGGGGTTTGAGCAGAGACCCGTGTGTGTTCTTCCACCATAAATTATCCTATGATCCCATCTATATCCATATTCACAAACACTTGTGTGCAGGCACACCCCCCAAATGGGAGGTGGGAATGTGGAGCCTCACTCAGGAGGGTGATGCCTTTGCAAAGATGAAGGTCTGTGTGGGCTGGTGTGCCAGGTACAGGTGAGTTCACAAGCACAGGTGAGTGAGGTCTCCAGGGGAGACCCAGCTCTGGGAGGCGAAAGTCAAAGCTTTGTGTTGCAAGGAGATGCCAGGGCCTGGCTGTGCAAAGGGCAGCAATTTCTCTGGAGAAAGGAAGACCCCTTGTGCACAGGACAGAGCCTGCATGTGTCCACTTGGTCAGCACGTGGGAATGGGTGCTGATCTTTCATTTCACTGCTCTCCCAATTCCACAGGGAGCAGGAGGCAATGTCTGCCTTGGCAGCTTGCTCTTCAGTGTAGGCACTTCACTGGGCAGCTGCTTTGCCTCGCTGAGATCAGCCCCTCAAGCCAAACCCTCAACAGCACAAGTATTTTCAATTCCCTCTGCACTGAACAGGCACTTCTGCTGCTTCTTGCCCAGGGGCTGCTTTAGCCCAGTACCTTCATGTCCTGGTGCTGCCATTTCCATGAGACAGCCTTGGCATGCTCTCTGTATTTTTAACTGATAATGCTGCATGGCTCTCAGGAACTTGCTGGTATTGTGTATCAAACCTGCAGGATTGACATGGGAAAAACTTCTCTACCCTGCCCCGTTTAAGATTAACAAGCGGGGCCCAGCTTGAAACCTCAGCCAAGCATTTCGACCACCCAAAACTTTCAGAAATCCTGGCCCAGGCTGGCTTCACACCAGCACTGCACAAACGAGAGGGGAGGGAAGAATGAGATGCACTGCCCTCTCCACCAAAGGCCCTCCAGTCACCTGTGCTCCCTCCTGCCACCACGGGCTGTGGATCCTGACAGATGGCCCAGGTGAGCCCTTGCTCCTGGCAGCACAGGACACAGCCTACCCACAGGGGTGCCCTCTGCTCCAGCTCTGCTGGGTCTCTGCACTAATGCTGGTGCCCAACCACCTGAATTAGTGCTGCAGCATCTCAACCCCTGGTGCATTCCCAGAGTCTCTGTCTGCTCTCATGCTGCTGCTCCTCTCTGTAATTTTCCATTCCTGTGTCCCTGCATCCATGAGTTCTCCCTGTGATGTAGCCACATTTCAGTACCTTCATCACTGCTCTTAAACTGCCCGTATTCCCAGCTTGGATCAATACCAATTTCTGCCACTTACTTGCCTACCTTTCAGCAGGCCTTTCTTTGTTCTGCATAGAAATAAAACTGTAACTGTACCTTGCTGAAAGAATTACTTTTTTAAACCTCCCCCCCTCCACTTCCTCCCTCTATTCTTCTTCCTCTTCTTCTTCAGGAGCAATTTTATGTAATTTGCAACTGTCTGGCTGCAAATGAAAAGAGACATAAAGCGTTTCTGCGAAATATTGAAAAGCTGGATGCTTTTCCCTCAAATTTCACTTAGCAAGAGGCTTTAACTTGCTGTGTGATCACTGTGTGTCATTAATAACCTCTCCAATCCCTTTCAGAACTCAGCAAAGTGAAGGCACAATCACGAATCAAAGGCATGGGTTATTGAGATATAATATCATTTCACTGAGGCAGGGAGGAGTGTGCCAGGGAGTGGGGAGAAGGTGAAACACAGCGCTGCTGGGCTGGCTGGCAGCTGAAGAGGACACTGGATTTAGGAAAAAGCCTTAAAGGCCTGATTTCAACAATTCAGCAGCTCCGAGGGCAGCACAGGTGAGTTAGATAATACAATATGCAGCTGTACAGGTGAGACTGGTTGAGTCACCATCAGATGTATGGATGTGGCACTTGGGGACATGGTTTAGTGCACTTGGCAGTGCAGGGTTAATGGTTGGATTCAATGATCTCAGAGGTCTTTCACAACCTGATGATTCTATGACAGCCTTGTTGCTTTACACCCTGAGCACACTGGCCCATATAAAAGAATGTAAAAGCCAAAATTCTGTCTAGCTCAGAAAAAGATGCTGAACCTTACTGTCAAAAAATAAGCCTTTTAGAGTTTAAATTCCATTCCGTTACCATACATCCAACAGCACTCAATTCAGAAACAAAAGAGAATTCTGACCTCACACAAAGAGAACTTGCCCCAAATGCCACAAAAATAAAAACAGACCACAGTGATTCCTACTGACTTAGGTAGAAAACCCAAAATATAAATATAACTATATATAAAAGCTTAGGTAAGCTACACTGCACTGGGCTGACATTGCTGGTATTAGACCTGGAGGACCTCAGGAATACCTCTGTGGGCCCAGACCTACCCAGTGACAGCCTGGAAGAGAAACCAGAAGTCCTGCTCCACCTGCCTGATCACAGCCTAGGAGTATCTCAGAAACCATATCAAAGCACTGCCATAACTCTGTCCTTCCCAAATCCTCAGTCCAGACCATTTGTCATTTGTCTCTGTTCAGGTTCATGAACTGTTGAGTTCAACCACAGCTCCCTGCATTGAGAACAGCAAAGGAAGGTACTTTGGTTCTTGTGGCATCTGCAGCTGCTGGATGGTACAACAGCAAGTGTAGATTAGCACAAGATCCTTCCTCTGCCAGTTTGATCCCTTGCTGTCTCTAAACCTGCTGAGGCTTGCTCATGCATTCAGGTGACACTCTGTGTCACCCTACACTTCGTAACACTTCAGCTTGCTTTCTTTCCTCTCCTGATATGTGCAATACAGAGAAAGAATATGGGTAAAATGCACAAGAAATCAGTTGTTTACCAGGCTGTGACCCATTGTCTGACATCTCAGTGGTGTGGTCAGTATATTCTGTGCTCTGCCCTATGCTGGGGCCCTGGCTAAACTCCTGGGGGTAAGCTTTGCCCCAGAGATCATCAGAAAATGATCCAGATGTGAATGTACAGAGATGAAATTTTACATCCTCGTTCCCAAAACAGGGAAGCAATTGCCTGGCCCTCCTGTCTGTGATTCATTTCCAAAGTGTTGCCTGTGATCAGCTGGGTGATGCTACAGACACCAGCAAAGCAGGGCTGAAACCACCTCAGCTCACCCAGCCCATGCCAAGTAACCATCCCTGAATGACCAAAGAGAGAGAGAGAATTCTGCCTTCTTGGTCACTGAGGGGCTGAACAAAAGAGAAACTACATGTGATGAAGTGGTATATTGGCAGCCTGAAAATAGACAGCTCCAAATGCAGCACAGCTCATCTTCATCCTAATCCTGAAACGTAATTACACCACACTGCTCATTAACTGTCTCCAGACAAGTATGTTCAAAAGTACTCACCTACCACAGACATCTTAGTGTTCCCAGGCAGTGTCTTACACCTCCCTTAACATAAAAAGCCTTTAGATCACCACATCATAGATAAATTGCTGCTTTAAACACTGCTCCATGCAGCTCTCTACAACCCCTGAGAGCACAGACAGCAGAGAACACAGTGAAACATGCAACAAATCCCTGATGTAGAACTGTAGCAAAACTGAAATTGCCTTGAATCCACCAAGCCTCACATGAATAATATTTCAGAGACATGTCTGACTTCCCCACTGCATTAATAGCACTGTACCATGACTCCTCTCAACTACTCCTCCATCCTTTGACTTGTTCTTATAGACACTGTCAGCTCTGCCCTGGACCAACACACGAGGTTACACTGCTTTAGTTCAAAAATCTGACCATTTCCCCTCTCACAAAAATAACTCAGGCAGATTTGTGCTGGTTATCTGTGCTCTTCCCCCTGGCTGTCCTCAGATAAGGACCCTGTTAAGTGCTAATTAAGTCACATGCATTTTTCAGCACTCAGATGCCAGCACAGGCCCATGCAAAAAAGGTAAATAAATACAGAAAAGGATGTATATGTGTGTGTGTGTGTGTGTGTGTGTGTGTGTGTGTGTGTGTGTGTGGAGGTCCTGAGGGCAGCTGGGAGAGGTGAGGAAAGCTCTTTGGACCTGTATGGGTTAAAGAAGAAATGTTATGGTTAAGAATTCCTAACCACCCTCCAGAGACCCCTGGTTTACATTAATTATTCTGTTGCCTTGAGCACTCAGGGCCTCCTGTGAGCTTCTATCTATAAGTACCCAACTCCTCCTCCTACTCACCTCCAAATGAATCCTTTCAATGTGCTTGATCAACCCCCTCAGTACAGCAAGGGAACTGCCCAGTCAAAGCTTTTAATCATACCAAAATGGGGAAGGGCAACAATCCAGAACTCCTTCCAGCTCTCCAGCAGGTCCCAGGGAGGTAGAGGGCTGCCAGGCATGGAGGGACCTGTTCCACAGTGCCCAGCCTCCCTCAAATCCCACTGAACTCTGCTCCCAAGACCAGGTGTGGAGTGAGCAAGACAGAGGAACAGACCAGCAGTCCTTCCCTCACCTAAATAACCCATTTCTCTTCCAAATAATGGCATGTGGCAAGTGTATTTTTTTATTTTTGAGAGGCTGATCCAATTCAGCCACTGCATCAGAGCTCGGTCCAGGCATCCTGCAGGGCAATGGCAGAGTAGAATTGGATGCACCAGGAGGTTCTGCACACCTGGAAAAAGGCTCTGCTGTCTTATCTCCTGTGAGTTTTTCAGCAATGCCCACTGTGCACCCACACACTTCACCCCAAAGCCCTCAGCTCCCTTCAGAAAGCTGAAGGTGTCCTGTCACACCAGAGAGCAAAGAGCAGCACAGACACAGGCCTGGCCAGAGAAAAAAAAAGCAGCAGCTCTGAAGAGCAGTGCTGTGCTCCCACTCCCTGTTCTAAGCCCTGAAACACCCTTCTCTCCAACAAGCAGGAAAATTGATCTAAGCCACTTCTTGCCCTCGCTCCCTCCCCTGAAAACCCCCCATCATCCTGCCCACAGCATCAGCTCCAGACAATTCACTGGGACTTACCCCTGGCAAAGTCTTCTGTTCATGCAGTGCTGTCTGGGCTTTGATGGCAGAGTCTCTGGCACAGTATGTGAGGAATGCACAACCTGCAGCAGACACAGTGAGTGTCAAGTTAGACAGGCACTTGCAGATGAACATCAACACAAATGTTACATAATTTGGATGTGTCTAAAGCTCCAGGGAAAAAAAAAAGACAAAGAAACAACGTTAAAGGACTTGCAGGCCACATCTAAGGTGTATTAAGAGCTGGAAAAGGGTCCCAGTGAATCAACACAGCTGTTGAACAAGGTGAGACACAATGGGAGAGCAAAAAGCTGATCCTGTCTGTGGCAGGAACAGTCCCAAACACAAGGATCAGGAGAGAGGCAAGGACCAGCATGACTACTGATTAAAAACAGAAAAGAAGCAAGGAAGGAAGAAAAAGTATCTGGGATTTTAGGCTTATACAAAAGCTCCGTGATCCAGACTCACAAATCAGGGAAAGCTCTAGCAGGAGAGGCCTGACCTTGTGTGCTGTATGATGCACACAAACACACACCAAGGTACACATGCACGACAAGGGCAATACAGGGCCCAGCAGAGCACCAAGCATTCTGCAAGGGCCAGCTTAAGAAGCCAGATAAAAAGCACAGAGAAAAGGCCAGATCCTGACATTCTTAGTCAAGATATGACTCAACATCTCAGCCGAATGCTGGAGCCAAGGGAGGAGGGGAGGAGTTGTAGCCCCTCCAGGAAGGAGAGGGATCATCTTTGGGTGCTCTGATGCTAAGAATAAGCAAAGGGAAAATCTGGCTGGTTATCAAGAAACATTTCCTAGCAGAAAGAGATTTAGACTGTGGAATGATCTCCCCAGGGAAGTGCCTGGAGCTCCGTCACTTGAGTTGTTTCAGATGAGGGTAGGCAAAGCACTGGAGAATAGACTCAGGATGCATCTGACCCCCTCACTCATCCCCCTCCTATCCACAGTGGCATTTCACATCCCAAGCAAAGGCAGGACGAGTCCCTCTGGCTTGCTGATGAATTTCCCTGTCTACACTGCTGTGCTGGGGCTGCAGATGCATCGTTATGGCCAGAGAGGCCCATTTTTCTGCCTCCACATTCTTGTGCCTGGCTTGGGGTACTCCAAAGCTGCTTCAGCTCTCCATGGATCCAAAGGTGGGTGCAGGGGCTGTCTGGAGCTCTCCCCTCTTACCCCAGTGTGACTCCAGGGTACACAACACCCTTAGGCCAGGCAGAAGCCAGCTCCTCAGGACAATCCCAACCACAGCAACATAATTATCCTGTTCTTCCATCCCAGCTCCAAGAAGCTGCTGCAGGTAAGCACATTGCATCTCTCCTCACACCTCCTGGCAGGGGAAAAAACCTTCCATAAACAGCACACAAGCACTAGATATCTCTAAGAGGTCATTAAAGCTCCTTACTGCCCAGGTTTTGAACCAAGAATGCTGCACCAAAGTCAAACGTGGGACCAACAGGTAATTTAACAACTGCAGTGAGGCCAGGAAGAATGCAGGTAAACTTCACTGCTCCTGGCAAAGGCAGCTGGCTCTGTTGTGGTGGGGAAGTTCCCCCATGGACTGCTCTGACACCAAGCCTCAAAAGCAGCTCTATAACCAGGGAGACCAGACTCTATAACCTCTATAATCTATTTCTAACAGATTTGAAGCCTCAAACACCCAATTCCACCTGCTGCTCCAGTCTGCTACTTTGCAAGTCATACAAGACTCATTCTAAGATAATTTGGGCCAGGTTTAGCTCACAAAACTCTGAAGTCAGCAGCTGGGAATAAGCAATTTATTCCACTAAAAGCTTCAATGCATTGGTACTATGCCCACGTGCAGTGAAGGCACCATCCTTGCCTCAGGAGCATCAGCCATCAACCTAAGAAAAGTCAGGATAGGAGTGGAGATATGTCTACATGAAGCATGCAACCCCATCCTCAAGTGCCATATTCCAGTGCTCAGGAATGTCAAAACTGAGGCAAAGCATGCTTTTTGAGCCAGGCTCAAAAACCCCAGTCCATGGGAGGACAAGCTAAAAATGAGAACTGGGCAAGGACACACCATTTAGTGGGGCTAAAGGAGACACTCCTCACACAAGAAGGTACTGTTACCATGGCAGATCAGGGATTTGTAAAGGCCAGCAACACCTACATCCACCAGCACCAACGCAAAACAGTGCCATGAATTCCCTCCCTGGACTCCTCTGCTCCTTCTCTTCCCTACAGCAAAGGCAGTAACGTTGTTCATCTTTTAGCAGCTCAGGTACCAAGAGGCAGCAGCTTCCAGAGAGAAACCTCCCATAACTGTGGAGCCTGGAGATGCCTCACTCCAGCTCCAACCCAAGGGCAATCCCTGCTGCTGCTCTGCTGTACAAGGATGTGGTATTTGCTCAGCAGAAGCCACCTGTGCTCCTTCTCTTCACTCAGGCAGCCTCTACTGTCCTGCCTGGACTGGGGCTACAGGTACAGGACAGCCTGGGCCACTGCTCTGTCCCCGAGCCCTTCATGTCTCCAAGGTTTGAGGATATTCCTCTCGTTCTTACTTCCCCAACAGCAGGAACCTGGGAAGCTGTACTGGCTCTGGAAAGGAGGGAGCTAAAGATGTCAGCTATGTCTTTTGGAAAATATGATTACTGCTTTTCACAACCAGGTGTGTTGGAAGTAGACTGCAGTAGTCAATTCCATTCCCTTTGCAAAGTCCTGATCAGAAATACAGGAAAAGGTTTGGCAGAAACACTGTGCTCTAAGCCTAACAGCGTAAATAAATATTTTGGGAAAATAAACTTCCTTGCTGAAGAGCTGTTATCTCTTTCACACTAACTCTTGCAGCCACTCCTGGGATGCTGTGACAGGATTCTGCTCACCATTGTCTTTCATGGGTTCTTTGGGCTCCCAAAACTTTGAGCTTGACAGATCCCAAGGATCTGCTCAAGAGTGAAGAGATGTCCACAGAGGTGCAGAGGGTCACTCTCACTAGGTTTTGGTTTTCTCACTTCCACATTTCCTGCTTTAGTTAACAGCAAGCTCAGACAGACAGGCTCAGGCCCCTTTGGGCACTTCTCACACCAAGTCTCAGCTGTGCCTGCTGAGACACAGGACGTGGTGTTAGAAAGTGCTCAGGGTGTTAAGAAGTGTCAGCCTGAAGGTCCCAGGCACCCAGGCAGTGCCAATGGCCCATTCCCAGCACGGGGATGCAGCACAGCACCCAGAGCACTGCCTGCAAAGCCAGGCCTGTCTGCAAAGCCAGGCCACCATCGTTCTGCCAAAGACCCCTCCATGTCCCCTCAGCCTTGGTGGTACTTCCATGGGCTCCAGGAGGGTTTCCAGCTCCCTGAAAGCAGAACCCAGCCTAGTTCCACTTGCAAGAGACTGTATGAAAAAAATATATATATTCTGTGCCTGATCCTCCCTACAAACTACACATTGACTCTGGAATTTACAGTCCCTTCAGATCCTAAATATTACTCCACACATCAGCAGTCTAAAGCCTTGAGCGAGAAAAGGCTGCTGGTTTGCAGGAGGGAGGGATCTCTAGATTCTGCTTAGCATCAGAAATCACATTAAATACTTCAGCAGGGGAAGCATGGAGTCAGTGGGGAGCTAATCTACAAGCCTGCAGAAGCTGAGTCAAAACTGGGCTGCCAGAGAGGCAAATTGGGCTGAGGATGCTGTTGTATCCTTGCCCTCTGGAAAAGCCACCCATCTGTCCACTGGCCTTCGAGAGGGCTGCTCCTGCCCCTGCTGAATATTCCCCTGCAGCTCAGTTTGGCATCTCACACTCCTTAATCACTCCACTTTCCTACCATGAGCACTCCTAGGAAACCCACCCAGTTGACACTTGTGAAGGAACTGCCTTCTGCCTAATCCTGGAACACAAGGCCAAAAATTTCCACTTGATTCTCCCCACTCAGCCTCCCCTGACCCATTCCAAAAGCCTGTTCAAACACCTCCCCACTCTTCCCATGAAAATATTAGCTTTGAGACAAACACTGCCATTAACATGCAAATGTATCTGTGATTAACATAAATAGAAAAACTGCCTCATGAATAATATTAGGCTGGAACAGTATCAGCTACCAGTAGCCAGGTTGCTGAGACATGACTAGTCAGGTACCAAAACCATTTCACAGCTGATCTCACATTTCTAGATCTCTAAGGTTCTCCTCTGCCTCCACTGAATTCATCCATACAGGACCAGCTCTTGGACACTGCAGCCCAACTCACATCCTCCAGCCCCTGGCAGGTCTTTTCCACCCTTTCTTCCTCCCTGGAGGCAAAAGTGGCTGCCCAGCTCCATGTCAAGCTGCAAGGGAACACAAGAGGACACGCTGGGCTTCACCAGCAGCGCTGGCTTCTCACACAACCCCTTCTTCCCCTTTGGGGAGAGAAAGGGAAAAAAGCAGATGGAAGCTGCATGTGAGCTGTCAATTGGATCTCACTGCAGATCAGGAACATGGGGAGAGAAAAGCAAGAACTGTTAGAACTGCCCCAGAAAGGTGGCTTCTGTACGGTGCAGGAACGAGCCTGCAGCCAAAGTGTCCCCTGCTCAGGGGCTGTGACAGTGCTCCAGGCCACTGCAGCTCCTGGGTCAGGCCTGGCACCTTCCAGGCCTGCTGATGCCAGCAGCAGCTCCTCACCAGGATGGCCTTCCTGCATGGAGCACAAGCCACTGCAGCCAGACCTGGTAAATGAGAGTGATCAGGCATCAGGGTGGGCTGGATTGTGGATCTCATTCCCTCACTGCACGCTAAACCCCCACACACTTCCTTGTGAAGGGATGACTCCTTTGGAGAGGCTGTTCCCAAAACAGGCTGAGGATCTACATGCAAACTCATGCCACCAGGGAAGGAATCCCAGCCTCTCACTTGGTACAAAACAGGACGGGGAGGGGCAGAGGGAACTGAAGGGGTGTGGAAACAACCCCACAATAACCACCAGAGAACCTGACATCTCAACAGCCTCTTCTCGACAGCACAACCCCTGACCAGCAACACCCACATCCACTCAAAAAAAGTGTTAGAACCAAAAGGATGTATTTATTTTGCTGCAGAAATCCTGCTTTTAACAGCACATTAATATCACACACACCTGGCTAATACCACTGCTGCCCCCTCTAATTTCCATACCTAAGCAGATCCCTAGAATTTGTCTCCTGCCTGGAAGCTGACCTCAGACCACACAGTCTATATTTAAGATGTCAACTGGAATGAAGTGTGCAATTGCCTCTTGCCTTGGGCCCATTCTCCTCCTTGCTGGGTTTGAAACCTTGCAACTCACCATCCCCTGGCAGCAGGTCTGGATGCAGTTCCTTGCACACAGAGACAAAAGCACATGGCATCCTCGTTTTTCACTCACAACCAGACACACTTCTTCAGCTAAATTCATACCAGCCCAGCCCCCACAGGCTTCAATGAGGAAGTGTTTTTCTTTTGTGCTGGAGTTAGATTTGGCCTTTTGTTTGAAAATACACTTGTTTTTCTCTTGTCCTCTTCCTTCTCTGTTCAGTCTAGAATGGTTCACGTTGCCAAGACACTCGATTTTTCCTACCCTTCCTCCTAAATCTGAGGCATCAGGACTGAGCGTGGCACACTCCTTCCAGCATGCACCAACACATGCCCCCATCACAGATCATTTTAGGGCACAGCAACCCAGGCTGAGCACCGACAGCTTCCAGGGTACTCACTGTCGGTTCCCTGCAGGTTGTTCTACCTGCGCCAGAGAGCCAGGCTGCCATCACCCCCTCGGATCTCACAGCAAACAACTCCGTGAGTTCCCTTCCTGGCTGGAGCCGCGCTGGTCACAAGATCCCAAACACCTGCTGGGGTGGGGTAGAGTCGCTCCGCTGAAGGGAGCTGCCACGCCGAACGCCACAGCTCTTCAGTATAAAAACACAACAATAAGCGAGGCTAAAGGAGCCTCCTCAAACTTTTCAGCACCCACTAAAGGTCCTTCAGCGAAGGAAGACCCCTCATCTCCCCGTGTGCCATCACGAAGGCCCCTCACCTACCCAACGCCACTGACAGCTGCACATTCGCGGCCAATATTCTTTGTTGCACGGATTTTAAATCCGCAGCGCCGAACCCTCGCCCGGGGTCGGTGCGAGCCCCTTAGGGGATGGCCAGCAGCTCAGCGAGGGTCCCGCTGCGGCCCCCGCGCCCCGCAGCAGCCTCGGCCCGGCCCACGGGGCCC
>VYXD01007993.1:209356-222820 GCA_013397195.1 Hylia prasina
GCACCTCAGCATCCCCCTGGCACCTCAGCATCCCCCTGGGCACCTCGGCATCCCCAGCACCAGCCTCAGGGACCCTCGTGGACAGGCAGCCACGTGTCCCCTTTGCCGGCAGGGAAGCAGAGAAGGAAGCAGAGCCCTGGAACGGAGGGAAGGGGATGCCGAGGCCACACCTGCCCCGCCCCTACGAGCCCCGCTCCACCTCCCGGGGCCGCCGTCCTGGCCGGGCCCCGCCTGCACCGGGCCGGGAGCGGCGCCGGCACCGGGAGATGCTCCCGGGACGTGTGGGCAGGGCTGCCCCGTGTCCCCGCCCCGTGTCACCGCCCGGACACCGCACAGCCCCCCCAGCGCTGGTTCTGGAAGGGTCTTAACAAGGAGCAGCTCTTCCCGCTCAGCATCAGGACGAGCTCAGGCCCAGCTCTCCCCTTCTGCCACGCTGAGGTCACTCCACACCTCCGACCACGACCTCGACAAACTCAAGCTCAGGGAACAGATCTCTTGCAATGGTTGTAATTGGAATAAATAGTTTAGTGTTCAAACAGGCATTGGGTAAGGACAGAGGCACAACAATCTCCACGAGCACACAGTGCTGGCTGCTGAGGTAACCAGTTTTTCACAGTACCAAAGGTGTTTTGCATAGAAACTTTTAATTGCTTCACATGAGCACAAACCTTTAGAATAAACAGGAATTTGCTCACCTCAAGGTGCTGGAATCATGCTTGGAGTGTGTAAATGTTTTTCTGTCGTACTATTTTACTTTTGACTAGGCAGGATGAAGCTTTTAAATACATATATCTTCTCCCATTTTGTAGAGGTGTCTATTCCTCCAAATAATGCAAGGAGATTCCATTTTTTTTTGAGCAAATAGTTCTCTGACAAATCTATCCATCAAACTTCTTCACTTGGTTTATTTTCCAAGGGAAAAAGGGATAAACAAAATTTTAAAAAAAGTTAAAATACTTAAATATTATTACATTTATAGTCCTAAAATATGTAAATCAACTGCATTGAATTTTCTATTAGCTTTTAAATATTCACCTCAATATACATTTGTTCTTCAGGGCACACAAGAGATAAATAATTGAGTTAACATTGCTAGATAAATCAAATCTTTTTCCTGAGATGCAAATATTCCAGATTATAACCTTGAAGTTGCTATGCAGTAACTACAAATGGAAACTAAACAGATCAAAGTGAGCAAGCAGGGGTCCACGCTCAAGTATCCAGAGGCCAAATTTTCTGAGACATCCAGGAGCAGCCCCAGCATTTCAGATTGGTGAATCAAGACCAAATAAAATGTAAAACCTCAGAAATGTAAAACCCAGCTTAACCACAGGGTGCAGGAGCAGCCTGGGATTTGGGCCCGGGCCATGAACAACGCAAGGGCACAAGATTTAAAACAAATAAAACACCCTCAAAACCAAGCCCCACAGCAATTTTGGGTACAGATGTGGTTTTGAATGTCTAAATAGATTGTGGTGACTTTCAGCCACAGATAGTGGGAGACCTAAATCCATTCTGGCTTCAGGATTTTCTCTGCACTGAGTAGAGGAGCTCATATTGCACAGCATTACTTCTCTCCCAACAATAAAGCAACCCCTCTCATTTGGGAGATGAACTACAATAATCCAAATTACTCCCATACAATTCCCAACAGTGCCCATTCAGGTGGAAGTGGACAGAAGGAATTAACAGCTTCAGTTAAACCCTGCTGGAAAACCAGTTTTTTTGCGAGCTGCAGACTCTGACAGCACCAGGAAAACAGGTGAAGTCAGATAAATAGCAAAGAAAATGGTTTTCTGGCTAGGAGTATCAACTGCTAGCCACTAGTGTTTATGTAGGTATAATGCTTTCTGTGCTCTTCCCTACAGGTCTGGCAAACTCCTCAAAGAAAGAGGATAGGTAAAAAATAAGGGCAACAAGAATCAGCTACACAGAGCTTTTCTGCAGTGTTGTGGAGAACTTTTATCACAACACCTGCTGGATTTCTGCCTTTGTGTTGGTGACTGATCAGTCATGCTGCAGTGCAGATCAGCTCTTTGAAAACTTCTCTGTTGACTTACCCAAGGAAAAAACAACGTGGGAACTAAATTCAATCCCAGGATGGGCACTCTGCTCCAGCTATGAGGAAATTGGGATTTGACTATCTCAGATTTAAGCATATATGTTTCAGTGCACGTGCACTTTGATCAAAAGCAGAAATTCTTTTATCTGTCGTAAAAACTACTTTTTATGGGAGCCAGAGAGAGACAAAAGGATTACAGGACAAACTAACCTTGTGTGGGACAGAGCAATGTACCATCCCCACTGCTCCTCAGGTTTATAAACTCCCTCATTAATCTTATCCATTTTTTTTAGGTTGTTTCCACTGGCTTCTGGCACTGCATCAGGAGTGTTAACAGTTCATTGCTGAGACCACACAGAGCTGAAGTGTTTTCTTTGTGCAACAGCCTCTGCAAAAAGACTGGGTGGAAGTTCTTGACTCTGAACTTTGAGCTTCTCATCTGGAAGACTGAATGCTGACAGTTCCCACAGCAAGGAACAAGCTCCAGGTCTGTTTTGTTCACTCTTGTCCACTACTGGCAAATTTTACACACATCAACTCAAGCTGCAGCAGCACTGCTAATACTATTTTTCTATTTTTCTCAGCAAAGTAAGAGTTAATCTTTAAGACTGGTGAAATAATCTGCCAGACTGAAGGGAACACCACCTCCTTAAGACACCAGAAATGGATGCTGCAGCTGGAGGACTCAAACCACTCCCATTCAGAGCCTACAGAGTTCTTCAGAGAGCCACTGTACCATGCATGCTCCAAACCTACCCAGCCCAGGGCATGCAGCTTCCCAGGGCACAGCAGATGCAGTCTGTATGGGCAGAGCATAAAAAACAGTGGAAAAAATCAAGGCTTGCCTTCCAGCCACTCCAGCAACTTCTGAAGTCATTATAAATTCATTTGGCAGAGGAGTGCCATGAGCACTTCACGCATGCAGAGAGACACATTTCAAATGAGCACTGAAAAGATCAGCAAGATGCAGGTTTCCCTGTGTGGCTGACAGTTCTGGAGTGCTTGGCACCATGCTGGCACCATGGAGAGCCACTGACACCAGCAGGCTTTCCTGGAAAAGACAAAACCCTTTAAAGAACAAGTTGCTACATATTTAAAGTAGCAGGAAGGACACATCATGGGGTAAGGGTACTCCAAGCAGGAGATTACAGTAACATAAAGAAAGGAGGATGGAAATCAGTGCTTTGGTGCCCATCCAAGGACAGTGACTGGCCACAACAGCCCCTCTTCTAACAAGCACGTGCACAGCAGCTGTGTGCAAACAAGAATCCACAGCTGGAATTTTCCTTGCATACACACAAAAAAAAGTCCACCTCAATTCAAAAATAGCTTTTCTGCCTCTGTAAGATACGCTGCTTTAATTACAAGTAGTAGCTTAAATTAAAAAAAAAAAGTGTCACTATGGCTTGTGAAGAGACAATGGCTTATGAAGAGACCTCATGTACACAGAAGAGGTTACAGAAGAGGACTCACAACTTGCTGGGTGGCAGGACAGTGGCTCAGGGTTATCTTCTAGACCTACAACTAGCCTAGGGCTTGTAGCATCTCAATCTATTTTTCAGGTCTGAGCTGCTGGTTATCAGTGGAACCAGCCTGTGTAAGTACATGGAACAGCACAGAACATGATCCTGCAGCACCTGGATTATGGAACCCCCTCAAAAATCAAGCAGGAGTTTAGCACAGAGTGGTGGCAGCTGTGAACTGTTCAAGGACCAAGAACCTCCAGAGAAATCAAGTACACAGCAAAATGCTTCCTCCAAGAGAGACAGGACAGAACCTGTCCCTGGCAAGAACCCTCATGCCAGAAACCCATCCTGACCTTTCCTCCTCCTGGTAATACAAGATCACTCACAGTGCACCTCCTAAAAGGGAGTGAGTTTGAACCAAATGCAAGAAGGTGCTTGCTGCAGACACTGCTTGCCCAGCACAACTCCCTAAAGCCAGCAGTGAACTCAACGAAGAGGTGCCATAAGGAAACATGCTAATTGCATTCTCTTTAATTTGCATGTGTACTTTTTGGTTTGGTTTTGTTTTTTTTTTTTTTTTTTTTTTTAAATTTTTTGGCCAAGTCCTTGTTTCTGGGCAGAGACACCAGGTCAGGCTGTAGTTTCAGTTTCCAGGCTGGCTGTGTGACAGTGTCCATGAAGGTGCTGGACTTTGTGTTACACTCAGAGAAGCTGCTCAGAACCAGACTGCAGGAACTGCTGAAGCCTCTCAGCCTCTCCCTCACCAAAATGCAAAGGAAAACCAGACATGGTGCAAGTCAGGGGAAGAAGGTGAAGAAAAGCACTTCAAAGGTGCACAAGAGTTAAAATTTCATTTTCTTTATGCTTTCCTCCCCTCTATACAGTAGCAAAGAGGAGACAAAGGAAGAGGAACAGCAGGGTTCAGTGGAAGGCAGAAGGTTCCCAATGGGCTCACCGATGGCTCAGTGCTGCTGGGTGGGGGACTTGGTGCTTCACTGCTGCTTGGTTTTAAGGGATAATCTCTGTATCATCTTGTAAAGGAGACCAAAGTGCTGGAAACAGAAGGGAAAAGAGGTAACCATGACAGTTCTGAACACACAGAAAGCTCAGCAGAAGGCTTGAAACAATACCAGTGTGCAAATGCGGTGCCTTGTTTGCATCAACCACTCATCCTGAAGATGGAGTGGGACTTGATGGATGAGGAGGAATCATGACAGGGAAGCCAAGTTATACAGAAAATGATGGCTTACAGAAGTGTTTGTGCAGGTCTGTATCACCTCATTGTGAAAATGTGTTAAAGATTTTTTTAATTTTTTTTTTTTTTTGGATGCAGTTCTGTTCCTTCTGAAGGCAAGGAGAAAGCTTCAGATTTCAACACATGCAGGTTCCTGGTCTCTATAGAAACACTGCTGCCAGCAGTTTTAGGAAGGTAAAAATAAACCAGACAAACACAGAGATTCCCAGCAATTCACAATTTTTTAACTGGATCTTCTCTTTCACCATTTCCCCAGTAACTTAGAAATTCGCTTAATTCCTCTTTTGATTTTGCTGGGGTTGATTGTATTTTCATTTGGTATTTGACAGATGAACAAGATCCAGGCTTCAAATAACTTCAAATTCAAATAAAAAGTAATGAAGATTGCTAATAGAAATCAAAGTATGTTTTTCCTCTTGTTTATATTCTTACACTGAGTTTTTAAATGCTTGTGATTTCCCTAAACAAATAATAGACACCAATAACACAAAGTGATCAAAACTGAGAATGATCTAAAAAGCTTCCCTTTCATTCATGTCCTTCATGAACCCAGGCAAGAACAAAGCCTTGCTCACACTGTGTTGGTCAACACTGACACAAAAACGTTACATTTAATTTGGCTGGCCAAGGCATGGACTATCACATTTCCAGAGGTATGGACACAGGATATATTTATGGTTTCGTTGAAAAAAGAAAGCAAAACTCTGAAGATGCATTTCTAAGCTGCATCCCAAGTTCAGATATTTCCTAATAGTACAAGCTACAAACCTTTAAATTACTAAGGTAACTAAAATTTGTTGTTAAGTTTCAGTTTGGAGCCAAAATAGGTTAGCGAGTGAGTTATGCATGTCCTTGACTACAAGAAACAGCTCTAAAAACCAGGTTTGCACTACAATGGCAAGAGACTGCCTTCAGCACAGCCAGGTGGCATTACTGTTCCAGCTTTAGTGCTGGCACTGTGTGAATTCCTCTATCTAACTCATTTGATGAGGAAAATAATACATCTGTGTCTCTTACCTGCACTGCAACATAGGCAACGCCAAGGTAGGCTGCAATACAGACAGCCAGGAGCAGGTCAAAGATTGCTGGCTTGACCCTGGAATAAGGAAAAGTGCACATGAAATTGCTACAGCAGCTCCTGCCAGGGAGTGAGACAACAGCCCAGCATGCCCAAGGGAATTCCATACCTGTATGCATTCATCACCTGCTTCAGCTGGTCATAGAAAACAAACTCCGGGTCCCTGTGCAAAGGAGAAATTTTTCAGATGCTACTGCACTTCTTGACCCTGCAGTGAGGAAAGCCCAGAGCTGTTCCCAAGGAGCTCACCCAACCAGGGACAGGTGAGCATGACCACCTCCCACACTGATTTTGAGCTGATTTTAGTCATCAGCACTTTATTTTCCTACAATCAGGAGCCTAAGGACACAATTCGGAACTCGGCTGCTGTTCAGCTGTCTTCAAAGAGGCTGAACATGAAAGATTCCTCCCTCTGTTCACCAGAACAGCTTCAGCCCAAGCAGGTTCAACAGGATGGAAGCTGCCTTTTTGTAATTAACCAAAACTTAGTCTTCTCCTGCTCTCAGAGTGGGAACAGTGGAATCAAAGCAGTCTAAAAACAAGCTTTTCAGACAGAGGGAGCTGCTGGGCCTTGTTCCTGTGCTGTGAGGAATCATGAGCAGCTTTGTCTGGGAGAACACCAAGCATGAACCAAAACTGACAGGAGAGCAGAAAACAGCTAAGTTGCACATCAAGAAAGCAGGAAAGCTGCAGCTCAGAGACAAAATTCTGTCCAGGGGGAAGCCAGTTTGCATGCCCTGGCTGATTCTTTGATGTCTTTTCTTACCGTTTGTCTGCCTTCACGTGATGCTGCTTGACATCCTTCAGGTAGCGTCCCATGTAATATTCTAAGGTGTTGAGGAAGGTGCTGTCTTTATCAATCAGCTGGGCAGCCCTGGGCTGACTGCTCAGCCAGTCCATCACTGACTCCAGTTGCTCCTGCTGGATTTGCTGCAGAAAAATACCACCAGACAAAGGGAGTCAACCACACGCCAGAACTCTCTCTCCCAGACTCTAGGTTCTATAGGTTACAAAAGTAATGCACTGTGCTTACCATCTGATCTGTGAAGATCTGCATATCTGCAGGTGCTCCCTGCAAGGAAAAATGAAAAAAAAACCAACCCAGGTTATTGTTGAGCTTGGCTGGGCAGGACAAGTCTGGCCAGCACCGCACAGTGGGCACCTCTTACCTTTTCTGTTAGATTGTAGATGACCCTTGTCAAAGCCTCAGCAATGATCTGAGTATTCCTGGTCAGTGCTTTAGTGTCTATTCGTGCCCTAAAGCAAAAGAGGGGATTATGGACTTGCCAACAGCATCAGCTTCCTCTAGAACCAACCCTCTGTCACCGCATCAGGCGTGAGCATGAACCCAGAGCCTAACACCCAGTGTCTGTCACCCGTGCCCTGGCCATGAGAAGAGCAGGAGCAGCTGTGAGGGCAGTTTGTGCCTCTCCCACCTCCTGTCCATGATGCTGTTGCGCCGGCTGTCCCGGTGGCTCTCCAGGTGCGAGATGGTGAACGCCGGCAAGCGCCGGATGGCGAACCGCTCGTGCTCCCACGCCAGCATGTCCTCAGCCAGGTTGATCTTCTTGTGCACCATGGAAAACTTCACCTCTGGGAACTGGCTGGCAACGACCTGAGGACAAGGGCAGGCCGTTCAGAGGTGCTGCCCACTGCAGAGTGCCAGCCTGCGCTGCCCTGTCTGCCTACACCCACTTCTGTGTGTTCCAGAGCGTAAGGTGCAGTTATTGACATTCTTAAAGTTGGATTTTTAGGTCAAAAAGAGCTGTTTTAATGTCTGTACAGGGTGGCATTTGCAGATCTAGTCTGCTTCACGACTGTGGCATGAGGATTTGTCTGCACTTCAAGTCAAGTGACCCTAAACAATACAAGAATTATTTCAATAGCACACCCTTTTCTTCACATCTTCCTCCCTCTCATGGAGAGCTGTACAGCAAGTCCCAAGTTCCCATGAACCTGAAATGCTTTTCCTTACCATCTCCAGCTCTCTCAGAAATGCATGCTGCAAGGTGCCCTCCTTGGGAGGCTTTGAGACATGAAGATGAAGGCTATTGCCTCTGCCCAGAGTGTCAAGGCAGAGAACAAATGCTACATTGTCCTGCAGCAGGCTGGAATCTGGAACAGAAAAATCCAAACCTTTATTGCCACGTCTTGTGCTGGGATTTCCACCCCCCTAAAAAAGCAAGGCTCACATGAGGAGATTCTCACAGGAGAGCTGACAATTAATTACAGACATTTAACACAACCAGCCCCTTACTCACCAGTGTGGTCCAAATTGTCCTCCAGCCACCGCTTAGTTCCTTGATAATTAAACTTGCCACCTCCAGATGCAAAGAACAGCAAGTTATACCTGCCCATCAAAGAAGCCAGAAAGGGGTTAGCATGCTGCACTCCAAGAATTCCTGCATTCAGCCTTGGAGGTGTGGTGAAATCACAACCACCTGCACCTGACATCCAAGCAAACACTTTCCACATGCCACGAACTCAGGTAATGTCAGGACAGATCAAAAGTGGGGAGCTCCCAGTACTTGAGGATGGAATCTGCTCCCCACATCATCCCCTCCACTTGTCAGCTACGCACATTTAACCCCACCCAGAGCAGTTCCTTACCCAGCATGGGTCCTTCTGTAGGTGTAGAGGCGAGAGAACAGCCTGGCCAGTTCCAGCAGCACTGAGATTCCACTGCCATTGGAGTCAGCCCCATGGGACAGCCACTGCAGGGGGAGGTGGGACAGACACAAGGTGACAAACCTACACTGACTCTCAGATACCAGAACAGCTGCAAGACAGCACAGACAGCACTGTGCTCCACTTGTAACTGCCCCACAGCCCTGAGGCCAAGAGAAGACACGTGGGCAGAGGGAAAAAGGACAGGAACAGAGAGCTGCAGGAAGAAAGAATACTCACTGGAGCCACTCCAAAGGAATCATAGTGGGCAACTATCACAACGGTGGGCAGGTCTTCTCCACCCAGCCCTGTCAGCCTTCCCTGCAGAGGAAAGAGAGCAGTGTCACTCCCCATCACCTCTCACGTGCCTGTACAAGGACAGCCTGACTTCTGCATTCCTGCTGAGTGCTGTGGCCTCAGCTGTGAGGACTTCAGATACCCGGCTGAGACTCCCCTGACTTGCCCTGTCAGACCAAATGTCTAATTAAGTCCCAATAAAAGAAGTCACCTCATTAATGTTGCCAGTTTGAAACCATACACAACTCACCTCCACACTGGGGATGAGCCAGTCATTGATAGCTTTGCTTTGAGCCCCACTGGTCACCATCTGGAAGCCATTGGCAGTTGCTGTGTGCAGCAGAACTGGAACAAAAACACCAAAAAAACCCTACAATGTACACCTGGGGAAGTTTCATCCCTTCCTTTCCTCTGCTAACTGAGCTTTGGAGAGACCAGCTTGAAACCACTTAAGCCCTCTCACTTGTCACTGGTGTTTATGCAATGACAAAGACTCTTGGTGACCGTGCTTTTTCATTCTGTCCTAAAATCCAGTCATTTGGGCTGGTCAAAAACTTCTCCCCAGCAGTATTAAAATTAGTCATAAGCAGCAGGTCAATAAGACAGTCATATTATTCACAGGGAAGCACCAAACTGACTTGTGATCAGACAAGAAGCTTCAGCTTCTACCAACACATCATCCATCATCACTTAACACTTTCAATGGTTTTAACCTAGTTTTGATTTCTACCTTACTTGCAAGTGTGAAGCTGAGAACTTCCTGCAACTGTATGTCCAAATACAGCCCAGTAATGCTTTCTTACACTGTGCTTTTCTTCCACTGAATCTCTAAACACTTTGACAAAGACAGAATAAACAAAAAGGTGACAGAACACTGGTTCTTGGTGCAGAAGACACAGCAGACTCCTCCCAGAGGTGGCAATAGACCTATCTTCCTCAAAGCTTTTTTCTCCTTGTTAGAACTCACCTTCTGCAGCTGAGGCAGAGCCCTGTGATGCAGAAGCAGCCCGTGTTTGTTCATAGATAGACAGCAGCTCCTCATCTTCCACTGCAAAGTAGACTGGCACAATGGTTTCCATAGCAAGCATTTCTGGCTCTATCTCCATGAATTGCTGAGGATTTAAGCGAGACACAAACTTAGCATCTGCTAAACGTGAGAGGTGTCACGAAAAAATTAACAACCAAAGCAGAGAGAGAAGTCTTAAAATGAGAATACGATTTGTTGTGCGTTCCAACAGAAGCTCCCAGCCCTGCTTAGCAGGCAAGCTTTCCTCCAACACGCCTCCCATGGGAAGAGAAAGAAAACTTTTCTGTTTACCCGCACAACATCCTGGGGGACAGAGGAGATGGATCGTGGCAAGATGATGACCACAGCCCCGGCTGACTGGCGCAGAGCCTTCTGGTACTGCTCGTAGGAGAAGTCCACCAGGCGCATCATGACGCAGCGGCGGCTCAGCACGTCCGCCTCCACGGTGCGCGCCTCCGTGTTCAGCACCGCGCTCCTGGTGCCTGCCAGGGGGAAACCAGAGGGCTCCTAAGGCACTGCAGCCCATCCCCTCTGCTCCAGCCTGCTCAGAGTGGCCCTGGGGGCAGTCTGATGGGCTGCAGGGCGGGCAGAAGCTGCAGAAAGCTGAGTTTGCCTCTTCGTCCTTGTCCGAGGGGTCTGCGGGCTTTTCCTGTGCAGCCACATCCTGCCAGAGCCCCTTGTTCCACGCCACACAGCCTCACCTTCCAGTCTTCCTCCTCAGCACGACACACAGGCTACCTGTCTGCTCACCTGCACCTAATACCTGCAGTCAGAACACACCTGGACACAGCCTGGCCTCTCCAGAGCCTCCCCCAGCTGTAGGATCAAGCTGTGGATGGAAGCTGTGCAGAACCACCTGAGGAAAGGACACCAGACTGCCCCATGTCACCCCGAGGGCTGCTCTCACTCAGCCCCAGGGAAGGTTCTGTAGCTGGCAGAGTCACAGAGGAGCAGGCTGCCCCTGAGGGCTCGCCCTCTCCTAACTCTCAGTGCCAGCAGATCAAATCCCCCACGTGGAAATGCAATCCCCTGGGAGCACAGCAGGCTGCAGGCATGCCTGAAGCTCCTGCATTCCCCAAGGGAGGGCCAAAAGGACAGCTGGTGCAAATAGGGTCAAATCCACCTGAAAATTTATATTTCAATTTCCTCCTCTGTAACTCTGGCACGCCCACTGGAGATCTCACCCTTCTGGGCCCCCACACAGGGACAGACAAAGTATTCCAGCCTCTGTCAAACAGGAGCATTGCTAAGAACTACATTTAAACCTGGCTTAGCTTAACCCTAACATTAGTTTGGTCTTGTCAAAGGTCACAGAAACACCTAAACAAGAAAAATCTACATTTCCCCTGCACAGCATCCATGAGGGCCACACACCCAGAAACAGAGCCCAGGCACAATGTAAATTCTCCCCACACACCTCTGACACTAAACAAACATTAACAGCACCCCCCCTCCTCCTGCAACCACAGAAAAACAACTGAAAATGAGGATAATCCGTCCACCATTTCCAAAGGAATGATGTGTAAATACAGCAATGTGTGCACCCACAAAGTTCTGCCCCCTCTGACATCGAAGCAGAACAGTATAAAATACCACGGTATTTTTCTGACAGGTTGATTTTCTGTAGTTTCTCTACAGAGAGATGGTTAATAATCACTCATTTACAAACTAAAGAATTCTCATTCTATCAGTATTAGAGGAAGTCCAGGCTTGTTCTTAAATTGCTCTATGGGTGATGCTGACAAAATCTCTTCCCTCTTCATGAAGAGGCTGAGCAGCAACCTGTATTTGGCATTTTTGGAAAAGAATGTGAGAATCTGGAACAACAAATCAGCCCAGATGGTCAGAGTATGGTGCTAATAATGCCAAGGTTATGGGTTTGATGCCTCTGTGGGTCATTCCCTTTGAGAGCTGGATTTGGTGATTCTTGTGGGTCCCTTCCAACTCAGACTGCTCTGAAATACAGCTTTTATCCTGAAGGACATCTCAGAACACACAAGGAACAGGAACAGAAAGGGAGCAGGAAGGAACAAAGGAAACACGCAGCTCACCAAGCTAAAAGGCTGCAGGAAAAGAAACAGCATTAAAAAAAGTTAGTTGGAAGCATCCTGAAAAAATAACACCTGGCTTTGCCACAAAATTGTGAGCACTTGGGTAGAGGGGACACTCAGGCAAGCAAAGTGAAAGGCAGCTGAATCACATCCCTGCTAAGCCTGCCAACAAACAGCTCCCAGCACCTGAGAAAAGAGAGAGAGTCCTATGCAAGGGCCTGCCTTGGAGATACTGAGGCTGTCAGAGCCCTCAGGATGTGGACACGTTCTGAGAAACCGTGATGGAAGAACCCAGAAATAATTTCATTTATTTAGAAGTCACCAGAAGCGTGAAGCGTTTAAGGAGTACACAGGCACAGCTCCATTTCATAAGTTATACCTTTGAACTTACTAAGATCTGAAAGAATGAGAGATGGTGTCTTATGGACAGCACAAATTAAACGTGAGGCTGTTCATTGTTAACTCCATAGGAAGAGTCACTCACAGACAGAGCATGTGCCCTGGCCTGGAATAAAATCTCTGCAGAAGACCCAGAAACAACCCTGGATTCTGGGTTTGTGGGCACACAGGGGAGGAGGCTGAGGGTTGCAGCATCTCAAGGACTCACAGAACAGGGCGTGTCTCTGACCTAAAGAAAGGTGTTGCACAATCAGCAGGCTGCAAGTAAGAGAACAGAGAAATTAAAGGTCAGTTGTAACACGGGGGAAGGGTGGGCTCTGAAATGGAGCCACTGGAGCAACACACAGAGCTGAGGATGAAGAGGATGAAGAGCAAAGAGGAATCAACCTGTCAATAAAGGAGCCAAAGGCAAAAGGACAAAACCGAGCTCACAACCGAGTTTACCAGAATGCAGGAGAGATGCAGCTGGACCCCTCAAAGCACAGAGCCCTCGGCCCACAGACAGGGGTCCTTAACTACCTCTAGGTCACCACGACGGAGCTCCCAGCCCCTCTCCTGCTCGTGCTGAGCCCGGACCGTGAAACTCAGCCAGATGGGGCCCTCCAGCGGCCTCCCCTGCGCCCGGGCCTGGCCCCGGGCCCGGCTGCTGCCGCCTCCCAGAGCCCCCCGAGCCCTGCCGCGGCTCCCCTAGGCCGGGCCGCCCTCCATGGCAGGCTTCAGGGCCTACCCTGGGCTCCTCCCCGGGCTCGGGGCTCCCTCCCCACGGCCCCACCACCCCTGAAGGGGCCGCTGCCGGCGGGACCGAGCCCGGCCGGCCCGCGCAGTTCCTCACCGTAGGGCTGCCCGCCCAGCTCATACTGCTGCATGCGGTAGACCGTGAACTCGTGCGCCGCCTCGGCGGCGGGCGGCGGCCCCAGGAGCAGGAGCACGGCGGGCACGAAGAGCAGGACGCTGAGCGGGAGGCACGAGGCCTTGAGCACCGACTCCAGCACCTCGCTCGCCTCCTCCAGCATCGCCGCGGCCCCGGCCCGCACTGCGGCCTGCTCGGCACGCACGGCGCCACCCGCGCGGCATGCCGGGAGCTGTAGTTCGCGCGCCGCCGCGCGGGGCGCTGGGAATTGTAGTCGCGGCAGCCCGCGCAGGCCGCGGTACCGCCCCGCCT
>VYXD01007993.1:222940-242629 GCA_013397195.1 Hylia prasina
ATGGGATGGGATGGGATGGGATGGGATGGGATGGGATGGGATGGAATGGGGGATTGGGAAAGGACAGGACAGAATCCATGGACTGGGCTGGGCTGAGTTGGGATGGGATGGACAGGATGGAGCGGGATGGGGTGGGATGGGATGGATGGGATGGGACAGGACAGGACAAGATGGGATGAACAGGACCAGATGGGAGGCTCCTGCTGCCCCCTGAGCAGGGTGATCCCCCTGTCCCAGGAGCAGGAGGGCAGGTCCCACTGTCCCCAGACTACAAAAACATCTCTCAGACAGTACCTGGCCTCCAGAGGAAAAAAAAAATCAAAGCAAATCAACCCAAGGCTTCCTGATCACCTTGATTTATTGCAAAACAAATGGGCTGCACGCTCAGCTCCCACAGAGGGGCTGGGCCAGCAGGTTTTATGAGTCCCCAGTGCCTTGGTGGCCTTCTGGCATGGTGAGAGGAGGCATTTGGATGCTGCTCTGATTATTCCCTACGTGAGAGAACAGAAAAGCAGGGATCTGAGGCACAAGCTGGCTGTATCTTCAGGCCCAGGATGGCACCAGGCTCCCCAGTCTCTCTGGGCACATCCTTCTGCCCGTGCTGGTGCCAGCCCTGTCACTGCAGCTCTGAGCACTGTCACAGCATTTGCCCTGGCTCAGTGCTCAGCCTCTGTACCCCGGGGAGGGTCTGGGCTGTGGCTGCAGCCCTCTGCCATCCTCGGGCTGGGCAGGATATCAAGCTTGCATTCCTTCCCAGCAGCTGTGCCCGTCACAGAAGCTCCAAAAGGATTCCAAAGGCTTGGAAGGGCGACCTGCTTGGGGAAATCCACCCTATTTGCCACTGTGCCCTAGGGCAAAACACCCTCAGGTGGGCAGGTACAGCACCTCTGCACACCCAAAGCACACAGAACCTGAGCACTGCAGCTGTCTCAGCAGAGCACCAATCCTAAAATGTGCCTGTATCTTTCACTCCCAGCCTAGGAGCAATTCCTGTCCCTGTGCTGCACCCATGCTGAGGCACCATCCCGGCCTGATGGGACCGGCCCCAGTCCACAACTGGTCAGCCTGAGTTGCTGCAGTCCTGCCGGGCCAGCACCAGCACCGTGATGTCCTGGGGGCTCTCTGGCACCTCTTGCTCCCCCCGTGGCCCCTCACAAACTGGGGAGGTTGCTCAGCATGCTGGAGTTGCTGGACAGAGGCGCCCTGGGCCGAGCATTCTGCGCCACGGGGCTGCGGAAGCTGTCGCGGTAGCGCAGGGAGCTCTCCGTGGAGGAGCCAGAATTGATGTCTGAGATGACCAGGCAGCTGCCGGGCTGGCAGAGCCCAGCCCTGACACAGCAGCAGCACAGCAGGCTCCCCACGGCACGGCGAACCTCCACGCTCCGCAGGGAATAAATGACGGGATTGACCCCCGAGTTGAGCAGGGCCAGAGCCAGGGTCCAGTCCAGGCTGTGCAGGTGGGTGCAGGCCCCGGTCTCGCAGAAGACATCGAAGAGCAGCAGCACGAAGAGGGGACTCCAGCAGAGGATGAAGGCCCCCAGGATCATCAGCACCGTCTTCAGCAAGCGCAGGGAGCGCTTGCGGCCGTGCCGGGAGCTGCTTTGCTTGGAACTGGCCTGCACCAGGTGGAAGATGGAGATGTAGAGGCCGACGATGCCCAGGAGGATGATGCTGAACATGACCACGGAGAAGAGGATGTAGTCCTTGGAGTAGAGAGGCAGGAGCACGGAGCAGGCCTGGAAGTCGCAGAGGCAGTTCCAGCCCAGCAGCGGCAGCAGCCCGATGACCAGGGCCAGCAGCCAGCAGGACACGATGAGGCCGCGCAGCCTCAGCGTCTTGCTGGCCTCGTTCTCCGCGATGGGCCTCACCATGGCACTGTAGCGCTCGATGGCCGTCACCAGCAGGCTGAAGGTGGAGGCGGCCAAGGCGATGAAGAGGATGCCCTCCCGCAGGAACCAGAGCTGAGGGGACAGCTGGAAGGTCCTGCTGCCCGAGAGGCAGAGGTTGCAGAGGTAGGCGATGCCCGCCAGCAGGTCGCTGAGGGTGATGCTGGCGATGCAGGAGTAGACCCAGCGCCGGCCCCGCAGGCAGCGCAGCACGGCCAGCAGCACCAGCAGGTTCTCCAGGATGATGACGCCGCTGATGACGGCGAAGGCACTGCGGACGAGCCCCATGCCCTCGTCCCCAGAGTGCCTGTTGGTGAGCTTGCCTGAGAAGTTGTAGTGCTGCAGGATGATGTTCACGTTCCTCGTGGCGGCCAGCTGCAGGCAGGAGGCTTTGGTGCCCAGCAGGTCGAGTCTGAGCTGGGGATGTTGAGTGGAGTCCAGGGGAAGGAGGAGGGAGCGATTCAGCAGCCAGCTCAGCGCTGGAGCATCCATCTTCTGAGCCTGGGTCAGCAGTCAAGGGATGCTCGATGGAGGAAGGGGTCAGGTGGGGCTTGGGACAGAGCAGATCCTCTCTTTGAGACTGAAGCCAGCAGTCAGAGCCCTGTCTGCCAGCCCTCCAGCACTGAAAGTGCAAGGGGAGAGGAGGGTGAGGTGTTTTGTAAGTCCACCCATGAGCATGGGCTTCCTGTTGTTTAATAAAGTTTCCTGTTGTGACTGAAAGTATTGACATCTCTTCTAACAGCTGTCATCATTTCTTGGTAAGGGTCTGGTTGTTCTTGGCTTTGCTGTGGTTGTGAAGGTGTGACATGAATGAAGTAACGTGCCAGGGCCCTCTTTGGGTTGGAGCAGGCTGTGTCAAATGGGGAAACACCTTGATGGGTGGAGTGTGCGGGGCTGAACAGATCCAAGTGCTGGTAGGAGCACCCAGACAGCTTGAGACACAAAGTGCTTTGCCTGCTGCAGTGCTCAGCTCTCTCCTGAGCCTGGCAGAGAGCCACTGCCCTCTTCCCCAGCTGCCCTGTGCACCACCCATACTCAGATACATTCCCCTTCCTTCTGCAGCAGGAAGGTCCACGCTGTCACTCCTCGGGGCTCCTCCACGGGCCCAGATCCTGCCACTCTCTCAGAACACATCCAAATACATCCACCCACATCCATCCCCATCCTGCACTGTGTGTGCAGCAGCTCCAGGCACCTCTGTGGCTGCAGCTGAGCCTCAGCCCCTTCCACTGGAAAGGAAACCAGCTGGTCAAAGCTGAGCACATGCCCTGACACTGCACCTACACCTTCAACTCAGCAAGCATCTGCTAGAGATGGGCCAGGACCTTCCCACAGGGAAGGAGGCTAAATGCTGCTTCTCACCTTTGCAGGGGGAACAAGGTGCTGAGACCAGAACCAAGGGATGAGAACATGGCTGCAATGATAATTTCCGTCACTGGCCTAATTCCTTATGTCTGCAAAACTCAATGGGAGAGCCTTGCAAGGTGCTATTCCCAACTGTGGCTGGGAATTTGCCTTAGGGCTCGCCTGTCATGGCTTGTGGGAGGCTCCTGCTGCCTGAGGGAGGTTCAGCAGTGCTCTCCAGCTCTTTGTCTGAGGCCCAGCACGGAGCAGGTAGTGGGGACATCTCCTCCTGCAAAATAATTGAGGCTTCTACCTACCAAAGTGAAAAAAGAGGAAGTTACAACATCAACCACATTTCTGTGCAGGGTGGACCCCACCCAAATCAGCTGCAGAGTGGCAGAGATAAAAGAAAAGCAGAGCACCTCCTAACTCAGGATCGAAGCAGAAGCTGTGCCCTGTTGTACCTGTGCTCTCACTTCAGGCTGGCAGGAAGCCATGAAGATGTCCCCAGGCTGAGAGCAAAGAGCAGAGAGCTCTTCCCTCAGCAGGGAGCTGTCCAGGGAGCCCATCCACGGCTGGATGAGTGGGCTGATGCCAGCCTGGATGGCAGCACAGGCACGTGGAGAACGCAAAGGAAGCCACGTGCAAGCAAGAGCTGAGGGCTCCATCCTCCACCTTCACCCTTTCAACTGGGGTTTTGGCCTTTTCCCTCAGCAGTGTGGAAAGAAACTCGCACTGATAAGGTCAGCAGATGACCCCCAGATTGCAGGGGCGGAAATCAGCAGGGAGGCTGGCCCACAGGTTCTCAGAGCAGAGCAGGGCTGTGTGTGCAGCATGGAGAGCTCACTCCCAAACACCCTGGGCTGATGCCCACAGATCACTGGAATCCAAAGGGTCAGCGTGATCCTGGCACATCACCCCTCTGAGCTTTGCTCTTGCTTCAGGGTGAACCTGCAGCTGATGTGTGTGCTCAGGACAGAACTGGTGGAATGTTCCTGGAAGGTCAGAGGATGGAGAAACTTGCCTTGCCAGGGGCCCTAAGCGGCTTCTCAAAGATCTGGCAATGTGTGAGGTGTCTCAGAGATTCCTGAAAGGAGAGAGGTTTGTGGAGAGGATGGGACAGGGGTCAGGCAAACCCTGTTGATGGCAGGAGGGCTCGAGGCAGATGAGCTGCTGGGAGTGCAGGTTTCTCTGGACCCTCAAAACATCGAAGGATCTTCCTCATGCCCCTTCCCATAAACGTATCCAAGGCATGGAGTCCCCAGCTCAGGACTGGGGGCTCCTCCTGGCTGAGCCCCCACACGAGGGACAGTTCCTGCTCTGTCCTGTCCCCGTTGCTCCCTCCACAGTGACAGGCTGAGCTGTGTCTTGGCACTTCTCCTTTGCTCCCATCTCAGTTCAGGTGTTCTTTCTTTGAAGCGAAGTGGGGCAGCGGAGGGTCACCCCCCTGTAACGTTTCTCATCTCTTCCCTTCAGATCAAAGCCACAATCTGCCTGAAATGCCTGATGGCTCCGAGTGCTGGGCTTGGAAGGGCCAGGGGAGGCACGGGGTCCCTGTGGACCTGCTCCAGTTCCATGGCTAAAGCGGGTATTGATGGAGGCTGAGATGAGGCACCCCAGCAGAGAAGCTCTGGAACCCTCCAGAGGTCAACAGGAAGGTCAAAATACCTTGGCCTCAGAGAGAGGAACTTGTCTGCAGTCAAAGGAACACCAGAGAGGAGCAGGAGAGCACCACCCTGGAGCTCAGCTCCCTGTGTCCATGGCCTGTGGCCTGCCCAGTCCCTCCTGCCCTGGGGCTGCTGCTCCCAGGAGAGTTTCCAGCCACAGGTTGTGGGGGGCCACAAGCAGCTGCAGGGGAAAGACAGCAAGTTACAAACACAAGATAAAATATCAGCGAATCCTGTTGAGGTTTTCCTTCTGTGCTGTTGCACAGCCCTGATTAAAGCTCGTATTTTCAGACATTAAGATTAAAAAACCCAAAACATGGGTGCAGCTCTGTGGAGAGCAGCCCCCAGGCTGACTCATGGCCATCCCCATCTCAGTGCCACATCTCTCCCCAGTCATCCCCACCCACCCATCCTGTCCCCCCTGCGTGGCCCCAGCACAGCCCAAGGCATCCACGTGCCCGCAGGTGTTTTTGTGCTCCAGGAAGGGTGGAGCAGGGCTGGTTTAAAAATGACTGATCTCTCCTGGCACTTGGGTGGTTGCACTTCTCTGCTTTGGTCTCTTCTACTGTAGAGCAGCACTTCCCACTTCCCAGTCCCCAAGCTGGCAGGATGCTTCTGGCCCCAGAGGAGCTGAGAAGAACCAGCAAGGCCCCTGTGACCTGGGCTGACACCCAGACCCTGCAGATCTGACTTCCACAGTGCTCAAAAACCCTCCCAGGCACAGCTGTTGTGCCTGAATGCCCTTTCATTTAAATTGGGTGGTGGTGATGGTGGATCTCTGTAGGAAAAGAGGCTCTGCAGTGCATCTCTTGAAGGAAAACGAGAATCTGAAAGAGCAAGTTTCAGGACTGCCTCCTCTAGACCACATTCATGAGTTTAAATGGCAAAGTTTTGTTGTTTTGTTTTTGAGAGGCCGTTTTTTTTTTCAGAACCTTGCACTTCCTCAAGGCAAAAACATTAGAGAGAAAGTGTGGGAGAAATGTCAAATCACACCTCAAAACCACCACAGGACACCTCTCTCTTGCTGCCAGCACCCTCAGGGCCGTGGCTGTGGTGTGCCAGGCTCAGTGTGCCGTGTCCTTTCCATCCTGTGCTATCGCCCATCAATCACAGCCACAGGCACATGGGCACTGAGCAGGCCAGCCCAGCCATGCCCAGATTAGCACAATCAGCCCCTTGCACATGGTTTCCTGGCTGCTGGGCACAGCTGCCTCTGGGCTATAAAACCAACCCCTGCCCACGGGGAAACTCGAGGCTTCCACACATCTGGGGAGGAGCGTCCGGCCGTGCCAGAGATGTGCCAGCCCCAGGCACTGCCAGCCCTGCTGCTCCTGCTCTGCTGCCCCTGGGCCAGTGAGTCAGGGCTTTGCTGGGGCTGAGGGGGCTCTTTTGGGCTCTCAGCAGCCCCTGGTTCACGCTGTGCTGGGGTTTTTTGCAGGTGCTCTGCGGGATCAGATCGTGGGGGGCCACGAGGCGCAGCCGCACTCCCACCCGTACATGGCGTACCTGAAGATAGGAGCCCTGGGGGCCTGTGGGGGCTTCCTGGTGGCCCCTGACTGGGTGATGTCAGCTGCACACTGCCTGGGGTGAGTACTTGATGCAGGGCTTTAATCCCCTTCTTTCTCCCCTAGCCTGGGAGCTCCTTTGCTGGAGCAATTTTGGAGCAGGTTCCTCCTGTGCTGAGCAGCTCTCTCCACCTCTCTGCCAAAATGAGGGAGGTGGGCAATCCCCAGCCTGATTTCCCCTTCTTCCCCTCTACTGCCATGGCCAGGAATATCACAGTCATCCTGGGAGCTCACGACATCCACGAACCAGAAAAAACCCAGCAGGTCAGGGGCGTCCTCAAGTACCACGTGCACCCTGAATATAACAACAACACATTCGAAAACGACATCATGCTGCTCCAGGCAAGGAGTTCTGCAGGGGCAGAGGGTGGGCTGGGGCTGTGGGGCTGGCAGGGACCGGGCAGGGCTCGTCCTGGCTGTTATCTCCTTCTGCAAAGCCACTTCTGCCCGAGGTGCTGGACTGGGAGGGACGTGGGAAGGAGCCACGGGCAGAGTTTGGAGCCTCGTGGCTTTCACAGCAGCTCCCCAGAGCCTGCTAGACCCTCCCTGCCTCTGCAGAGAAAGTGTCCTGCTCACAGCCCTCTCTCAAACCTGCTTTCCCACAGCTAACATCCAAGGCCTCTCTCAGTGACTACATCCAGACCATCCGACTGCCCAAGAGCAGCAGTGACCTCCCCACGGGCACCCAGTGCGTGATCGCCGGCTGGGGCCTCATCGATGAGGACGAGCCCACCAACACGCTCTTTGAGACCAAAGTCTCCATCTACAGCCGCAGGAAATGCATCCTCTTCTACCCACACCTGAGTTCTGGCATGGTCTGTGCAGGCAGCTTCCACCAGCTGAAGGACTCCAGCCAGGTACGGGGAGGGCACACGGGGTGCCCTGGGAGCAGGAGCTGCTGCTGGCACGGGCACAGACAGGTCCCAGGGCAGGTGACAAGTGTTTGATCACAGTTCCTGTGAGGACTGGCTCTCTGCATGGCCTGACACCCCCAGAGTCCCTGCACAGCACCAGGGGCAGAGCCCCAGCTCAGCGGCTCGGGGCAGCTGGGTGGGATGTGGGGCAGGAACGGGCAGGGAGGGACCAGGGAGAAACCTGTTACCACGGGGAAGAGGCGTCTAAAATCAATCTCATCTCTCCCCAGGGAGATTCTGGTGGGCCCCTGGTGTGCAACAAAGTGGCACAAGGCATTGTTTCCTTTGGCTACCACGCCCCACCCGGGGTCTACACCCGCATCTCCAACTACCTGCCCTGGATCAAAAGAGTCATGAAGAAGTAACAGCAGCGGCAGCGTTTTCTCCGGCTCTGGTGTGGCCCTGGAGACTGCAACAGCTTCCTTCCTGCCCCTGCCGAAGGCTCAGCTCCCTCCTCTCTCCTCGGGAACCCAAGTCACTTGATCAGTGCACTTGACAGTCCCCTTCCTTCTGCCCTGAGGCTGCTGCCTGCCCCATTCCCTGCCCGCCTCAGGACCGTGTTAAATCACCCTGGCAGAAGCAGGGATAGCCCCAGATGGCACAAAAAGGTGGCACAGCAGACCCCAGTTCCTTCAGAGATAACCCTGTTCCTGCTTGATCCTTGCTGCGCTTAAAACACCCACAGTAAACTCAGAGCTGCACCTCCCAGCCTGTGTTGTCTTTCTTGTGGCCTTGCCACAGAGTGCAGGAGGGAGGGTCTGGCTGCTGGGACAGCAGCAATCACAGCTCTGCATCCTGAATCACAGAAACAGGAGCTATGGTTGCCCTTCCTGGGGTCACAGGGGTGATGGGTGTGATCCGAGGAGAAAAACAGCCCAGGTAGAAATGTTCTGGGGAAAATGATGGGCACAAACTCCCTTCACCAACTTCAGCATTGTTGTCACCCTCCTGGGAGCGCGGGCAGCGAGGGTGTGGGGCACCAGCAGTGACCAGGACCCCGAAGGGGTAAAGGCTGTTCCCTCTGGAGTGCTGCAGCCCAGGACACAGCTCAGTCACAGGGCACTCCAGGCTTATCTTCCCAGCTGCCTGTGGTGTGAGAGGCTTCACTGGGTGCAGAGAGCTGGACTTGTGCACTGTGCCCTTGGGTGTAGGCAGGTGGCTGTTAAGACAGCGGGTTCAGGGCTTTAGGATCCCAGAGAAGAGGCACACCCCAAGGCCCAGCTGTTACACACCCACTGCTTCCAGGCTTTGCCTGTTGCCAGCAGCCACAACCCATCCCCGTTTCTGCACCATGTCCTGGGTAGAAACACAGAAAGGATTGAACTGACAGGGTTGATGAAGGACCTGGGTTCACAAAAGTGCCTGACCCCAGGCCACTTCCTCCCTTCCTGCCATGATAAGTGCAGGGGGCCCAGCTGGGTCCCTGGAGAAGGCAAGGACGAGTCCTGTGCCTGCTTGGCACATCCTTGTCCCCCTGAGTGTTCTACTGGTAGCCCAAACCTCTCCCCTCAGCTGGATGATGCCCAAGGACAAGTTCTCCCCACAAAGGATGCTCGACTGCTGCTTTCAGACACCTCCTGCACTGGAGCCTGAATTTCCTTCCATGGCTTGCACCAGGCTGCTCTCTGAGCTCTCATCTCCTTCATTCCAGCTCGATTCTGGTGCACAGAGAGAGCCAAGAGCCCCCTGGGGGACAGAGATGATGCTCTGGTAAATGAGTGAGTGCAGAGCTCCCTGGCAGGGGGTGACAGATGCCCGTGATGTCAGGAGGAGACGGAGTCAGTTTGAGGTGGGGAAAACCGGTGGGGAATTTTAAACAGTACGAAAACTGTCTGGAGTCCAGGGGAAAGGGGGGCTTACCCTGCTCCCATGGCCTTGCCCAGTCTCCCACTGGTCACCCCCCGTCACAGGGAGGAGGTTTCCACACTCCAGCCTGGATTTCTGCTCATAAATCCTCCACGTTCTTGCCTGGGATGAAGGGAAACTGCGTTACCTCTGCCTCCATCACCCAGGCTGCCCTGGGGAAACTGAGAAGGGTCCATGTTTGGGCTTCTACTCACAGCTGCTATCAGCTCAGAAATCTGCAAGTGAACAGGCTGCAGCTGCTTATCTGTGCATTATGAATCTTTGTCACGTCAGGGTTTTCCTTGAAGCTCCAGCTGCTGCAGGCTTTGCACGAGAATGGCAACTTGTAGCTTGAAAATGGGGTTTACCCAGTGGCACTGGAGGCAGAGAGGAAAGAAGATTTACCGGCAGTGAGGGCAGCAAGGAAGCATCAGCCCCATTTCGTCACAGCCGAACTGTGAATATTCGAATTTTGCTCTTACTGTAAAATCCCAGAATGGTTTGGGCTGGAAGGGCCTTTAGGGATCATCTCATTCCACCCCTGCCATGGCAGGGACACCTCCCACTGTCCCAGGCTGCTCCAAGCCCTGTCCAGCCTGGCCTTGGGCACTGCCAGGGATCCAGGGGCAGCCACAGCTGCTCTGGGCACCCTGTGCCAGGGCCTGCCCACCCTCCCAGGGAAGGATTTCTTCCCACTATCATCAGTGCCATGTTCTAAACACACTCATGGCAATTTTGCTCCATTAGCCAAGACTGCAGCTACTGAGGGGGAGCAGGAGGGTCCTCACCTGCCACTGCACGGTCTTTGGAACTGATGCAGCAGGTGAGAGGAATTTTGTTCATGTAGGGCTCGTGATAAAAATCAAGAGGGTTTGCAAGTGCTTGACAAAGCTGCAAGGGAAGACCTCACTGGAAGTCAAAGAGGTGAGGGAGGGTGCATTGCCAACAGATTCCAGAACAAACACAAAGTTCTAAAATTGGCTCTGGGTTTGGAAGGACGTCACATCCCTCAGATCTGACCCATGATGGAGGTGGGTTGATGCCCAAGGCCAAGACCGACTGAATTCCCCTCTCACATTGCTGAGACGTGCAACTTGTGGAGAGATTCTTCAGATGAGTCTGACTTCTGCGGTTTCCTGGAGCCTGGTGTCAGGCTATAAAACCTTGCTGGGAGCAGGGTGAGACCCCAGATGCAGCCCCACCTCGGAGGGATCCGCTGAAGGCTGTGATGGAGCCCCTGCTGCCCCTCCTGCTGCCCCTCCTGCTGGTGATGTGCCCCCCAGTCTGTGCCCGTAAGTAGAGTGGGCTGGAGGAGAGGGTTGGGGAAGGGTGAATCTCCCTCCAAGCCCCTCGTCCTCAGCCCCATCCTGGGGGTTTTCTTACCTTCTTTCTGCTGTTAGAGCCGGGATTAAACGCTCGGGAGATGCAGTTTGTGTTCGGACTCAGATGTTTATTAATTCTTACCTATAGCACAGTCTCACAAGTTGTGAGCTCCAGCTAACAAGGTGAAAAATGGCTCTGTCTCTAACGCTTTCCAAGGTCTTTTAAGCATAAATTGTCCAATTATGAAATGACACCTAGATTATTTTTACTTTTAACCCAATAACCAAACAACTGTGGCCAGCAATGCGGGTTTTTCTACCCAAACCCATGAAGGAAAAGGCAAAAAAGAGGGACTGGCCTATGCCCTAAATCCTCCATTTTGCTTTATATGTATTATACTGTAGTCTAAAACCTTAAACTCTAAGTTTTTCACCCTGTGATATCACACACTTCTATTCAAACTCCACACCCACAATCTCAATGCTGTCACTCAATTTTGGGAGCCTTTTCCACGGCCTCAGGTCGATGCCGTGCTTGCTCGTGGGTCAGCGCCTGCCAGCACAGAAAGCCCGAAATTCTCAGTGCCCAGGGATGTAATATAATGACATAATCCTCGCAGATTATCCCTGGAAGTGGAGGGAGAGAGGAGGAGAAGCCAAGGCACAGCCCACACCCTCCGTGGCCTTTCTGCAGGGGAAGGACAACCACTCCTGCGGGGGTTTCCTGGTGGCTCCGGGCTGGGTGATGACGGCGGCTCAGTGCCTCGTGTAAGTCTCTGCTGCCCCTGCAGCCCCTGCCCCGCCACGGCCTGGGGAACAGCCCCTCTGTGGAGGTCTCACAGCTGGGCTTGTCGGCGTTCTGGCTTCTGTTCAGCCGAAGCTGAGATGGAAACAAGGGAGATGCAGTTTTCGGTCCTGGATGTTTATTAATTCTTATCTATCTACAGCCTCATGAGCTGTGAGCTCTAACTAGCAAGTTAGGGAAATGAGGTGAAATGGAGTGCTTTTAACTCTTTGCAAGGTTATTTAAGTGCTAATTACCTAATAACGAGGTGACATTTATTTATATTTCTGACCCGAAATGTGGACCTTTCTCACCCAATTACAGAAAACCACCCAAACCCGTGAAAAGAAGGAAGAAGGTGAAGAAGGACTTAGACAACGCCTTAAATCCTCCATATTGCTTCACCTACATTGCTATATACTAAAATCTTAAAATCTAAGTTTCCAGAATCCCAACAGGGGTCACTGCCCAGGCTCTTTCCCTGGCAGGCAGCACAGGGCAGGCACGGCTCAGGGACAGCTCTGAGCTCCATCTCCCTCTCCAGCCCACCCCCAGATATTTACCCTGATTGTTTTCCCCCTCCATGACTCCTTTTATTTTAATGGGAGGTCAGAGTGGCTTCTTCCCTTGCCGGCACTGACCTGCTGTCAGGCTTTGTCCTTTCTGCCACCAGCTTGTTTGTTGACAGGATGATTTCCTATCAGCTGCTTGCCCAGCCCTTTTCCAGCCCCCCAGCTGGGGTATGGATGGGCAGGAGGACTTTTCCAGGTGTGCACAGCTCTGGGTGTAGCTCCCACACACCTCAGGGCTGACAGCTCTGCCCTGGTGCCAGCGACAGGCTCAGGGCCAGTCCCACACCTGGGCAGCAGAAGGGACGACCCGGGAGCCTCACCTGGAGATTGGGAGGGACTCCTGCACATACCCAAGGTCCTTTCCAATTTCCCTGAGGCAGGTGATGTAGAGGACAGAGAAGTACCCAGATTTAGAAATGCCTGGATTTCCATGGGCCTGTGAAGCCCAGAAAAAGAGAGCAGCAGAATTGGACCAAATGTGCCCAGCTTGAGGTCTGGAGATAAAGGAGCCCTTGCAGAGCTCTGGTCTGTCAGGTGGGAGCTTGCTCTGCCTCTTGGCTGGGCAGATTCACTGGCAGAGCTCCTTGCTCCCAGCATCCTTCTTCAAAAGTGCCTATATCATATATTCTGTGCATAGGGAATATAAATACACTCTATCTGTGTCACTGGGCTCTCCTGGCCGTGCCCCTGGGACATGAGTCTCACTGTTCCCAGGCAAGACAGGGACAAGCTGGTGACACCCACTGTGCTTGATTTCACCAGCCACAAACCTCTGACTGTCATCCTGGGAGCCCACACGCTCCAAAGGGGAGAGGAGAGCTGGCAAACCTTCGAGGTCAAGGAGTACCACTGCCACCCAGAATATACAAGCCCCAAAAAGGGAAATGACATCCTTCTGCTGAAGGTAACGTGGCTGGATGCACCTGCAGGGCCCTGAGCTGCAACCCTGGAGCAGAGGGGGACGCTGGATCACAGGCCAAACACTCATCTCTGTGTTTTCTGTCCCCTTGCCCAGCTGAATGGCAATGCCACCAGCAGCAGCCACGTCAGGCCCATTTCCTTTGAGAAATCCAAAGTTCGTGGTGGGAGCGAGTGCAGCGTGGGCAGCTGGGGTGGCAGGACAGCCACTGTCACCATCATCAAACAAAGGGACTGCCTCAGCCACTACCCAGGGCTCGCTGACAACTTGATTTGTGGCCGCAGCAGATCCTCCAGGGTACCTGAAAAGGTCAGTCTCTGGTTAGGGAGGAGGAGGAGGAGGCTGCAGGGGAGGTTTTAGCCAGGGGTAAAGCACAAGGGAGAAGAGGATCCTTGTCTTCCCGTGGTACAGGACCCGGGAGCTGGCAGCAGCACAGGCCTGGCCACAGGGGTTCACCCTGAATCTCGTTGTTGTTCTGAGTGTGTTTTGTATCTGAAGCCAGCAGAAGGGCAGAAATGAAGCTTCAGTGTTCCCCCAGCTGGGTCCCAAACAAAGCTGTCTCCAGTCCCTTGTGAGGCAGAGTTACCCCCACCCACTGCCAGTGCAGGCTTCTGCTGGGGAAATTCTGTCCTGATGTTTGCAGCCTCCCTGTTCTCTGCAAAGGCTTCCCTGCAGTTCCCACAACCCAGCACTGATCTCTCTCCTCCTTTTCACAGGGTGATGCTGGGGATCCACTGGTCTGCAACAACAAAGCCTATGGCATCTTCTCCTACAGGCACAGCAACTGGCCTGGGTTCTACACACACATTGCTCCTTACCTCCCCTGGGTCAACAGTGTCATGAAGTCAGCGTGACCCTGCTCCCCCTGCAGCTGCTGCTCCAGAGAGCTCACCACCCTCCAGGGCCCCGTCCTCACCAGTTTTCTTTTCCTTTCTCCCTGGGAAACAGCTTCCACTGGTCCTGGTGGATGTGGCAAGGGCTCTGTCCGTGGTGGGTCTGGCACAGGGGTTGTGCCCCGGCTGTGTTTGTCCCCTGTGCACTCTGGGGAGTGCCTGCACTCCTTCCCTGCTGCCCTGATTAACCCTTAGTGGCTCCAGCTCCGGAGAGGAAGCAGCAGGACAGCCCAGGAGAGGTGCCAGTGGCTCAGGGGATGTCTGTAGCCCTCAGAGGGGGGGCTGCACAAGGAGATCAGAGGGATCCAAAGAGCAGCCTCCTCCCGTCTGTCATTTGTGACACCTCATGTCTGGGTGTCCTCTGCCCTGGGGCTCCAGGCTTGCCCAAGCTGCAGGAGGACAGTTCCTGCTTCACTACTGCTGTCCCCTACCTCTGAACCCTGCTGCCTCCCTTGTCCCCTCTTGTGTAGCTCAAGTGTTGTAAGAACACCTAAAAACAATAAATCTCATCAGCATCTGAAAGCCTTTTTCCTGGTGGATTTCATTCCAAATTCCATTTGGATTTGTCTGGGCCACTGGCTCCAGTCCTGAAGAGCTCAGGAGAAAGCCACAACTCAAAGAGGTGAATCCCGAGCTGGAGGTTTCTACCCCAACCAATTTTCCTCCATTTTCTGTGCCATCTAAACTTCCAGAAGAGATTTCCAGTCTGGATTTCAGGGCAGGGGCTCTCCTCACTCCTCCCAGGGACCTCCAAGATGGTGCTTTGGAGGATTTCCTCACTCCATCACATCCTCTTCCCCCTGGGCCCCTCTCAGTTCTACTCCATCCCACCTCTGCCTGCCATTCCACCCCAAACCAGCATCTCAGTGCACCTCTGTCACTCACAGGTATTCATCACCGAGTCATATTTTTAGTGAAGCAGGCAGCAAAGAGAGGAACCACACAGTCCCACCACGGCCTGACAGTCAGTAAAGATTTTATTTCTACATGTCGTGGTTTAAGACAAAAAAAATAAACGCCAGCCTCTTCTACAACAGAGATTAATAATATTGCAACCTGAGGAAATGAATCTGGAGATTTGGCAAGAGACACAGCAAGAGGAGCTCAAACACTTCCGTCAGATGTTTAGGATCTCATTGACAAAAACACTTCTGGGGAGTGTTTGCCTCTCCTTCTGCTCACCTCTGCCCAAAGGTGACTTGTCAGGGGCCACTCCAACATCTGTGGCAGCACTGGATACAAAACACAAGGCCAAAGCTGTGAAGACTCCAAATGTTTTCCAAACCTTATAATTCAAAATGTCTAAAGGTCCCCAGGTCACCCACCTAAGAAAAGCTGCAGCTGAGCAGAGTTATCAGTGGTTTTTGCTGTGGGTGATGTTGCACAAGGAAAGCATCTCTAGCACGTTTCTGCTGAGTTTTCCATGCCCAGAGTGCCCTCTTTGGGTTGGCAACAGGGTGTGTTCTTCAAGGTTCTGTCTCTAAACAACTTCCAAACAGATCCAGAAAAAACCCTCTTACCTCGTGCAGTTTGGAAGCAAATCCATGGCTGAGCTGAGGAAAGGCACCTCTTTCCCTCAGGGATCTTTACATCATTTAATCTGCTCTGAAACAGAGGTTGCAAAGCTGACATTGAGCAGAGGCTTCTTTTCTATTAAGGCTACCAAACCCTGCCCAGATCTTCCCCGTGCTCATCCTGCATCTTTCTGTGCCTGTCACCTCTGGGAGAGCTGGAGCCTGAAGGCCTGAGTCACTGGGAGGGAGGAGGGGAACCAGCAGAGCAGGAGAGACCTGTCTTTGGGGAGCTCCATGAAAACACCATTTAAATCCATGGCCAGGAGCTACAGATACTCACCTGAGATGAAGGGAGGAGCAGCTCCAGGAGGACAAATGACAGCACTTGGGTGTAGAACATCCCTGAGCTCCCTGACGAGCCACATCCTCACCCAGCTCAGCAGCTGGGGTCACCCAGCAGCTTCACACAGCCCAAGAGTGGAGTCTTTGTCACACAGCCCAGCATGGCAGCCACAAAAACTCTCCAAAAGCCATGAGCCCTCCACCCACGGTGCTGGAGATGTTACAGAAATTGCTTGTGGAGGCTTAACTTCCTGGCCAGGCTGCATGGCAGGAGATAAAGCAGCTCGAGGACATTTATACCAGACTGGTGTCACTGGGAGAGCCCACAGGAAACAGCCTGGCTTGGAACAAGCTGAGCCCAGGGCTCAAGGAGCTCTTGACAGAAATGTTGTTCCAAGAGCAGCTGCCATTCCACAGGCCAAGCTGGTCCTGAGCTGCACATCAACTTCAGAGCCCTGTGTGGGATCAGGATAACAGAAACCTGAAGTAGAGGAGGGAGGCTTTATACTCCTGCTTTATAAATTCCAAATGACATTTTACTCTTATATACAGATGCTTCCCTCTCTTCCCAAGAGGGCAAAGGGAATGCTCAAAGGAAAAAGCTTCCTCCTGCTGGGAGGGAGGATGATGGTTGTCCAAGGACAAGGCAAATCCCAAACTCTCTCTTCTTTTCTTGCACATGGGATTCTTTTTTTAATATGAAAAATATGAAAATTGATTTCCTTCATGTCCATGTGCACAACCCCAAGGACCTGCTTTGGTGTTGGCAGGGATGTCCAGCAGCCACGTTTAAAGTGGCTGCCACAACCACAGGGCCAGCTCACCTTATCAGGACACTCCCCTGGCCCACAGCCCAGCCCTGGCAGCCCTCTTTTGCCGAGTCCCTCCCTCTGGAGCAGGCTGCAGGCCAGAGGAATTCTCCAGGCAGCGGCAGACACAGCCCCCCACGTTCCCAAACCTGTCCTTGCAGGATGGGCACGGGAGGATCAGAGGAGCCTCTGGCCCAGCTGTGGAGCTGGAGGTGAGGAGGAGCTCTCTGTGCTGCTGGGAACACTTTCTCCAGCCTGGGCTGGAGTGGTCCTTGGGAAAGCAGCAACTGTGAGCCTGCTGCCTGGGCTGTTCCCTCTGCCAACAGCTGCCTCCTTCCCTGGGCTGCTGCAGCCTCCTGCTCCTCCACTGTGGCTCCAGGACAGCCCCACACGCTCCTGGGGGCTGCCAAAGGCCAAAACACGAGGCCCTCACAGGCAGCTGGAAACACTGGGTGTTAAAGGCTTCACCTTTTTCCTTGAAGAGCCTCAACTTGTTGCTTTGCTTTATTTAAACAGAGCGTGTTTGGCTCTTTGCAAAGAACAGCACAACACGTGACTCCCTCGGAGCTGAGGACACGAGCAGGGAGCTCTGGCACTGCTCCCCAGCTGCTGAGGGGACAGAGCCGCGGAGAAATGCAACAAAAACTCACCCCTAACTAGGAAAGTGACAGTTTTTCACCTTCTGGTGGCTCTGGCCACCACACCACTGTTCCCTCGCTGGTGGGAGGCAAGAAAACGTTTCAGGCTGCCCAGGAGCTGCAGCTTCACCTGCGCTAAGTGACCTTGGAGGGAGCAGAACATCCTCAGCTGCAGCTTCCTGAAAACACAGGAAACCTTTGCATAGAGGAAATTGGCCATCTCTACCCACTCCCAGCTGATTTAATGCAACATTCCTGGAGAATGAGCCCAGAGAAAAGGAATTAAGCTCTATAAACTCCATCTCAGGAAATGGCTTTGTGGAAGTTTTCACAGTCATCCAGCCCCGGACTCCTTAAGGGATGATTTTAAAGCCGTTTCATATTTCAGTCCACATTTCTAACAGACAAGACTGGAAGCAGTTCTGGTCCCACCAACATTCCTGCTATTGGCAACAGATATCCTGCTTGGAATTGTGCCTGCAATGGGCTGACACCACAGCAAGAGGCAGCAGCAAACACCAACAACTTCCCTTAGCAATCCCACTCCAAAATCCTGGAACACTTAACTTCAAGATGCCACCATTGCATCCTTGCATCCTAAACCCCCAGTCAGACACTGCTCACACTTCAGAATTATTGGTACACTGCATTATATGTAATTATGGTGGATTAAACCTTTTATTTACCAAAACAGGCTTTGTTTCTATGCCTCAGAGTCCTGATTTTCTGACAGGAGGCAGAGCTGCAGGTCCCACGGGGTACCAGGGAGGAGGAGGAGAGGGGAAGACAGGAGAGAAGAAACACACACACAACCACCACGGCTTTTAGGAACAAAATTTATTCCAATTTCAAACAGAGAGTTTATTTCAGGAGAAAGATATGAAAATCAATTTCCATCAGATATTTCTGTAATAAGCGTGTTGCCCAGCAGTCAGAGTGGGATCATTCCTAGAAACAATCACACTCCTGGACTGGAATGAGACAGTTTGGAGCCTGAATAGATCCTGACACTGGGCATCTTATTCAGAAACTCCTTTACCCTACCCTCTTCCCTCCCCGCCCCCCAACACGCACAACAATACATGCATTGCAAATGACAAGGTTTAAAAACAGCATTTTATATAGTATTCTTTTTAAATAGGATAATGTTTAAATTGTCTTAAATCAGGATCCTATAATATACAAGTATAACCAAATAATTTCCACCACATTGGCACTTGTAAAGAGTCTCTGGCACTACTAAAGAAGGGGCATTGGCACAAACCATACTCTTAAAAAACTGGGTGCTGCATAACACACTTTATCTCTGCTGGACTCTAACGACCTGGGCTCTGTACAGGACAATACAATGGTCAGCACACTCCGGAAGTACTTTTTTTTTTTTTTCTTTTTTNTTGCGGGATTTTTTTTTTTTTTTTTTTTTTTTTTTTTTTTTTTTTTTTTTCCTTTTTAATTATTTTTTTTCTTTTTTTTTTTTTTTTTTTTTTTTTTTAAACCAATAAAACACATGAAGAAAAACCATAGTTGAACGCAAGGCCAACATTGCTAGGAAGCAACAACAAGAGACCAAAGAATCCAACTCGAGGAGAAGGGGGGAGGCAGGAAGGGCAGGAGCTGACACGCTGCAGCTGGAAGGGGCTTTTGCTCACCAGGTAGCCAATCCACATGGAATGGTGCAAGGAAAAGGGATGGTCCTCTGCTCACTGACTTCAAGTTTCAAACTAGTTCAAAGAATGTTGGTTTCTTCGACAGAACAAAGATTAAAAGTGCACAAGGAGCAGAGGTTAGCAAGGAGACCAACTCCTCAGACTCCTGATTCCCTACAACAACCCAATTTGACCTCTCCTCTGAAAGTCACTCTCACCCTGCAGAGCATTCTGACAGGCCTCACTTTCAGAAAGGTTGATACAGGCAAATTTGGTTTTAAGGTTTGGCACTTTTGCTAGGGCAGGCATTTGCCAGCCAACAGAGACAGGAGCCAGTTCTGCAGGAACACTTCACTGGCCAAGCTGGAGGCACACAAGCAGCTGCTTACTAAGGAAAGCACGTGCTAACACTGGTATCTTCTCACACATGATACAGTCACAGACAACTCCAGGTGACGTGTACAGGTCTGACCCATTCCTACCCCACACCAGGAGGAGGTTTCAACGAGAGCCACTGAGCAACACTCGGCCCTTCCCTCCCCGCCCCGAGCCAGTTCTCAGGCCAACAGCTACCCCAAGCAGGTGCCCCACAAGGTACAGCACATTCCCTAAATCCTTGTGCCCACAGCCTCCCACAGTTGCCTGCCACAATGCAGAGTCACTCTGCAAGAGACAGATGCCAAGATCCCTCCTCCTGTGCCAGGGCAGCAGCTCTTAAAAGAAAGGGGAAGGAACAAAACAAGACGAAAAAAGTTTCTGATTCAAGTGGAAGTACCACCATCATTCACCTTGGAAAAGAGAAACTTCTGGGAAGTTATTTTCCAAGAACCTGTGTATCTCAGTGCCAGGCTCATTGCTGGCAACAGCTGTAGTGTGAACCATTTACAAAAGGATCACAGAAGCGGAAGAGGCTGGTGCTGCCGTCTGCTTCAGAGGAACAGCACTTAGAATACATGATTATAAATTCCTCTTTATAAGACAATTTCTACAAACTGGATCATTTTGGCATAAAGATGAAAAAAAAAAAAA
>VYXD01007993.1:242670-255219 GCA_013397195.1 Hylia prasina
ATTGATGCAAAGCCGTCTGACACATGGGAATCCCTCTCATTCCTCCCAAGGGTTAAATGCAGTCCAGAGCATGGCTAGTCTAAAGAGATGCTATGTTTCCCTCAGCATCACCACTCAGACTGGCTCTTCAGCTGTTGGTCCCATGGCTACTGTTCCAACTTGAGCTCTGTAATCACTTGCAGCAGAGCTTCCTTTGCTCTGTAGTGCTCTGAGCACACAGAGGCTTCGCTCAGCTGCTCTGGAAAACGAGGGACCTATCAACAGAATTACTCAAAATTATGTCCCTCCATATTTTAGTGTTCTAGATCGAAGCATCTTAAGCATCTCAGACAGTTAGATTTACTCTTACAAGGTTGTGCAAAACACTGATGTAGTGCTCTGTCTACAAAAGAGACAAAATATCAACAGCCCCCTTCAACAGTGCAGCTCGTTTAGTCTTTTTTTTTCTACTGGCAGCCTTCAAGGGGGCAATCTGGTCGATCCAGAGAATTTGGACCCAATGCTACTTGTTGGAATTGAACAGAAGCATCAGTGATGGCTGACTGACACACGTCCAGACGTGGGTCACATCTCCTGCTTCCCACTCTCTCTCTCCCTGCCTTGCCAAAGCACTTCTTCCTCCCAGGCTGGCAGCAGCCCTTCAGCACCTTGACTTGCCTCAGCTCTGGAAAATAAAGCTCTCCTATGTGCAAAGGCCTCATCTCCTTCTGCTCAGTGGAGATTCAGGTGGCATTCAGAATCCAGAACTACATCCACTCTGCCTTCCAGCAAGTGCTGCTGCCTCTCTTCTCCTCTCCTGCTGCACCAAGCGCAGCCAGGGCAGGACTGGATTCTGCAGCAGCCACTGCAACACAATGATCACAGGCACCCTGGAGCAGGGATGTCTGCAAGTCTTCCAAAGAGGATCCCATACTCCTCCAAAGAGGGTCACAGCAGTGTCTGCCTCAGGGGAATGCATAAAGAGGAGAGACAGAACTGCTGCTCCCTCCCAGAGCTATCCTCAACCTCCCCAGGTAAGAATCCTACCAGAGGCAGCCACCCTCCAGCTCTGGTCCTCTCTGACACTCTGCAAGCTGGACAAGGCTGAGGAATTCTGACCAAGTCATTCACACACTGGCACAAAATGCAATAAAACAAGGCTTGATTGCTAGTAGGCAGCAAGAAAAGACCTAGAGGATGGCACAGACTAAGGTTTTCAATCCAGGCAAAGTCTGACGTTGGAATGCCACAACCACTCAGTGTGCTTTTGGTAACTGCTGCATAGAGAAGTTGCTCACTGATGTCAAAAACTCTACCCAACAACACAGTTCCTCTCTGCAGACTGAGCCTTGTGCACACACGGCCACGTGCTTGTGGTGTGGGTGGGATGTGTTTATGTGTGTGGAGAAAAAAAAATAGATAAAAGAAGAAATAAAAATGAAATAAAAAAAAATTTTAAAAAAAGAACCATTACAGTCAGGCACTTCCCCAGGCTCAGCAGCTATTGCTCCAAGAGCTTCCATCATTTGTAGTCCATGAACAAAATACAGCAACACATAGCAAACTATGTATAGAACATCAATAATTTAAAAAAAAAAAATCACAGTCTCCATACCTTTTATAGTTGATAACAAAAAATTACTCAGAACATATAAAGAATGGAAAAGTGATGGCTTTTTTGTTTGTTTGTTTTGCCTTTTTCTTTTTCTTTTTTTGCACAATAGTTGGAGAGCAATCGCTCCTCCCCAACATTTCATCACAGTGAACCATGGAGCGTGTCCTGGGGAAGGGAAGGGAAAGAAGGAGGGGAAGGAAGCAGGATTAGCAAATTACACCAGAGGCACCCTATAGCACAAGGCAAAGGGACCAGTAGCATTCTGCACTCCCACAGTCCAGTGAATTCACAATCTCAGCTGGAAAGTGTTGGGGATTTTTGTTTTTTTTTTTCTACATATACCACGGGAATGAAAGGGGAGGGAAAAAAAAAAAGGTGGCTTAGCAACAAAGGAAAGATCAAGATGAGGCTGCCTTAGCTGCTTGGCAAAAATTAAGAAGTAAGCAAGGTGCTGAAGAAATGAGGCATATCCCCGTTAACTGTGACATAAAAGCAATTTGTTAAAAATATGAAATCAACTACTCTGTGGACAGAGACATGAGACTCCAGGATAACACCGAGCACTTGCCACTCCACAGATCAGACAATTTGCAATCATTACATCATCAAAAATTAAAACTTTTTTTTTTTTTCCTGTCATATTTAAAATTTCTTTTTTTTTTTGTCTTTTCTTCACAAAGAAGCCTCTCAAGGGGCAAGAGCAGAGCGGGTCAAACCAGATTGTACTCCTTCAGGTTGAGCTGTAGGATGGTGTCCTTGACAGCTGCAAAGACGAAACGGATGTTTTCTGTGTCTGTGGCACATGTGAAATGGGAATAGATGATTTTATCACTGTCGGGATTTAAATCCACAAACATCTTGAGGATGAACTCACGGGCTGCCTGTGCATCCCTCTGTGGGCCTGCAGCAAACAGAGACACCAGTGAATGGTGGATTCACTCCCAGGCATCCCCCAGATCCATCAGCTGATCCATCAGCACTTTTTCCTACGGGTTACAGAGCTTTAAAGAAGGAATTAAGATCATTTATGGGATAAAAGTTCCGAGAGCTGAAGTGTCTTTATGCTTTTCAGCTGTGTAACCAAATCCCACAAGGGCCCTGAGTCAGTTCAGGCCCTGCTTTGGAATTCAGACCTTGGAACAATCCAGGTGGGAGCATCCACTGGGTAACAGTGGCAGATGCTGGACAGACACCACTAAATGCCCTCCCATGGAAATGGGGCATAAATTTCTTTGTAATATACAGGTGGATCTCACAGGCTGAAAGATTTTGGAAACAAGGGTTATTGCCAGCCAAAAGTACAGTCAGTCTGCTCCAGCTGGTGACCTCACAGGAGCTAAAAATGGGAATTTTGGCCAGTTTTTAATTCGCACTGCTGACAGGTCCCCAGCAAACAGACACCTACTGCAATTTCTTCCACAGGACTGCTGGTGTTGCATGGCAAATGCCATCTCTTGAGAGGAAATCTGATGATCAACCTCCCACTTACAGGCCATGCAGCATCCCTGAAGGAGCTACTTGCAGGAAAAAATGGAAGTACACAACAGCCCCTGAAGCTGGGATCTGTCTCCAGCTGTTAAGCTCCACTTGAAGTTGGCACTGTTTGGGCAGCAGCTCCTCAGCCATTCCCAACCTGCTGGAAAAACTTGGTGTTCCCACCAGCAGGAACTCCAGATGTAGGAGCACAACTAACCAAGAACAATTCCATCAGTTCTCTAAAAGATGAAAGCTGTTTGCAAAATGGTAATTTTTCCTTTACCTAGTATTTTTTTAAGCAAATAATTAGAGAATTAATACATGAGAGCACGGCAAGAAGCCTTTAGCCCGATTTCATTTTCCCTACTTTGATTTTATTGTCAGCCCTGTACAGGTGTGTTACCAGCCAGCTTTAAATACACTCAGCTGAAGAGCCTGAAATAATATTTTGGCTAAGGAGCTTTGTTTCAGATGGGAAATTCTGTTTCACATAGATATTATTTTCCCACAACAGCAGATGGCACGCTAATAAGAATTTCAAGCTGCAGGAAGATTTTTTAGCACCATCATTTGAACAACTTGGTTATTTGACCAGTCAGTTTCTCAAAACCAAGACTGAAGTCACTTTTTGCCTAGAGAGTTAAAAGGTGCAGAATTGCAGAATAAACTGGACCAGTAAAGTGCCATGTTTATGAATCTGGTTATATGTACAAGTTAGACTTCCACTGTTTAATACTTTGCAGTGCACATTGGAGGGGGTAATTCCTCATCCAGGAGAGGCTCATTATTTGATAATCCTACCAGATTCCAGTTGTCTATGCATGATTAAGATATTTTTGTTATGTTTTCTTACTGCTGTGGGCATTCTTTCTCCAATTAATGTTTTCTCCACCTCTAGATCTGAGTGTTCTTTAAAAAACAAGTAAGTTTTAACCAAATCTCCTCCACCCCATCAAATGTTCCCTCTTAAACGCCACTCACCATCAAACTCTGGGAAATAGTCAACAAGGTGGGAATACAGGATCTTGTCTTCCAACAAATCTTTCTTGTTGAGAAAGAGGATAACAGAAGAGTTTTGGAACCATGGATAAGTTATAATGGTTCGAAAGAGAGCTTTACTCTCTTCCATCCGGTTCTGAAATCAGAAAAAGAAAGGCCTGTTTTCACAGAGGAGCACTAAAATGCCTTTCTGCTGCCTGCACATGCACTCAGGTCTGTTGTAATTCAGCATCTCAAACATTACACACAAAGCACTCTGGCCCCAGGTAGATTCTGGTTCAAGCTGGATCAGTAAATGGAAAGGAAATGCAAAATCTGAAGGACTCGATCTTCATTTATTTGCCAAGCCTTTCACATCAAAGGACTTAAAAGTCATTTTATGCTTTAACAATTGTGTGAGAGGACTCTCCAATGATACTTTGTGAGCATATTATGTCTACCAGAAGAAGAGCAACTATTGTTATCTAATAGCATGCTTTTAATCTATTAGCAAGTGCCAAAATTCAGATTTGCACCTTCAGAGAGTGCAGCCACCACCTCACAAGAGAGCAAAGCCTGAAGTAACCCAGAAGGGGAGGGGGTGATTTGGGAGCACTTGAACAGTGCCTTCCATGGCACAAAGGACTCTGCCACTTCAGGTAATTTCATTTTTCACTTGAGAAGTCCAGATGATTTGAATGCCTTTTCCATCCTCAGGGACATCATGACCCGTCGAGGCTCATGTTCCCTTTGCAACAAGAACTGAAGGCCAAAACCAATAACAGTAGCTAATTCAACTTGGCACCAAGCACCTGGGTACCAGCCTTCAAGAAACTACAAAAACATTCCTCCCTCTTTTCCTTCCTCCCTCCTCTCCCTCCTCCCTTCTGCAGAGTTCCCACTCTTTGGCTCACCTCATTATCCGATTCCACCAGAACTTGGTCATATTCACTAAGTGCTACTAAAAACATGATGGAAGTCACATTTTCAAAGCAATGGATCCACTTCCTTCGTTCTGATCTCTGACCTCCAACATCCACCATTCTAAGGAAGAGAAGTACACAGAGCATCACAGAGGGAACTGCAGTTCTCTGAATGCAAAGGACCAGCAAACAATGAGAAGTAATTTGGTTCTTTACCATTCCAGTTAACCTGGCACAGGGATGTGACAATATCTGCCTGTCAACAAAACCAGCAAGTTTACAAAATTACCCTGGTCCAGAAATGCACCAAACTCAAAGAATGGCCACAGGTGAGTGATGCCAAATTCACCCTTTACTATTTTTGCTGCTTTCTGCTCAGGTTTGCTCAGCAGCAGCTCGGAGTCTGAAAAGACTGAAAAGACAAGTCCTTAAATCCTGCTCTGTCACATGAGCAAACTAGTTTTTAGTTAAAGCACCTGCTTGCCTCAAAGCTTCTCCCAAATCTTTCTTTGTTGTTATACTTTTGTTGGAATGTGCTGTTTAACAGTCACACACTTCAGCCTCTCAGTTTCAAGTCCCACCTGCACAGTACTGAAGTTATTCTGGCACCCACCTGAAGTGCCACACACGTGGTTCACCTTTGATAAAATCCTACACCTATTCCCTAGGTCAGCAAAACAGAACTGGGAGAGAAGAATTCTGCATTCCTGTAACCAAATGGTTTAAGAGAGAGGGTGCAGGTTCCCTTATTCCTCTCTGGCAATGCCACAGTGTGGTGGGGAAGGGCAGAGAGCACCCAAGCACCAGAGAGAAACAGGAATATTGCTGTGTTCAGCCTGGTCATGCCAGGCTCAGTTGCTGCCTTAAGCTTGCAAAGAGCATCTGTTGCTGCAGGAGCACAGGCAGCAAGTTTTGGTGCCACCCTGAGAGAACCAGGTAGGCACACAAAGAGCTCTCAAGGCAGGTGCTGGGTACAGGGAAGTATTTCTGCACAAAAAGTGTCACCCCTTGGTGGCTTCAGCTCCCAACACATCCCCCAGCTGCCTCCCAAGCCACAATTTCATCCTGAGATGGCAGCAGTGCAACCCTTCCCAGGAAGGACACCAAGATGGTTCCCTGGGTTTGAAGTGCCACTGATTCAAAAGCAGGTTCAGTTTTCTGACAGCCAAAAACATCCGACCACCCATCAGACATCCACTCCAACCATGCTGGACACACTAAAGCAACGCAGAACTCATCCTTCCTGAAACCCCCTCCCTGCAGCCTCAGTTCAGCTGTAACATGAAGACACCTCCAGTACCTGAAGATAATATTCTCTAGGTCAAAGGGGTACTCTATGATCCCAGTTGTAGGGACTCTAACCCGTAGCACATCTTGCTGAGTTGGTAGATATCCTGGGGTAGCGATACGATCCACATCGCTGAGATAGCTGCAAGCAGGACAGTGGGAAAAAAAAATAAATAACAAAGAGAAAAGAAAAATACTACCTTAGGTTGCAGCACATAAATATGCAGATGTAAAAGCTGCTGCATGAAGGTTTTCTGTAGCGTAATGAGAAAGGCAGAAGTTGTCTGAATTATTTTAAATATGGTGTGGAAAACGAACAGAAAGTATTTTGGGGGAACAGTAATTCACCAGCCATTCACCAGCCAGCTATTTTTCTGATACACATACACTAAAAACAACTTTATCAACTCTGTATAGGAGTGGGGAAGACAATCTTTACTGCAGAGGATGTTCAACCACAGTAGATGCTTTATGTTTCAGGATCAAGTCTCATCTGAGGTTTTCTACTCATAAATGTAGAAACATACACTTATTTACTTAAAAGGCAAAACACCCTCTCTACGTTGCCAAACTCAATGGATTTATAATTAATAAAATCTGAGTTACACATCCACGTACACCTGCAGGCCAAAACCTGAAGAGAAAGAGCAGCACTCCTGCTCCCCAAGAGCCAGGATCAATACAGATGGAATAATGTGGAGATTCTGGCCTCAGGTATATCCTGAAGCAGATGGATCAACACCCTTTAACACCCACCAGAACACCTCATACTCTCAGGAAAAGCAGCAAAGGATAAGGAAACAAACTCTGGACTTAAATAAAGAACTGTGGACAGGTATAATCTGTTAGACCATCACTCCCACCACAGGCATGCCAGGCACTGTACACTTACTATTTAGCTGAGTCAGAAAGTTGATATTCTCTTCTCCTGTCATAACACTCTTGTATTCCAGGGTCGTTCCACAATGTTTTAATTGCACTTACATATGGCTGCTCAAATGTCATGACCTTTTCTACATCCACTTCTCGGATCAGCACTGCATTGGCCTGGAGGTTGAAAAGAAGAAGAAAAGAGAGAAAAAGTAAAAAATACCCCAAAACTGGGGGGCATAAAAACACCCACCCTACAGTGGCTAAGCAAAGGAAGGACTGCAGTAACTACCACAGCCTGATTATCCACACCAAGGGGCTTTTGCCAATACACCAAATAAATAAAAACCCAAGCGAAGTTCTGCACAAGTTATAGGAAGCAAAAGTTGGCAGATTTTATTTATCAGAACCCCTCCAACATGACTCACATAAAGCACAGGCAAAGCTTTCTCACACTCTGCCTATTCTCACCACAGACAGGAAAGGGGCACCATCCAGTCCCTACAGTTATTCAAAATCAGCTCTAAGACACCGTGTGACAGGACAGATAAAATACAGCTTCAAAATATTAAGGATACTAAGCATTAAAAAAGGCAAAATATGCTAAAAAAAATCTATTTTTCTGGGATGCCCTCACTCTCACTGTCCTCCCCCTCAAGAAGATAAAATAATTTAGATCAGATCTGTCTAAAATTAATTCCTGGTCCCAAAATCAGTACGTTTCTGTGGTTGAGACCAAAATTCTTCAAAAAAGGTTTGTACCCTTGCTCAGTAACTATGAGAAAAACAGAAGGATTGCAGAAACAGGGGTAACTACCAGCATAGGTCTGTGTCTTTTGGGTCCAGCATGTATTTTGCCAGCTTCAAGTTCCAATAAGAACAGCGACACATGCGAAGAAAATGCTGACAGGTTTAACAACCCTGAATCTTTGAAATGAGTAAAAATAACACCCCTCCTATCCCTTCCATCATATCCCAATCCCTTGCTCCCACCACTCACTGCACCAACCATGCAAAGTTGCTCTATCCCTTAACACAACCAAGTAAAAGGAGTTGGGAATCAAGAAAATGTCACAAAAAGTTTACAGAAAAGAATTCAGGCGGGTTGAGGTTGCAGCGCAGAAAGACACAAGCAAACAAGAACTCAAAATCCTCACTGACTAAAGATATGTGCAAAAACTGAGAAACTTACCTTGTTCTGTTCATATTTGTACAGAATCTTCAGGGTCTCCATGGCTCTTATCATAGACTGCATGGCAGTGAAGATGTTTTGGTACACCAGCTTGGTGAAGCCTTTTTTGTCCTCTTCAGAGTAGCCTGAGCCATGAATTATACGCATTTGCTTAATGAACGTGCTTTTCCCACTCTCCCCAGTGCCTACAGGATGCAAGAGAGCGAGTTAGGAGCCACCAGGAGCAAAGCCCACGACAGATGAAAGCTCCTATCATATCACTACTCCCAATCCCCTTTTTGTCACTTCCCAGACTGGTAAAGGACAGCCTGGATTGTTCATCCCTGCTACGAACCCGGCAGCGTGGAAGGAAGACACCTTGTCCTTTACAGCAGCCTTCAAAAGTAGCTCTGGTACTTATTCCAAATCTCACGTTACAGCCACTCCCACACGTCCTGCGTCAAGAGGCCCTTGCCCGTCACACCTGACCTATTCCCAGATACTCCAGCAAGATGCTACAACCAGCCAGGAAGGGCCTGGACACCCTCTCAAGCCAGGAAAGTGCTACAGACCCAGACAGCAGCGAGTGGCCAGGAGAAGCCCAGTAAACAGTGAATTTTCTTTTGCTCTCACTTGGCACAAAATGCTCTTTGCCTTCTACGCGACGTGTCTTTTCATAGGAAAGAACCAAACACAACAGGAAAAAGATAAATCGGCTCTAAAGGAGAACAGAGCTCAAGAAACCCTTTGCTTATCCATCTGACACGAACAACCCAGGCAGCACATGTGCCCTGCATCCCAAACTGCTGTGCCAAGGTTTTCTCCCCGGGGTGAACCACAGCCCCGCGGGTGGCGGCGTTCCCGCGCTCCCGCTCTGGATGCGAGGGAGTTAAAAATGGCGTCTGGCAGGGAGAGCAGAGTAGGCCACTGCTCCCAGCTGTCGGTGCCGTGCCTGGGTCCCCACGGGCTGCAGCCTGCTCAGCAAGGCCACTGCTTCCTTCTCTTCCTTCTCTCCCAGGTTTTACTGCCGGGCCCGGGAGCAGACGGGAGGGCAGGACACGGCACAGGGCAGCGCTGCCAGCGCCGGCTTCCTGCACCGTCACTCGGGCAGGTCCTTCCACTCCTACATTTATGGCCCCACAGGAGTGTCACTCAGCATGTGAAGGCCACCAGATGATACCAAAGGACGGTGGGAACTTTCTAACTGAGTGAGTAGGAGAGAAAAAACACCATCAGACAGAATCCACGCAGTTACAGAGCCTTGCTAAATTCACAGCCCAGCCGGGACGTCCCCGGTGACATCCGCCCCGTGCACACCGTCCTTTGTGGAGGGGACACACAGGCCAGGTCTCACCTGGGATGAGCTTACCCCCACACTTCATCACCCTAAATGGACACCGCTGCGTTTCTGTGGGTTACTTTTGTTCAATCTTCTAAAATTTGCTGTTATTATGCAGGATATTGATAAAAACCCCACATCTCTCTAACACAGTGGCCCAGCTCATGTCACTACCGAGACCAAAAACTCAAAATGTGTCACGTCAACGATACAAATCTTTTTGACCTGTAGTTAAAATGCTGGCAGAGCCCTGGCTCTCGCCACAGGCACCACCAGATCCTCCTCACAGCAGGGGAGAGCTGGATTCAGACAGGATCTCATTCATCCCAATACACAATTACTACTCATATGTAGATACTCAGTTACTCATTTTATCTTGTTAGGCTAAAAGGCAAGCAAATAAAAATGCTCAGATAAAAGCAACAAGCACCTAACCAGAAGCAGAACGTTTGAAATGAACAGCAAGAAGTGACAGGAATCACGTCAGCACAGCCAGAAATTAACACTGTAGACACTATCAATATGAAGCAAACTATCTCCATCTTGAATACAAAGGTGTGCCCTAAGCGGGGGGAAAAACTGGAAACTGAGATCTTTTGTGGTTTCTGTCAGTGTGGTGAGAAATACTTCCTTGTCTTTTACCACAGCGACCAAAACTGAGAGGGGAAACAAAAAAAAAAAAAAAAGGGGGTGCTTCAAAGCATTTCAACAATGAAAATATAAGAGAAACCTCAGACTTTTGCTTGCTTCAAAACTTAAGAGTTCAAAAAACAGATTCCTCCTGTCACTCCATCACCTCCCTTTTTTGGTTTGGGGCTTGCTTTTGGTTATTGGTGGCGGGTTTTTAGTTTGGGTTTCTTTTTTTTTTTTAAATTTTTATTTATTTCTTCCCTTAAAGGTACCTTTTGCTTTCCCTGAGGCACAGCACTACACCAGCAGGTTACAAGCTCTGGTGGGCAAGATCTAAAACTCTCAGGGCACAAACCTCTTTTTTTTTTAATATGACAGGAGTTAATCTGAATTCACCACTTCTTCTGCCAATATGTGAAAGCAGCAGAGTTTACAGTAACTTCCTAATGATGCCAGTACCTCATGGGCTCTTTTAAATACATTGCTCAGTCAACACTATCCCATGCCTAATCACAAGTAATTTTTGTACAAAATATCCTCCCCACCTGGTAAAAAGACAAATTACTACCCTTGTACCAGATGGCAATGTCCAACACCTTGAATTTCTTATTAGGAGGGTCATCATTGATTAGTACTGCTATTCTTCACCTCAATTTTCTGTTTTAGGCTTCACCAAAGTAACTGTCACCAGATGTAGTGACAAGAAAAACTTAAGAGTTTATACAAGGCGGAAACTCCCTCCATGCACTCTCCACTTTGGAGATTTTGGGAAAGCCCTCTCACTAAGTCAGTCATTAATACTGTGCACATAAGAACTCCACAGAACAGGAGCAACACAGAAGAAATCCCTGCAAGCAGCAGTTACACCAAGGAGAGAGAACACAGGTTACCTGTGCCAGCTGAAGGTGGGCAATGTGCTGTGTCCAGTGAAAGCATCCTGCAAACACTGTCTGCACCTAGGTGTGTTGCTTGTCCAATAATAACCACCTTCTGTATGTTTTTTTAATCTGATGCTGAATCTGTATCTTTTAGAGGAGCAGAAAGGATTCTTGAGCAATCTGAATTATTTCTAAAGTGAAATCTTTAGATCCAGTGGGATCTTCTTAACCCAGATCTATCCTATAGCGACAACCTATTTTGACACAGCTGCTTCTGTGGGACTGCTTTTAGGGAAGCATGAGAGTGAGGGACACCTTCCCTCCTCTCCAAGAAGCCTTACAGAAACTGCCACAGCATCTCCAAAGAGCAGAAATGTGAAGCCCTCGATGTTACCTTTCACACAAAGGACAGCAATACATGAATTGTGAAGGATTCAGGGTGAGAAGGAAAGCCCTGGCCTTTACTTGACAGTTATCACCAGGCACCAGTGCTGGTACTGGAGCCCTCTAAGGGGCTGGGCACACACAGCCTGCCCCTGCTTCTGCAAAACGTTTTGGTTTTTTTCCCCACAAGGGTCAACCTCCTTCTGTAGCTGGACCTTAATGGCTTGTCAACAGATCCATCAGATCTGCTTCAGCTTCCATCTCAAGGTGATACAGTATTCAAGACACAAAGCAGGATATATCTGAGACACGAGCAATGCTAAATCACAGCACTCATGAAAATTGAAACTTAAGTTTAAATTTGGGGGATACCTAGGCATGAACATCAAGCTCAGTGCTGAAGAAGGAGGCACATGCCTGCAAGTCTCAGTTTGCAACTGATTACCCATCCAAACTCACCTAAACACGGCACAGTTACCCATCTGCACAGGGAACACTCCCGTGTTTCCACCCGAAGACCTAGATTCTTATGCCTGCACAGGTGATCTCCACCTCTGAACACCACAGGCATCTCCTCACCCAAAGCACAACTCGCTCGTTCCTGCTACCTCGTCCCCCTCCAGAATCACCACGCCGTGCTCCCAGCCCTGCTGCCTCTCCCAGCTCTTGCCCCAGGGGAAATTCTGTGGTTTTAGGAGCTGGAGGCCAGTTTTTCCACAGACGTTCACCCAAGGCCCAGGAGTTCACCGACAATCCTGAAAAGCACCAACTCCACCAGCGGATTTCCACATGCTAACGCAGGCCAGCACACTCCCGAGAATCGTTTCCTCGAGACAAATTTCACGCGCCCGTGTGCGTGCCCGCCTTCACAACCAGGAATTTCAGCCACTTAGTTCCTGGTTGTGTCAAAACCCATTTTGACAGCGAACGCATCACAAAATCAAACAAAGGGCAGCCAATGAGGCGGCCGCCCCGCACGGCTCGGGAGCGGCCCCGAGCGCCGGGCTGAGGCGGGGATG
>VYXD01007993.1:317035-333370 GCA_013397195.1 Hylia prasina
GCCCTCCCGAGCCCCCCGGTGCCCACCCCGCCTGGCCGGTCTCCTCGCCTCGGCTCGGCTCCTTCCCGTCGCTGCGCCGAGGGGAAGGGGGAGAAGAAAGCGAGCGAGGCCACTTTGGGAGCTGCCCGAGCCCCACACGCCTATGTGCCGAGGGGGAAAAAAAAGGGCAAAAAGGAAAATTCTGCCCCTGAAACGTGCTGGCTGCACTGGTGGGGGCTTGAGCAGAGCAGGCGTGAGGCTGGCTCCGTGGCGAGGTGGGTTCTTGAGGGGAAGTAGGGACATCCAGGAGCCTGTGGATGCAGCAGACACCGGTGCGAGCACACAGGATGAGACAGGAGCTGATTTACCCGCTGAGATATTGGGCTGTATTTCCTGAGCCTCAGACGTCCCGGGAACAGAACAGGCTCCCGGTGCCTCCCGTTGGGCTTGGGGACATGCTGAAACCCAGAATGGGGACAGGAGCAAAGGCTGGAGCACAGATCCCCCAGCAATTCCCTGGTGGGAGCAGGGACCGTCGCATCCCGGCTGTTTGCTCCATGCCGGATGTCTGGGGAAGGAAATAAATAATACAGAAACCACCCATGGCTGATAACTGCGGGTGATTGAAGTGCAGTGTGAGTGGCCTGTGGAGAATGTCAAGGCTGTTTCTGGGAAGCCGAGAGAGCTGGAAACGCTCACAGGCTGCCATGGAGTTTCAGGAGAGGCACGGAGCCACGGGCCAGCTTTCCCCTGCCCTGATGTGCCCCGGTGCAGCCCCCTCCTGCCCTCCAGCGCCACGGAGTCCCTGGCACACCACCGGGGCAGGATTTGCCCCACACATGTTGCCTGCAGACTCCAACCAAACAACTGAGAGCCTCGAAGCAGGAGCGCTGGGGGGAGCCCAGGCTGTGTCGTGAAGTAGATGAGAAGATTAAGACGTTCTGTCTCATCGCTGATAAATCCCCCCTCCTCATCACAGCCTCTAGCAGTCCTGGGTGTGGGAGAGCTCCGGGCCGGGACACGGCGGGGACACAGATGTGACAGTGTGGGGCTCCGAGGACACAGCACGGACCCCCCCGCGCTGGAGCGCGCAGGGGAAGCGCCGCAGGGCCGCAGCAGGACTTTGCCTCAGGGGGGCCCGAGGCTGCGGGCGGTGCCGCCCGGGACCGGCCCAGCCCGGGGGTGTCCCGGGCGGNGCCCGGAATCTCCCCCGGGACCCGGCCCGGACCCTTCCCTTGATCCCGGGGGGCTGCGCAGCCCCACCCAGAATCTCCCCCGGAGCCCGGAGCCTCCCCCCGGGGGCTGCAGAGCCCGGAGGATCCGGTCCTGCTGCTCTCACCATCTCGGAAACAGCGCTCGGGTCACACAGGGCCGAAAACACCGTTTTGTGTCGAAGGATGCTGCGGCGGGGAGGGACCGCGGTCCCAGCCGAAGGCGTCAAGCACAGCTGCGCCTCCCGCTGCTCGTCCTGGCCTCGAATAAGGGGGGAAACCGCTCCCGTCCCTCCTGCCCTGGGCTGTGCCCACCCTCCTACCCACCTCTGCGGGGCAGAGCTGGGGGGCTGCAGAGCTGGAGCCCTCAGGGCCCCGGGACAGGCAGCCAGAGCCAGGCACCAGCAGGAGAAGAGAATTTAAGGAGCTGTGATGGAACAGAGAGGCCGTGTGGTGGGGAAACATGATGCAGTTGCAGCAGGAGCTCTCCTCCTGCCTCCAGGAGCTTCTTCTGGTTGAAGTTTGGATGCACCCCTGCCTCTGAAAGCCCCAGACCTGGCACAGGCTGCCAGGGCTTTAGAAGACTTGGGGCACCTGTAAGGGGAACAAACAGCTCCCTCCACTTGCAGTACTGAAGGGGAAAACTCTGGGCCTCATCCTAGGCTGTGATGGCAGCCCTGGCACAGGGAATCCTGCCCTGCCTGCAGGACAGCACTTATGGAAGGCAGGAGAGGATCAGACAGCAGAGGCAGGGACCCCCTATTCTTGCTTCACCATCATTATGCACTGGACTGTTGCATCTTGGCCTCCAAAAAGAAGACAGACTTCTGGCTCACTTTCAAATTAGGTTTTTAATTAAATAAATAACGGCGAGGGGTCTTCAAGGCAGTGTCACTTCACAGTGTAGGGCTGGGGGGCAAGGGAGAAAAGAGTCCAGCATTGGGAGCGGCTCAAAGTGAATGTGCTTTGTAACAAGGAATAAAGAAAACCCCAACCAAAAAAAAAAAATCCCACAAACAAAAAAACCCCAGAAAAACAAAACACCAACCCAAAAAAAAACCCAGAAAAAAACCAGAAACAAACCTCCTCCCCCAGTGACTCCCCCTCCCTGTCCCAGCCTTTTTCACCCCTCTCCCTCAAAGTTATGTGGAAAAAGCGCCGCACTCATATTCAAAGACCCCATGCAAATCTGTAAACAACACTGAAGGACATAAAGAGATCTCTGCCTCAGCCAGCTCCCCTCTCCTTTCACTAGGGCTTGAAATAAACCTAAAGAAAAAATGATGTCAGGAAAACTTAAGAGTGTTCTCAGCCGATGGAGGAGATGCCAAGGCCTGGCCCTCCCTGGGAGGGCTGCCTGTGCTCTCACCCTGCCTCCTCTTCTCCCTTCAGCCAAGGAGATTCCTCTCACCCCCAGAAAAGGGGAATCACAGCCTGGGCACTTCCACTGTGGAGCAGGCACTCGTGTTTGCTTTCTGTTCCCAGCAGCCAGGAGCAACTGGAGGGGAGGCCCCTGCCCACCACATCTGGCTGACAAAGCCATGCCAGGTGAAGGCAGCTGCACGTGCCTGGGGCTCAGCACCTCCCAGCACAGTGCTGGGGACTGAAGCAAACCCCTGCTAAAGCACACAAACCACATCTGGGGCTTAGGAGATGAGACAAGGTCTAATCCTGACATCCCATGGAGCTGTTTGATGCTGTCTCCATGCTCCTGCTGCAGGGCTGGGCACAACTTCCAGGTAAGAGGGAGGATGCAGGCTTGTGGGTTTCCTCCCAAATCTACTGGCAGCAGAGCCAAGAGCACAACCACAGCCCCAAGGCCTCTACCAAAGCAAGCACAAACCCTCAACCTAAGCTTCCTCCCAACTGCAGAACACAGCTGGAGGAAAGGACTGTCTACACCAGATCCTTGGTGAGTGGAGAGCATTCCCTGTATGGAAAAAGAGGAATGAAAACACATTGAGCCAGTGCCAATCCCAGACCTGGAACACACCTGGGAAGTGAAGCAGCTTTGCACTCCAGCACACCCAAGGACAGGCTCCCGAGGCTCTGCACAGCACCTGGCACCTCCCTAGACATGGCAGAAAAGACACTTTCCTCTCAGAACAGCCTGTTTTGTGATACAGGGAAGGGCAGGCATGATCAGGGATGGTGTGGAGCAGGAATGCCCAGGGATGCTCTGCTCCCCTGCCTGGGACTGTGCCAGCACCCACATCCCAGGCTCCACACCCTGGGAGCTAAGCAACCTCCTCCCTCTGCTGACAAATTGTTGGGACAAACTGGGAAGTCACAGATGCTTTCACCTCCATTTTACCTTCTTGCACCGTGGCTCAGCAAAGATCAGGTCATCCCCTGCCAGCAGCAGCACCACAGCTCTGGGCCAGCATCACCCTGTGAGCCTAGAAACTCCTGCTACTGCCCACAGAAGTTCTCCCTGGCCCAGCACTGCACGGGAAGGTGAGAAGCACTCGAGTGCACATGATGCTGCTGCACACGCAGCATCCCTTTCCTCACACTTCAGCCCAAGGGCCAGACCACGTCCCACCTGCAGCTGGTGGAGAGTCAGGAACATGTGGCTGCTGGAGGGGGAAGCAGCTTGTGCCTGCCATGACCCGTGGCTGCTGGAGGACAGGGTGAGTGGCTCCCACTGCAACACGCTGCCCATGGGAGAAGGGCCAAGACTGGTCAGCCTCCCCTGGCGTGGCCATGCCCATCTCTGCAGGAAACTGCCCTGCAGCCCTCCCAAGCTCTCAAACCCCCCAGACTGCACCCTCACCATGATGGTGACACATCCCTCTTCTCAAAGCACCTCTGCCCTCAGACCGTCCCGCTGGGGCCAAGGGACACGTCCCTGTCCTGAGGCTGGGACTCACTGAGCAGACTGCCATCACCTGTGGTGACACGTGGTCAGTGTAGGAGGGGGGTGGTGGACCTCCCCACTCAGGAAAGCCAGCCACCACTTTGCATGATTGTGTCAGGATACACTGGAGCAGAAAGGTGTTTGGTTTCACTGTAGCCTTGGATCAAGGAGGATGGAAAGACAGATTCCGACCAACAGCTCCAAACTGTCCCTACAGGACAGTGGAAGTTCCAGAATTTCACTCAGTCAGGTCAAAGTCCTTGCTGGGTCTGTGACAAATTTGTGACTGGAGACTCTCACTGTGACAGAGGCTCTGACCGAGCCACAGGTGCCGGGCAAGCCTGATGAGCAGTCAGGAAAGTATTTACATCTCCGATGCCAATGAGACCAAAATCTGTGACCGATAAGGACACTTGCGCAGGGGCCACCACTGCCTCAGGGTCTCTGTCCAAATCCACAGGGCCAGCAATTAAAGGCAACCCCTCGTTAATGTCTGCAGGGAGAGTGAAGTCCATGGTTATTGTCTCACCAGAGTTCTGCAATGTGTCCTGCTTCTCTGCCAGTCCTGGTCCCGCGGGCGGCAAAGCAAAGAGCTCGGGCTCAGAGGGGGTGACAGTGTGACGTGGGCAGGGCACAGGGACAGCGCCCGAGGACGTCTCCTCCGAGGGGTCAAAGGAGCAGTTTGTCTCCGAGGGGGTGCTGCACTCGTAGCCCTGCCCCGACTCGCTGATGCTGCCCAGGCTGCAGGCCGTGCTCTCCACGCTCAGGGGCTCTGCTCGGGTGGGCACCGCCAGGGGGGAAGAGAGAGGGGGACACAGCAAGGGAGAGAAAGCCACAGTGAGTCCATAATGCCCAAACGCCCGGGTCAGTCCCACCTAACTCCAACAGCATTTGTTTGATGGCACAAGGGTTTCTTTATTATCTCCCCGCCAGCGCATAGCGAGGGAAGGCAAGATGCCGACAGCAGATGGGAGGCCATCAGTGTTTCTATGGAAATTAAAGGAAACCTCACAGACACACTGCAAGATAAGCCAAACCCTAAATCCAATCCCCTCGTGCCAACAACCCCTGGGAGCTGCCCACACAAAGCTTTCATCTGCGGTAGGACAGCGAGGGAACGAACCCATGTTGGGCTCCCTGCAGATCTTCTCACAGCCAGCTCTGTGTGAAAGCAGCTTGCACCTGACTTCTGGGGCCTTAACCCAGCCTCTGGAGGAGCTGCCTGTGTCAGTGCTTTGGAAGCAGCACCTCACTTGGGTGCCCAGTGAAAAGTTCTTTTGTTTTGGGAATGACCTAGGCCACCCCTCCAAGCCCAACACAGGAACAACTGTTTTATAGTCATCCCTGGTCAATGCAGAGACAGGCAAGACTCTTCTGACACCAAAACTCCACAGCAGACTGACAAAAAGGAATTACCTGTGCTCTCGATTGCTATCTGATCTTGACCAAAGTGAGCATCCAGGCAGCCAGTTGCAGAGGGAATTGGTGGGGAGCTCCGAGAACGATTCGTGTTTTCCACTTCAACCCCATCCAGGTCATTGTCAGTGAAATCCCTGTGGGCAAAGACAGAGAGCCTTGCCACCACCTGCTAAGCAGAGAGGTGCAGGCAGGGGAAAGGGTGACTGGGACTAAAACCCATGAACAAATAAAGCAATGGGACTGTAGAGACATCACTAGAATGAGTGTCCATCCCTCCCTGCTCTGCAGAGCCTGGTTTAGACTCTGCCCTGAGGAGGTGATCTCAGGTAACAACAGTGTGGCCAAGACCAGCCCATGATAAACCAAAATGGGCTCTCCAGCTTCCTAAAGAGCTCTGCCCCCAGTTCTCTGAGCCTCAGCCCGTTCCAAAGGCAAATAAATACATGGTCAAATGCCCAGAGAAAACCCAGTTTCATGGAATGACTGCGGTGGGTCCTTAGTGTGCCAGCAAAGAGCAAATGATAAGAATATATTTTCCTATCCTGGGAAGATTTAAGGTTTCAGGTATTTTCCGGTCTTGCATCAGAATTTAAAAAAAAAAAAAAAATCTAAGCCTTCATCTGATGTTTTTAATTGATTCAGCTTCAATATTTCATTTTGACCTATTAAGAGATTTCCGTTTCAACCTTTTTGAAAAGTGTATTTTGAAAAGTACCTTCTGTAATTAGCATACATTTCAAAGGGAAGAATTTGCCTCAAAGGGAAATTAATTCAGGTTCCAAACCACCAGAAATAAGTGCATTTTTGAATTTAAGAAGCTCCTTTCCCAAAACCTCATCAAACTGAGTTCTTTCACTCTTGAGCTCTGAATCCCTGTCCCCTGTCTTTTATGGACGTTTGTCTGAAACAAAACTACTGTAACACACAGAAAAGGACAAGAAACTCCACATCCAAAAAAACACTTCTTTTATCTTCCCTCCCCACACCAACTTAGTGTTTGTGCTCTGAGAACACCCCGTGCATCCCTCCATCCTCCCACCCGAGAAACCTTCTGGAGAAGAAAGCGCAGTCTGTTAAGCGGAGGTGCTTTGCAGCAGGAATCTTCACTGGGAGGTTAATATTACTAATTTTAGTGTGAGAATATTCCACGCACGTGGCTCCAGGGTGGAGGACGTACTTCTTCCTTCCTAGACGGGTCTGCTGAGTGAAGTAGTCATAGCGCTCCGATTTTTTCCACATGTAGTAATACTCCACGCACTCGCCCACCGACCGCGTGCGGACCTGAGGAGAAACACCCCAGTCAGGACACCCACCCCCAGCCGGGTGCACCTCCTGGAGCAAGGAGCTATTTTCCCATTTAACCAGCACAGAAAGTTCAAAGTGCATTACAGTGATTTACATCGCTATGGACACATTGCTGCAGAACAGAAGCGCGTACTGAGGTTTCCGAGGTGGCCAGAGAAAGAACTCCCCACAGCACACAGCTGTTGTCACAGACCCGTGTGGGCCACACACACTCGTGCAGGACTTTCCTGCGCTTCCAGCAGCAGCACACTTAGCAGAGAGAGCAAACCTGCATCCATTGTCACTGGCCAGCGTCAACATGCCTACAATTAACCAGTGGTAGAACTGGACTCTCTGGTTCTGCCAACTCCCAGCACAGCAGCATGTCCCGGGGCCCAGCTCTCCCTACAACAGCATCTTGCCATTCTAGAGGACCCCAGGGGACTTTACGAAACATCCACATGCTCAACTCACTCATTCACAGAAGTACTGCAAGGGCTGAGAGTTTGGAAAGAACTTTTGAGACTCCAGAAAGGGCTAATCAGTAATTAACTGACATCACTCATGCAGGTCAGTGGTGTTTGTGACTTCTCCCACCTGGAAAATAAGGCAGAGCAGGGCAGTGAACAGCCCATCACCTGCTGGCATGAGTCAACACAAAGCCTGGGATTGGAACTCGGCCATCCTGAAGTCCCTGAGTGAGCCGAGGTCCACAGCACACCTCTGGTGCCCAAGCACCTGCCTCCTTCCCCTGCTCCTGCCCTGGGGGGAGCAGCCTTACCTTGTTTGCTTGGATAAGGTGAAAGTTTTTCCCATGGACCCTAAAGCCATGTTCAAAATTTCTACATTCCTCCTCGCTCCAGGCACAAAGCTCATCTGCAGCAGAAAGAAAGAGTTGGAGGAGATGTGCAGAATCCAGAAAGAATTGCATGTGCCTTGATGAACCCAGATAAGGGGGGTCCTCACCTCTGATGACCTTCACGTTGAACCGTAACCTCCGCAGTGCCTCTTCTGCATTGAAGTTGCATTTCACCAGCTCATACAAAGCCTGGGAAACAAAAGGAAATCACTCACAGCACGTACCTGAGCCATCAGACCACAAACCAGCCTGCTCATGACTCACATTTATCATGTAAAACTTCTACTTCCCAGGAGCCACCTTGCTGCTAACCCCAGCTTGACCACCAGCAGAGATTACCCCACTTTTTAAGGCATTGGATTATAAACCCTGGGACTCAACAGATGCAATTCCACCAGAATCTAACCTGGCTAGCTTGAAGTAAACACAGCTGCTCTGAAATGGTTGGTCTGCTGACTTTTCCAGTCTGCCCAATGGGAGGGTAACCAACCTCCGCAGACCGCAGCTGGGCACACACCCTCACTTATCCATGAGGATCACCGGAGTTTGAGCTCATTCTGACCTCTGTAGGGAACGTGGCACTGCTGGGCCAGCACCACCTGGGTCTGTGTGGGCTGCAGGAGGCCCTGAGCTCACCTGCTCGTTGTCCTTGACCACCTCTCCCTCTGGCAGGCTGCTGCTGGACAGCTCGTCCCACTGCCGCTTCACAGCGCGGTACAGGAACTCTTCCACCTCCCTCTCAGGGAGGATGTTTGGGTCCCAAAGCAGCTGATCTTCATTCTCATAGGCTAACAGAAAAAGCACTGAAATAAGATAATCAAACAGAGAATTCTGCTGCTTTTTGAGAAGTGGTCTGCACGGACATGCATGGGGGAGACAGAGGAGGGAGGAAATCTTTGCTTGGTTCTCCAACTCGGCACTTGAGATGACAAACATCTCTCAAGGCACTGCATTCTCCCTCCTGATTTTGGAGGCAGACAAGCTCTTTGTATCTCTTTTAGGGCCTTTGGCACAGGCTCAGTTTGCTTCCATTGTTTCAGAAAGGTTGGCTGACAAAGTTTTTGTTATCATATTCTCAAAGATTGCTGTTTTGATTAATTAATCCTGGCAAATAAAGACTGTTTTAGCTTTCTTGTCCAGAAGCTCAACAAGCTGGCACTCGTACTGTACTCATTATTGGACACAATCTGCAAATCAAGGCACCTCTGTCTACTCTGCAGACATCCCAAAATCAGAAACAGATCACCTCTGGGGAGCACTGACTGACACTAACTCACTGCTTAAGGAAGATGTCAGAGAGAATAAATCAGAGCATCCCCAGATGAGTGTTCCTTCTCTTTGGCTACAGTTGAGACCCTCTCCTGCAAACCTGTCACACCAACCCAGCTCTCAGTGAGCTTCACCAGTTCTGTACCTGTGCTCCCAGCCCTATTAACCTGGGCTCGTTTCAGCCAGTAAATCTGAATGTGAGCACTGAAAGCTGCCAAGCCTGGAGACACAGAGCAGGACTGGTGATCCAGAGCCCACCAAATCCCCTGCCAGCAGCCCTACACCCAAACTAGGCACAAAGAAGAGGCTGCCTTACCTTTTTGCCTGTGCCTGTTTAAGCGGAGGATGGGAACAGTGGCCTGGTACTGAGGTCCAACCATGATCTCCTGAAATCCCACAGCAGAGAGTTGAGAAAATTGAAATAGGAAATGCTCCATGCAGGCTGTACTTCAAAATTTAGGGACTACACCACTACAAGGCTGATTTATTTACTGGTAGCCCCCTCTGTCACTATTATTTCTAGTGAACCCTGACTATTTTATAGGGTAACTAAGAAGATTTAGTACCAGCCAGCTGATACTGTGGGGACCTTCAGCATTTACATAGTTTTAATGTAAAAGATCTATGGCAAGCAGCTAAGGTTGGAAATAAAGCAATGCAGAGGTTCTCCTGCAACCTTCACAGCCAGGATGAATTTGGAAGCCTGCTCCTCGCTTTAGAAAGATGGTTCCCCTTCAGTAAATCCTGCTGGGAATACTGCACAGCATTTCACCTTTATAGGGCTACAGGCTGCAGATTTAATTTACCAAGGCACAACAGACTTCCTTTATCTGAGGCAGAAGATAATTTCGAGATTGTATTTAAAAACCCCTCTTGTAACCCACATCTGCTACTGCTGTCCACAAAATGCAAGGCAACAAGAAGCCAGCTGGGGAAATAACAAAGTGCTTTGGTGTCATGCATTTTTCAAACTTAGGAGCCCCCCTTCCCAAGGCACTCAGGTCATTTACCTTCTTACACTCGTTGGACGGGATGGAATCCACCTCTGAGTCCTCAGCCATGGAGGAAGCACATGGAGATGAACATGGCTCTTTGTCTTCATCAGCAAGGAAGTTGTTTGCTTTGTGGGAAAGGAAAAGATCTGTAGTTAGGAATTTTTTATTCTATTCCTTTATGTTCCCTCTCCTTCCCTTCATTTTCTGTCCTAAAATCCCTTCCAGCACAGTCTACAGTGACAACTTACCTGCATTTTAATTTTCTCACTTTAAGTAAAAGAATTTGCACACTTGCCACACAGATGGCCAACCTGGGGAGCTCAGACTCCTCAATATTGCAAGATAGCAGAAGAAAGAACATCACTTCATGCTGAGTCCCTGTCACGTGCTTTGGCTTCCCACACATTCCAATATTTAGGAGCTGCCACAATACACCACTCCACTACTACTACTGAATTTATTCACTTGTAGAGATGTCAGATGAGGTACTGATCTTTCAGACTGTGATTACAGCAGGCAGCAAAACAATTCCCACTCTCTCAGTATTCTGAGCTACAGCTCAAGACAATTCTCCCCTCATCCCACTGCTCATCAACGCTCTGTCCTGTCCTACCCAAAGCCCGGCAACGCCTCTGCCATGCAGACAGTCCCCAGGAGGAAAAGTGGAAAATCTCATGTCAGGAGACTGACAAAATTAAGAGAACCATTCTCACCCTCCCCTGCACATCATATGTAAAAGTGAACAGCAGCTACTTAGGAACTAGTGACACATACAGCCAGGCTGGTTTGGGAATAAGTCCGATGCATCGTGGGACGTGACGGATGGAGTCAGATCGTCAGCTGAAGATTGTGTCTCCTCCTCTTCTTCCCCTGAAAGCAAATCCTTCGCTATTTGTTCCTTTTAACAACAACAAGAAAGTGAAAAATATTTTTAAATTAAAAAAAAAATACACAAGGGGGAGTGAGGCCTAGAGTAAAAGCATTTCTGGCCAACAGTGGCCGCATCCACAGATCTCCTCACCCTCCCACAGCTTGTCCAAAGACAGATTCTCACACTCCCACCACACCCAGACTATTTTCCCTAGAAGCACTTTAACAAGTGTCATGAGTGGCTTCCTATGGAAGCCAGAGAGTATGAGCAAGAATCCCTTTCTGTAGAGCTCCACTCAGAGCAAATATTCCAAAGATCTTAAAAGAGGAAGAAAGAAAAAAAAAAACCCAACCTCCCCCCAAAAAGCCATTTTATAGACTTTAGCTAGAACAGGAGGAGCCATGGCTTCACATGGGAAAATACAAACTTTCCCTGGCTCCTCACACACCCACATCCATGTGCAAATACTTGTAACCAAAGTTCCATACAGAGTTTTCACCTTTTGAACCAGATATCCTTTCTCCCTTCTCTAAACACTTCACACTCCTGTTTCTGCACCTTGTGCTCCTCGCTGGGACACCAGAACTAGGCAGGCCCCTTCCAACCCCTCTGAAATGGGGGTAGCCTCAACAACCTGTGCAGACACCCAGGCAGAGAGCTGCTCTCACCTTATCCAGAGTCATATCAGGGAGGTTGGGAGTGATGTCATTGCTCTCGCTGTCCTGCTCCGAGATGGGGTCAGACGCCTCATAGCCATACAGTGCGAGCAGCTCCTCAAATGGCATTTCACTGCTCTGAGCAAGAGGAGGACAAAGCTGCATCAGGAAGAGAACAACCACAAGAGCACCACACCAGCTGGAGCACGGACAGGCAGAGGCAGTCAGGGCAACTCTGCTCCTCTGGGGGCTCTGAGCAGCCTCAGGTGACACTGTTGGGACCCACTGTAGCCTGTCCCTCTCAAAGGTGTGGAAAAGCCAGGAGCTTTCACCCCAAAGCAATAGAGTCTAGGGCATTTTTAAAATACATTTATCTTTTATTCTAGATTTCAAACAGGTGAAAGATGCCAGACAGCACAACTGTATTTAAGCAGAGGAAGGGGAGGAGCAAATCCCTGCACCAGTCTTGTGCCTGGCCTGAAGAGACACTCCCTGTCACCAAGAACAGTTTGTGTTTCACTGGGGTCTCCGTGGGACTACCCACAGCTGAAGTCAGGGCATCACACAGCAAACAAACAAATCCACCAGGTAATTTCCCTTCCCCTCCCCTGCTGCCTTTACCTGAGAGGCACTGAAACTCTTCTCCAGCTCTTCTAAAGATTTCTGCTTCTCCTGAGCATCATCTTCTTCCCTTTCTTCCCTCACACCGTAGTTCTGGGAAAGGATCTCTGCCAGGTTCAGTCGATGATCAGCTGAGCCCATTGACACAACTGCAGGGATCAGAAGAAGTTGGACATTAGCACCACCATGGACCAAATCTTGAGATGCAACAAAGCCAGGGATGATCCCTTCTTGTGTGTGTGAAGACATGATAAACCAGAGGAAGAGATTAGGCAGAAAAGAGGGGAACAGAGATCACAACTGGCAGCAGTCACTTCATCAGCACAAAGCCTGGCTCTGTGCACATTTGAGTCCCACAACAGCCTGGAAGCTGAATCGGAAGGTTTTCTGAGTATTTGTATCTTGCTCCTCCCTGGATTCACTGGTGTAACAACGTGTGTGCACACACTGCAGCCTTTCCTTCACCTGGGGGCATTTTTAGAGTAATCACCCCTTACTCAAGAACGGGCAAATGGACGCCTGTAGGAGCTTTGGCACCTTTAAGCCTTTCCTCCCCTGCCAAACAGCATGGGAATCAACGAACAGACTGGGGAGATGATGCAAGGAGAGGCAAGTGATCACAGTAACTTTGTTTCCACTGGAAAGCAGAGGAACAAACAGAGGGATGGGAGCCTGGAGGTACCTGCTGCGCTCTGAAGGGCCGGCTCTCCAGGACATAGGCCACGGGCTGGGTATGCCACCACCCTCGGGCTCTGCCGGCCAACAGAGGCCTTCAGGAAAGAGAAAAACATGGCTGAGACAGCTCTCCTAAAAAACACAACACCCTTCCACCCACCTCACCCCACCAGCAAATGCAATTCTTTTAAGTTCAAAGCAAAAGTTCCCCAAACCCCCCCAGGGCACTGCTAGGAACTGTGCTGTTCAAAAGAGCTCATGGGGTGTACTGAACAGTTCTTCCTGGCCTCCTCACCTTCCCCTCACTCCATGTGTTTCCATTCCATCCATTTTACCTCCAGCACTCCACTCACTACTTATCCCCCCACCAGTCTGAGACCTCAGACTTTTGTGGTTTACATCTTCACTTAAAAGAAGGATCTGGACCCCCAGCTGTAATTCTAAACACGCACATTGCGTCTGAGCATTTTTAGGGACTGACCCTTCAGAGAGCAGCCAGCCACAACACCCTGGCTTCTCCCTGATGCCTCAGTGCACCCAGGAGCTCAGGGGCAAAGAGAGCTGAGCAGGCAGAGAAGGAGCCTGGTAGGACCACGAGTGGCACAGGTGAGGTGAGAGAGGCTGAGCCAGGCAGAGCCCAAGATCAGGCACCTGCAGGGTGGCATTTGGTGCCACCAAGTTCAGGCAGCAGCACGGGCTGAGGAAAACAACCCAGACAGAACATCTGCTGCTCCTCAGGCTGCTGTGCATGGAAGTGCTGTTCATCCAGTTCAGCCTAGGCAGGGAGCAAACAGGTAAACAACCAAAGCTTTTGGGTGACTGGCAGCGCCTGATTGCAGAAGGAAATCCCAGAGTCAGCCCCCAGTGACATCTCTGTAGGATACTCGGCCATCAACAATCTCAGCTGTGCACCATCACTCCTCACTTAGTTGGAGCCAGGACACTTACAGCCTTCCATAGGAGCCTCTTACAATTTATTTTAAGAAAACACAGTATAGCTTCACATTAAAATCCATAACAACAAAGCAAAGTATTCACCAGAAGAAGCCACCAGACTGTGGGTTCTGAGTAAGTTCCTTCAGCTATCAATGTACAGACTGGAAATCCCATTACAGCAAAGAAGATGCCTCCAATCCACCATCCCCCAAGATAACCCCCCCAGAGACCACTCAGGCTCTGGACAGAGCCCTCCAACTGTGCACACGAAAAGAGAAGGGAGAAGTTATGGGATGATGGAAGGAGAAGGGGACAGACTCCATTTTGAGGATGGTCATACCGGGAAATGGCTCCGTGAGTCGGGAAAGTGTCAATGTGCCTTTGTTGGGCTTTGCTGGAATGTGACCAAGCACAAAATCCTCTTGGATAAGAGGGTTTTGTGCTTGCTTGCTCTTCCAAGCAAACAAGTGGTTTCATGGAAAGGGTGTGGTCTACCCTTACTCCCTCCAGGTCTTGGACAACCTGCAGAACTCACTTTGCTTTAGGCAAGGATCTGTAGATCAATGGCACCTCCTTGCCTGGAGATCAGTAAGGCCTCTGAAAATAAAGACTGAAGCTGTTGGCATGGATGGGCTGGCTTGAAAAGGTGTCAAGAATACTTCAGGAACAATGAGATCTCCTATTTATAACCAGGTGCTGAAAGTAGGAGGACTGGCCACTACAACAATGTGACAATTCCACAACTAATCAAGAGTTCAGTTCTCTGAAGCACTAACAGAGCACCAGAGCAAGTGGGAATGCAGGAGACACCATGGAATAACCAGCACTGCTGTGCTGGGGCTGAGGAAACAAGAAACAAATGACAGACAAAGCAAATGGCCCATTCCATGCCCAAATTTAAACACGTCTGGAACGGAACAACTCCTCAGATTATTCACAAATCCAGAAACCACAGAAACAAGGAATAGAAGAGGAAGGCAGGCCTGGCTTAAAAATGCAACTGATGACAGAATATTCCTGACTGCCCTGTTTACCAATGCCACAGGATGTGGAGTTACTTGGTCTGAAGGTGAGGTGGGTGCAGCCTGGCACTTCAAATCCAAACATCACACAGGAGGCAGAGGTGCCAGAGCATGGCATGCACCAGAAACACAGAGAACGGTTCTGGGCCAGGGTGTCACTGCTCCTGCTGCTGGTGAGGGGCTCCATCACCATCCAAGGTCGCAGCAGGGAACTCCAGTTATTCTCACAGTGCACTGTGATGCTGGAAACTGGCTCCTGTGCCCATGGGGCATTTAATCTTGGGGGGCAAAAAGGGAGATTAAGTTCCTTTAATCTCACTTTACCATACCCAGCACCGCTCTCCTCCTGCAGCTTCTGCTGCTCAGGCATAAGAGTAACTTTCCTCTCAGAAGTTACACTGAGGTTGGTCAACTACTCACCCACATGTTTATATTCCTGGGTGACTCCTGCACTCCCTCCTTAGGTGTGGACTCAAGGTTTTGAGCACATGGAATGAAGCTCAGCCATCATTTAGGAAACATGGGCAGACTCTGAGCTTTTCTGCCCTGACAAAGTCGTTTCCCAGTGTGAGGCCGATTGTGTCTACCCTGAGAAAACGTTCCAGACTGAAACCACTCTTGCAAAAAAAGTGAGGGGGAAAAAAAGAAATTTCCCTTTCCAGTGTTACCTTTCAATAACTAACACAATTTCCTGAGCCAGTCTAACACAAATTTCAGATTCAGCGAGAAGCATTCCTGCTTCCTCTGCCTTGTCCACTCTCCTTGGCCATGGGGCCATTTTCCACAAACTCCAGCTGCAGCCAGAGGGAAGCAGCACGGATGGAAACAGATTTGTCCTGCAAGTTATGTCTCTGAAAGACTGAAGAATGGACAGATGACACAACACAAGGGCCATCTTCTGCACTGCTCAGGAAGATCAGGGCCCCACCACACCTGTGCAGTGTCACAGCAGAGATGCTCCACAGCCAAACCTCATCCAAGAGACAATGACAGTTCCTGGATGTCCCCTGGACAGCCCTCTCTGAGCCACAGCCATGCAGGGTGCCAAGGCAGCACTCTGGCCCAACAATGTGCCCAAACAACACCTTGGCAAAAGTGATTTCAACAGCCTTGGTGTTCCACCAAAGGCCAAAGCATGGTGGATGGGCGAACAGGCAGCACCTCCCTCATGCACAGCACTGAAATACCCTGGAAGAGAAGCCCTGCCCTTGGACAAGACACCGTCACAGCCAATGGGGATCAGAGATCCTGCCACAGAGTACCTCGAAATCTTCCCAGCACCCTTATTGTGGCCACCAAGAGGGATCACATCATAGAAATGAACCGTGCGTGTGTCACAACAACCATTACAACAGGCCAAGGATATTTGATGGACGTGGCAAGACTCGATGGGCAATGGCATCACCAGCTCAAAGTGTGACGGAGTGATGGCAGAAATGCTTTAGCACAAGACACTAAGGCAAACAGGACATGGCAACTGGGGAGGCAGTGGGGTGTCCCCAGCTGGACCCCTTGCCTTCTGGCCCCTAAGCAATGCGGTGAGAACCATCCTGGCCACCCAGAACAACCCTTCCCAAAACGTTCCCCAGCCCTCTGCCATTCCCAGGATCCTGACCTCCCTGCTCCCGCACTGCTCAGGCCGCCTCTCACCTGAGAGCCTCTGCGAGCCCCTTCCAAC
>VYXD01007993.1:333571-351840 GCA_013397195.1 Hylia prasina
GAGCGGCAGGGGGCGCGGGCCCCGGATGCGGCGGCGGCCGCTGATTGGCTGTGGCGAGCGGGGGCGGGGCCGGGCCCGGGGCCGTCTGAGGGGCTCCGGTTCGGGTCCCGGAGCCGCCCCGGCTCGGTCCGGGGCCGGTTCGGGGTCTTGTCCCGCCCCGCCGGTGCCGCCCGGAGACCTCCCTGGGGCGCGGCACGGAGGGACGGGAGTGGCGTGGAGGCTGCCGGTGCCCTCAGCAGTGCTCCCCGAGTAGCGGGGCTGCCGGAGCATCCCCGGAGCCGCCGCTGCGAGGCCGCGCATCTCCAGCCCCGCAGGGAAGTGAATCCCCGGGAGCGGCGGCCCGGGCAGCGCGGGGGCCGGTCCCGCACCCCTGGGCCGGGTCCCTGGGGTGGGGCAGGCGGTGGAAAGGCCCAGGGGCGGTCCCCAGCTCCTCCAGGCCGCAGGGACACACCGGGGATCGCACAGGTCAGAGGAAGAACCATGCTCACAACCCTTGCGTTCTTCATGTATCATGAAGCTTGAACCTCCAGGAAACATTTTCAGGGATCCTCACTGAGCACTCCCTTAATAAAAAGTCACTGCATGTCATTTAGAGTTCACAGAAGAGGGAGATAAGAATTGGAGCCCAGCGAGAAGGGTCTGTGCCTCACAAGGACTGGGGTGTAGACACCGTCTCATCGTTCCTTGCTGTGGCTGTGCTTCAGAAGCCCCAGAGATGCACTTGTGGAAGCTGCCTGATGGGTTTTTCCAGCCCTATTTAACTGGTGATGACCGCATGCTTCCAGAGAATAATCCTCCAGCACAACAAAGGAGCCCATCTGCAGGGATTCCTGCAGCAAATGGCCCTGCCAGGCTCCCCTCCATCCCCACAGCCCCTCAGGGACCCCCAGATCCCTCAAGGACTCCTGGCTGGGCCGGCAAGGCAGCCCTTCCCTCGGGGTGTGCAGTGACACCCTGCACAGGGACATTTGCCCCAGATCTCACCATATGATGGATCCCGTGGGTCATCACCCCGCTCACGCCAGTGCCTGTGCCTGGATCTGCCTCTGGCTGTGCCCACCGAGGCCTCGTGCTCAGTCTCTGGGAGCAGCCTCTCCACCCTGGCAGTTGGCTCCATGCTGGGTTTTGCTCACGCTTCTGAGCTCAGGAAGCAAAGTGTTATCAAGTGCTTCTGAAGTGGTGGTGGCCCTCGAGCTGAGAACCAGAGCACTTCACCAGCCCTTTGTTCCCTCGCTCGGAGCTGTCTGGCTCTTCTCAAAGGACTAACAGTTTGCAGATGCTGTTTGTTCAATAAAAAGAGTAACCTCGTCTCCAGCTTCAGAACAACGTCTGCAAAAACTGCTGCTTTCTGCCTTGCTCCCAGCAGTGCATCCGGGTGTTCTGTCGCCACAAAAAGCAGAAGGGTTGGGGGTTTGAGTCAAGGCCTGGGGTTTTAGGTCTGGGGAGAGCTCCACTCGTTGTTGAGGGTCTGTCCTGGAGCAGTGCCCCTGCCAGCTTCTGCTTCTCCATTTAGTGCTTGCACTGACTGCAGGCTGAGTGTCTTTGGGCAGCTGCACTTCCCTGAGGGAGCAGTGAAACACCTGTCAGGAGACACCTCCATTGCCTGGGACATTGATTTCTGTCCCCAGAATGACCGGGGAGCACATCCCGCAGCCCTGCCGGGCTCTGAAGGCAGCACATCGCCCATCCCTGGCACCAAAGCCTTCATCCTAAATCAGAGACTGTAGAGCCTGACATTCAGTGTTCTGATTTCCAAAGGCATTTTAAAAAGCCCGAGGGCAATGGAATACCGGGTGGTTCAGGCTCTCCAGGTGTTTGCAAGTGATTCATCAGGACACTCCAACAGCAGCTCTTGAACAATTGCTGCTCTGTGGACACAGACAACAAATCCCAGGTGGGTGAAGTGGCTTTGGCCGCTGCAAATCCAGAATCCAGGGTTGATCTGCCTGCAAAACCAGGGTGGCCCTTCACCCTGCCCTCCTTTCTCTCCTCCACATGTGCCCTTCCTGGTAAGCAATTCTGCTTCTTGGAAAAGCTTTGCAGCCCTGAGACAAAGGGCAAATTATTTTTCTTTGATGCAGCTCAGCCACAGGGTGTTTAGCCACAATGAATTGTAGATTAGAAAAAAAAAAAAAAAGTTTACATGGGTTAAAAAAGCAGTGTTGATGGAAAAAAAGAATGTGTCATTACTGGTAAAGGACTGACTGTGCCTGGGAAAGGGGAGGTTTGTGTGGGGCTGTGTCCTGCCCTGGGTGCAGGGTGGGCTCCATGCCGAGGAGGGCACAGACAAGCTCGGACTATAAAAAACCTTTGGGTTTCCCGTCGTTTGAGGCTGCTGACAGACAGAAGAGCTCCAAGGCTTAACAAAGCAGCTGTGAATTAGGCGTTAGAGAGGCATCAGCTCTCACCAATGCTAGATGGAGCTCTGCTACTCGCAAACACCACACCCGTGTAGGCTTTCAGATGAGTGTTCATACTTCTGGACTGTGCTGGTGTCTCAGGGTCTGCCGTGGCTGCCGGCTGCCCAACACAGCTTCCAGGGGCTTTTTCCAGCTTTTCTGAGGCAGAAAGGACAGGTGATAGGATGGCTGTGTCAAGGTGAGCATCATGGTTATATAGTTCCCTTCTCATCCTGTTCTCCTCCCAACCTGCCTCCCTCCCTTCCTCCTTCCACTTCCAGTCATCACAACCCACAAATGTAATTTATTTACAATCAAAATACTTATCAGATCACGGGCTCTGCAGGGCTCACAAAAATGGGTGCGATATCTACAGACGTAAATTCAGAGCAGGCTTGGGCTTGCACGCTCGGGATGAGTCCTGCAGGTCAGATAACGCCCAGGCTGCCATCCCATGTGCTGAAATCCCAGCTGGCAGCGCAGGGGAAGGCAGGAGGATGTGGTTTGACAGCAATTCAAGTAGGCACGCTGAGGGTTTGCAGTTTCGCAGCCTTTGCGCCGGCACAGCTGCCGAATAAACCACCCCTGGGATGGCCAATCCTTTCAGGATGTCAACCTCCCAAAAAGGCCAGCGCCGGGAGGACAGGAGTGGCTTCTCCCTCACATGCTCTGCTGTGTTGACAGCCAGAGGGGCAGCCCAGGGGACAGCAAAGCCACACAAAGCCTCTGCAGCCACGGGGCTGGTGTGTGGTGCAGTGTCCCCCTGACCTGCTGCTTCCCCACAGCTCCTTGGCTTCCACGGGGTCAGTCCTGCAGGTGGTGAAGCTCCTGCATTTGAAATACATTCTCAGGGCAAATGTTTCTTGCCGGTGTAGGTAATTAGCAGCAGATGCTTGATGAGGGATGTGTGGAGGCCAGCTGTGGCCAGACTTGGGTCACTGTGCCCCTCTGCCAGGGCAGGGTCTCCATGGCTCAGGGCATCCCAGGAATCCCTCATCCACCTGGCTGTGCACCTTGACCCCCTCCAGCCCTTGGCCCGGCACACAGGTGTGTTTGTTTACCTGTGCACGTGTCCTGCACACTCACCCCTGCAAACAACACCCCATCCCCATTCCCTCCGTGCTGCCAGGGGGCTGTGGGTGTGTAACCCTGAGGGAGGGAGCTAAATGGGGGAGCGCTGATGAGGAACTCATTAATTCTGGTGCCTGTCAGCCTCACAGGATGATGATAAAATGCTGCATCCTTCTGGAGCAGCGGGAGGGAGCAGCCTGGCCATCCCACACCCCTCCTTGCAGCCAGGCCCCCATCCTGCACCCGTGTCCTGACATGGAGCTTGCATCCAGCTCTTCCCCTGGATCACCTGGGAGGGGTGGGAGCCTTGTGGGGTGGATAAAGGTGGGATTGTGCAGGCACCATGTCCACCACAGCTGCAACCCAGTGGCAGCAGGTTTTGGAGGGGTGTGTGGGTTTGGATGGCACTTGGAATGGGAATGACACCCTCCTTTCCAGCCCCTGGAATGGGAATAATGTCCTTCTTTCCAGCCCTGGAATGGGAATAATGCCCTCCTTGCCAGCCCCTGGACTGGGGATGATGCCCTCCTTTCCAACCCCTGGACTGGGGATGATGCCCTCCTTTCCAACCCCTGGAATGGGGATCATGCCCTCCTTTCCAACCCCTGGAATGGGGATCATGCCCTCCTTGCCAGCCCTGTGCACACACAGGTGCTTTGGCGTGGCCAGTGTGTGACCACGTGCCTGTGTGTGCCACTGCTCGGGGTGGCACCTTCACAGGGCACCAGCCTGTGTTGCTGTGGGTGCCTGGACGCTGACAGAGGCTCTGGTGGTGCCTGGCAGCATTCCTAATGAATTCAGTGCTGCCCTTCACATCAAACAGCCACAGGAGAAGGCATTTCTCGTCCCCATCTTTATTCAATGCGCCAAACACGCCGCTCCTGGGCCTCACACTCACAACATCTTGTTCACAGCTGCAGCTTCAAAAGGACCAGGGGAGAAGGAGGGGGAGATTGTGTGGCAGGCACGGAGCGTGCTGGGGCTGCTGGTGGTCACCATGTCCCATCAGGGAGGAGCTGAGACCCCCCGGACACCACTCGAGCTCTGCTCCCCCGGGCTGCTGGGACCTGGCTGTCCCCAGCCGTGCTGCAAGGCCGTGTGAGATGCCTCTGACAAGGTCTGGGGCTGGTGGAGCAGAGGGCCAGGAGGTGCACGGAGGGCAAGGGGGTTCTGTCCCACTCAGAGCTGCCTCTGCCCCCTCCTGTTCTTCCCTGCTCCACTCTCAGCCCGGCCCCATCCATCTTGCAGGGCTGAAACCCAATTACCGTCCCAGGGAGGGGGTGGTGCAGCGGCAGAGATGTCCATTAGCCTCGGGGATGGAGATGGAGCGATTGGAGCTCTAATGGCCTCACCAGGACTCTGATGACAGCCTGCCTGCCCCAGCTGCAGCTGCCCGCGCTGGGGTGACACCAGAGCAGTTCAGTCCTGGTTTGCAGCCCGTGACAGGGATCTCGATGCAGATTTGGAGCCCTGTGCATGCACACGTGTGTGCTTGCAGGATTTAAAGCCACTCCGACACCCACAGGAGCTGCCCCAGGGGCGGCCCAGCCATCTGACTGCAAAGCAGCCCAGAGCTGCTCCCTCCTCACTCTCACTCGTCCCACTGGAAGAGGGATATTTGGCAGTGGAGCCCGCTATGCTCTGAAGTTTAATTAACCCCGTCTCCCCCCTGAAAAGGCTTCCCTTCTTCTGCTCAAATGCCACAAATGATCCTTTGCAGATGCTAATCTGGAGAAGGGAAAAAAAATTTCCACATTTAATTGCAGAACATAAAGATATTACAGGGTCATTAAAACACCATGAATATGGAAATGAAATCCACAGGCATCCATGCAGATAATGGCGGGGAAAAGGGAGTTGCGGGTGAAGCTGAAAGGTGGAAAGGTGGAAAGGTCAGCTCCATCTGGATACATCATTAACCCCCTGCTCCAGGCACTCTCCAATGGCCAGGGGGGTGTCTCGGGGGTCTCAGCTGTGCTGGCTTCACCACTCGGGACCCACAGCAGGGGGAGGATGGTGCTGCCCCGGTGAGGGTGGTGAGGGTTGGACTTTGCTGTGGGGAGTTTGGGGATCAGCCACTGCCTGCAGCTGCAGGAGCCTCCAAAGACGGCTCAAATCCCCGCCAAACCTGGTTTGTGACTTGGCCCATGGGGCCCGACGCCCAGGGAGAGATGCTGAGATAGTTTTGTTTTTCAGGGACTCCTTCCCACCCCGGGCCGGCTGTGGAGCCAGACTCAGCCCCCTGCGTGCCTCATTACAACACCCTGTCTCCCCTCCGCCCCGGCTCCCTCCTGCTGCTCNCCTTCCCACCCCGGGCCGGCTGTGGAGCCAGGCTCAGCCCCCTGCGTGCCTCATTACTGGGTTGATCCCAACACCCTGTCTCCCCTCCGCCCCGGCTCCCTCCTGCTGCTCACGCTGCCGGCTTGACACTGACGTGAGCTGCAAAGTGGAAAAAATTAATAGGAGCCTCGTTAATTGGAGCCGAGACACCAGGAAAGAGAGAGTCACAGGCCAGGGTGGGTCGCACCCGGCTGCAGACGGGTGACGGGTGCGGTGGTGTGGCCGGGGGGCAGCGCCCACGGCCACCGGGGCTTGGGGGCTGTTTGCCGTGGGTGCTGCCGTGCCTCCGTCCGTGCAGCCTTTGGGACGTCCCCAAGGAGCTCCAGCATTCGGGTCCTGCCAGCAGCCGCCGCCCGAAGGCACGGCACGGGTGAGGAGGGCGCGGTGCTGCTGGGACACCTGCGGGTCCTTGGGACCCTCCAGAGCCCCAGCACAGCGCTGCAGTGCTGGTGTGCCGAGCTGCCAGAGCCCCCCTGCTCTCCCAGCAGCAGCTTTTGCCTCCAGGGAGAGCGTGAGGAGGAGAAAAGCAGATTAGAGTTATCGCTGCATCTCCTCGCTGAGCTGAGAGCTAAATGTCAGATCACATCTGACACAGCTCCGAAGGGGAGGGCGAGGAGTCCCGGCGCAGCCCCCATCTCAGGGGGCACCTATGGGGGCACAGGCAGTGGGGCTGGCAGCTGGACGCCGGCCTTCCCCCGGGAGCAGAGGGGGGAGATGGCTGACTCGGGGTCCCGCTGCCTCGCCTGGCTGGCAGAATCCCAACCGCAGCCCCAGAAACTTTCCCTCCTCCGGTTCCCATGGAAACGAGGAATTTTCTTCTCCCCAAAGTTGAGCAGCGTGCCTGCGCTCTCTGCCCAAGTCGAGCCCCTTCGCCAGAGCCCCGCGGGACGATGGTTTGGTGCTGGCGCGGTGCCTCAGCCGTGCCTGGGAGCCAGAGCCCGGCTCTGCAGCCGGGGCAGCACAGACACCCTGCTCGGGGTGTTCCTGTGCCAGACCAGGGTGTCCTGACGGGGGCAGAGGAGCCGAGGAGGAGGAGGAGGAGGAGGAGGATCGTCACCCGCTCAGCACACTCTGTCACCTCCACAGCTCACACGGAGAAAATGAGCAACCTGCTGGGAAAATAGCCCGGCAGGGTGACCAGAGAGCCCTCGCTGCAGCCCCGGCCATGGTGCAGCGTGAGCCCCCGGCGCTGATTGATGGCCACGCAGCGGGAGCCAGCCCCGCTTTGGGCTCCGGCTGCGAGGGACACTTGGGGAGTGAATTGAGACCGTCCATCGGCAATCAGAGGGTTTCAGAGCTCTGCTTACCCTCTGGCGGGAAGAGGACAGCCTGACGTCTGCTCTGATGAAAGGAAACGCTTTCCCCATCCGTCAGTCCTGTGGGCTGGCAGGAGCGGGCAGCGCGCACCAGCTCTGGGGCCACTCAGATCCTGAGGGCTGAGCTGCTTTTCCGTGGGATAAATGTGGAGGAGTTAGATTTAGACAACAATGACTAAAACTGAGCTTCGGTAAAAATTAACTCCAAAGAGGGGAATGTTCCAGGCGCTGCCATTTGCTGTCAGTAAAAATAAACCTGCAGGTTAAACACAGCCTTTTCCTCCTGGGTGATCGCGTGCCAGATCAGGGAGCTTTTTCCCGTTGAAATGGTTAAAAGCATCAAATCACCGAGGACCAGCTCTTCCCTGCCCTGTTGAGCATCAAGCGTGGGGCTGACATGGGATACTCAGGGGTGCATCAGGGTCACCTTGTTAGCACAATGTTTGGGGTACAGCGAGCACCTGTTCCACATCCAGGACCTGGAGGGAGCTGAAAACATCGAGTGGTTTTCAAGGCTCACTGGACACCTGGCAGGGCCCATCCCTGCAGCAGCAGCACCTCCCAGGCACACAGCCCCCTCCCAGGGCCGGCTCCTTCCCTCTGCCTGCCATTCTCACTGGGGTTTTAATTAGTGCTCCTCTGTATATTCAGCAAGCAGGAGCCCGGAATGGAAATGTACAGGTGTCCCCTTGATCCAGTTTCCATGGTTGCCGCATCGAGGTGGGGGCTACAGTGGGGTTTGGGTTTTTTTTTTATATTTAATAATTTTATTACAGTGGCTTCAATCCACTGGCAAAGAAGGGAAGGGGGGAGAATGTGGGGGAATAAAAAATGCTGGATGAAAAGGCCATGTTCCCGTGGCTGGGCTTATTTGCTGTCATTCTTTTTCTCTTATTAGCAAGCTCTGTTTTCCAAGATGCTCAAAGTCCAAGAGCTCACTAACGAGATCCCAGCTCTGGCTGGTGTGGGGGGAACAGCCCAGACAGCCGTGCTGGAGCCACACAAATGGCTGTGGGGCCACCCCAGAGGCCAAGGGAGAGGAGCAGGATGGTGCTGAGCAGGGTGGGCTTTAGGAACGCCACTGAGCTATGCTGACACGTCCTCATCCCTGTCCCCATCCCCATGTCCCTGTTCCCACCCTCACTCCCCTGCCTGTGGGATTGCCCCTGGCATCCCTCAGCAGCACAGCAAAGCTTCCCTGGTCTCAGCCCACAAAGGGACCCCGGCCACCCCCGAGCAGCTCTTGGGGACAGCGGGTTGGTGCTGCACTGCCGGGCCCTGTGCACAAGGAAACCCCAGGGAGGGTTGGGCAGATGTCCTACAGCCCTCCGAGGGAGCTGGGCTCGGTTCAGGGACTCCCAGCACCGCAATCTCTCCGCCCTGCCCCATCCTCACCCGCCGTGGTGGCACTCGGTGAGGGTGGCGGCTGCTCCGGGGCTCTGGGTGCCAGCACCAGAAACTCTGATCCTTTCACCAAATCAGTCTCCTCTGGTGCAACCAGTGCAGTGTGTGAACGTGCCCGTCTGTCACCATTGGGTTATTTAGCCCCGACCCTGCCTGTGAAAGCAGGCAAAACCTTCTCTGTTTACCCGGAGCTCAGGATGAGTTTCAGCTTTTGTGCAACGGGCGTTAAAAATAACACAGAAACGGCATGGGCCCAGGAAAAATCCTCTCTCCTTGCACTGCACTGTGCAGCTCGGCTTGCCAAGTAGGAAGAAATCCCCTTTCCTCCTCCTGGCAACGTCCCGCACTGTGGCAGGCAAACACACACGCCGAGCCGCGGACCTATTAGTCACCAGTAAATGTTCTTTTCTCTCCCCATTTGTTTCCCTTTAAGCTTGATGTTTTCCTCTCCTGCTGCCCGGGCCTCGTTAGGCTGTAATTAAAGCCAGGAATCAAAGCGGCATGGTGCAATTAAAACTCGGGGCGGGACGCGGGGTGCCCCGGGGAAGCCGGCGCTGGGCTCTGCTCACGCACAGCCGCCTGTCCCCTGCGCGGCCCCGGGGAGTGGTGACAGTGTGAGGAGGCAGGACAGGCGCAGGCTGAGCCCAGCCGAGCTCCGCTGTAAAGATCTTCTGCCGTTTACAGCATCACCAGCTCTGGCACCTGGAGGATGAGATGAGATGCATCCACTCCTGAAATAAGATGAATTTTCCTGGCTGTGAGAGTTGTAAACACACGGAGCAGCTCAGAGCGGGGAAGAGATGCTGCTTACGGTGCCTCTACGCTGAGATTAAATCTCCGTCCTGCCAGGGGAGGGCTGTGCCCACCCCTGCACAGGATCCTGCAGTCCCCACGGGCAGGGGGACAGGCTGACCACTGCTCACTGCACCCTTCCCGTGGTTTTCCTTGGGGACAGTCCTGAGGATGCAGTTTCCACTCCCAGAACCTGGAGCCATCCTGCTGGCTCCTGTCCCTGTGCCAGGGAACAGCTCAGGGAACAGTCAGGTTGGTGTCCTGCTCCTGGCCAGGGACAAGTGGGCTGGATGGAGCCCAGGATGTGGGCTCGGGGCACCGCCCAAGCAGGAGCATTGTCAGTGCCCGCTGAGCCGTGACAGTGGCCGGTGAGCCAGTGGGCAGTGCCTGGACACAGCATGGCAGGGTCACACCAGCAGCGTGCCGAGCCCCTTGGACAGGACCAGCTGCCTCCACCAGCACCCAAGCCACTGCCACAGCAGCTGGCCCAGCTGAGCCCCAGAGCTGGTGCCCGCACGGGAACTGCTGGAGAGGGGGAATTGCTCACAGAACAGCGCTGAGACCACCAGAGAGAGATCCCCTACACTGTGCCAGAAACACCAGCACCCCATCGTAGCTCGTCTCCCCACTGCTGGGGCCTGGCCCAACAGCCACCCCACGCAGAGGCTCCCCCAGCTTCGAAAATAGATAGTAACAAGTGAGCGCAGGCAGCAGAAGCAGCAAAGCATATGGTGGGTGCTGGAGTTTATTCCTGTCGGTGAGTGTCAGCAGCGACAGACGGCTGGGGGTGGAGAAGCGAGAGGTTTTGGTAGGCGCCCGTGCAACACCACCCCACGGACTCCGCAGCTGCGACGAGGGTGGGGACCCTGCCACCCCCTGCCGTGTGCCATCGGCGGGGCGCCCGGCGCTGCGCTGCTCTCCTGGTGCCTGGCAGGGCAGCTCGGGGCTGTCTGAGCCCCTCCCTGCGCCTCGGGGGTGTTTGGTGTCAGTGGTGCCCGAGGCACCCCTAAACTCCCCACAGAACCACGACGCGTGTTCTGTGACAAGTCTGTGAGCCCCATCTGTCCCAGCTGAAGGTCACCTGCCTGATCTAGAGGAACACCTGGGAGAGTAAACGGCTGCTCTCTGCTCCCAGCTGCTGCTCTGCAGCCATGGCTGGTCCCCGGGTCTGCCAGCACTGCCCGGTCAGCCCGGCCTGGCCCTGTGGCACTTGGTGGCTTCCATGGAATTGCCCCGGTGGCCAGACCTGTTCCTGCCACGCAGCGCCTCTGCTGGGAGGTGGGGTGGGCAGGTAGCCAGGGCAGTGGGAGGGAACAGATTGTCCGCAAAAAAGCGCGTCAGTTCCCAACCGGCAGCTCGGAGCAGGATCTCCTGTGGGTTTATACCTTGTTTGTCTGAGCCCGCTCAGGGGGTCTGGGGCTGTTTAAGGACTCCTTGCCAGCGTCCTTGCAGCAGCATGGTGACGTGGGGCTGGGAAAGGTGAGCCCCCACCCTGGCAGAGGCTGCCAGCAGGACTGTGGAGCTCCTGGTGCTCAGTGGTTTGGGCGCTACTATGGCCTTGGTCACCTTGAGGATCCCATCCTGCCCACACCGAGCAAGGAGCAGCCCCGGCAAACACTGGAGCCAGCACACATCCTCCCCTGGCACAGGTGAAACAAACACTCGCCGAGCAGCAGCTCACCTGTGGCTCCTGCCCCTGCTAATTGCAGTGTTCTCACTTCACACTGATGTGCTTGATAAGATTAGCAATACAGAAACCTCATACGACAATTGGTCTGGGTCAGGAGCCGTGTGAGGGAAATTGGACGGAAGTGCAAATGGGAATTAATTATAGCCTGGCGTTGGACAGGCTGGAGGGTTTGAATCTGTATTTCTATGTATTTCTCAGTGCAGCCTCTGGCTGTGCCGCAGGTGTGAAGGGTGCCAAGGGCTGCAGCAAAGACGTGCTCACTGCTGCCCAGGGCATCACAGAGCTCGGACAGGGGATGTCACCCTCGGCTGGGATCCCAGCGTTGCCCTGGCACGGGCGAGCGTGGCCGCAGCATTGCGGGAGATCCCTGCCCTTCCTGCTCCCTGCCTGGCAGCTGCCGTTGTTATCTCCATTGCCATGGCAATGCCAGCCCGGCTCCCACGGCGTGTCCGCCTGTGCCTCTGCCAGGCAGACACGGTCCCACGCCGGGCTGGAGCCCTGCTCCCACCCCAGCCCACCCAGCTGAACGGCCACGGCACGGGCAGGGGGGTTAACACAACCCCAAAAGGCTGTGGGGATGGAGGTGAACATGTCCCCTCACCCAGGAGGTGAGGTCTGGGTGGGAAGCAGGGAGAGAAGGAGACTCTGCACCTGGAACATCTCCCAGCCCTTCCCTGATGCCCCCACCACAGCAGGACCCCTGTGCCACCCTGGGCTCAGCCACAGCCCCCCTGTGCTGGCACCAGCCCGTGGCCCCAAAAGTCATATCGATCAGCACCCTGCTGCACTGATATTAAAGTGTTTGCCAGCAGCTGCTGGCGTTTAACAAATCCTCCTGTCTGCTTATTTATGGCATTTCCCCCCCTCCCACCTGAGCCTTCTCGATGCTTTGGCAATTTTGCAAACGTTTTAAAGGCAGCATTTCAAAGTCCACCAGGCAGCTAGCGAGAAGCAGGTCACTGGAAAGGGTGAGGAGAGGCAGGAAAGATCATCCATCCTGCAAGGCAGACACTGCTCTCACCCTCATCCATCCTTGCATGCTCCCTGCACTCTCTCACTGCAGTTCCTCATGTTCTGTACACCAACCATGGCCCCAGCCCCAAGTCAAGACTGGATCCAGGAACTTGAATTAATGGTGAGGGGGAATCCAAAGTGGCACTTCGCATCTGCTGGTTGCCTTTTCCTGGATATGGAGGCAAGACCTGGACCCGGGTCCCTGTTGGATTGCCAACGTCAAAGCAGGAGAGCAAAGTGCAAACAGAAAAGGAGAACAGAGGGAGTGTGTGCTGGGGCTGACAGTGCTGGGCAGCACTGCCTGCCCCAGGTACACCCTGGCAGCTGCTGCCACGGTGCTGCATTTCAGCAGAGTGCCAAGTGCCATCGGGCAGATAAGGAGCCGGAGGTCACCTCTGTTCCCAGCGAGCTCTTGGGACCCCAGCGCAGTGACTTCCGTGTCCCCTGGAGGAGCACAGTGACGCCGGGGTGTCACTCTCCACTGATGTGACTCTCTTGCCTGCTGTGGCTACAAGAGACTGCGGGATTCAATTAAGTTCTGTTTTCCTCCCAGTAACAGCGAGAGTCTCTCCTCTCCCCTTTAAGGCAGACACGCTGCCATGGAAGACAAATGCTTGCAATAAAGCGCTGGAGCGCGGTGCCGCGGGAGGCCGATGCTCCCTGCAGCCGGCACTGCCCGGATCGCGTCCGCCGCTTCCCCGCGCCCTCCCCGCGCCTCTGCGCGCCCGGTCCCGCAGCAGCCGGCCCGGCCCGGCCCAGGTGCCAGAACCGCGTGGCGGAGACGCCACGGGCACCCGGGTGGCTCCGGCCCGCAGGGCCACCCCCTTCCCCGCCCGGAGCCCCCCCGCCACCGGCCGAGCGTTGCCAGGCAACGGGAAGATGCTTTTCTGACCGAAACGGGAAATCGGCAGCCGGAGTTGAGGGTGGGGGGAGGGAAACGGCTGGGCTGGGGCTGCCCGCGGGAGCGCGGGAGGCTCCCCCAGCCTCAACAGCACCCAAAAAACCCGGAGAGGAGAAGCAGCGGTTGCAGCCCCGCTCGGCCAAAACTGCCAAGGACCCCCGAGCAGTGCCAAGGACGGCGCTCGGCGCTGGGACCCCCAGGCTGGCTGGAGGACGGGGTAGGGACAGGGTGTCCCCCAGCAGGGACAGTCCCTGCGGAGCCCTCCCGGGAGCCTTGGCCCCGCCGAACATCCCGGATGAGAGAGACTGGACCTGTAAGCTGCCCTCTCCCTCCCTCGCCAGCCATCACGCCATGGCTAAACGAGCTCCAGGCAATTTTCTCAGAAGTTGCGTCCTCGCACTGTGGGAACACAAGGCTAAAAATAGCCGAGGCCTGTGTGTGCCTCTGGCCCAGGTGAGCCTCACTCTGGAGATCAGGGCTCCTCCACATCCGGCCTCCCCTGCTCTGCCTCAGTGTCCCGCGCAGATGGGGCCACCCAAATGTGCAGCGCAGCTGTGGCAGCCTCGGGACCCCTGGCCAGAGGAATCCCTGTGCAGGGGAAATCCCCCAGGGCTCAGACATCACTTGGTGTGCACAGAGTCGCCTTTGAGCTTGGAATTTCACCTGGCTCTGCTTCACCTGGGCATCCCCTGACCCGAGGGTCTGCGTTGTGGAGGGGGGATGTGCTTCCCCACCAGCACCTCCCAGTTCAGGCACTCCTCTCAGCATGACCAAACCCTCCCAGGTCCAGTGAGGCTGATGCATTTCCTTCCCACGGTGACTCAATTACAAATTCAGAGTTAAATCTTCCCCCACAAGATACCCCTCTCCACCTCTCTGGCTGCTTCCAGCACGTCGAATGTTGAATACTTTCCAGGGATTTTTGTGTGCTCAGGCTGACCCCATCCACTCTGGTTCAGACTAACTTAATCAGCCTCATTTTGTTACTAACTGCTGCAGCTTTGGACCTCTAGAAAAAGCATGACTTAAATTATTAGCACCTACCAAGCTTCTTTCACCACCCCTGTGGGGGCCAGAGGTGAGAGAACAGATCTGTTCCCACCCAGCCTCAATAGCTACCAAAAATGACAAATTATCAGAATTGTGGAGATTAGAAAAATGGCATTTAGGTAACAGGCAAATACTCCTCTTTTCTTCAGCAGCATCTGGCTAGGAACAGATTTGGAAGTGGCAGGTGGGGAGAAAAGAAAGCAACCTGAATGCTGTCAGCTGGGCGGGGGGGCTGGGAGTAGTGAGAACAAAACCATCACCATTTTCTTCATCAGCAGCGCTGAGAAGGGCTGCAGGGGTCAGGCTGGGGGAGCAGGCGAGGAGGAGGAGGAAGGACACCCACAGAGTGTGGAAAGGGGCTCTCCCTCCCCACAGCCCTGGCTGTGAGCTGGCAGTGCCACAGCTCAGCACAGCCCTGAATCCCCCCCAAGCAGGAACAGCACCTTTCCCCATGCACCCACCTCTCCCCAGGAGATTCATTCCCACCTCACCCCACGGCTGGTCAGCATCATCAGGAGAAGAGCTTCAGAAGCACCTTGAGCCCCTGGAAAGGCTGTTTGGAAAGGGGAGCAGCACCCAGAAGAGCTGTGCTGCCCCGTGTCTGGACAGTCCTGAGGTTCCAGCTCTGCTTTCCCACACAGGGAGCCTTCAAGAATAATGCTAGGAAATATCTCAGGGAAAACAGGAGCCAGGGCCACACCTGCATCTGTTTTAGAAATTACTTTATTGCACTAAAAAGAGGATCTGTAAACAAACATTCCATTCAGGTATTAATATATTTTTCACTCCAAAAATACATCATTAAATCCAGCCACAGAAATATCAAAGCAGGAACAATAGAAAATAGCTCCAGCAGCAGAGACCCATCCAAGCAACAGCGCTGGCTCCCACACCACCAGCCCAGCAGAGAGCAGGGCTCACAGCAGCTCGTCCTGGGGCTCACTGCATGGCCACAACACCCAGCTCCAGCAAGACAGCCCTGGGACAGGCTGGGGTGGGGCAGGACAGGAGCCCCCAGGCCCTTGGGGTCTCCCTCTGGGAGCAGCCCGGGGTTCTGCTCTCAGCATCCTCCTCCCCCAAACTCAAAGGCACTCAGTTCTTCTGCGGGGGATGCCTCACCCCTCAAACCTCTCAGAGCGCCAAAGTCTTCGTCACAGCTCCCATTTCCCCTCTCCTTGCACCCAGTGCCCCCTGCCCCAGCAGCACCCAGGTCCCCCCAGCCCCTTGCAGGCGCAGCACCCCAGGGAGCACAGGGTGCTGGTGGGGTGTGTGGGGGCTGCCAGGCAGCAGCCAGCTGGGCAGGGTCCCCTTCCCACCCCAGACCTCCTCAGGGGCAAGATGTTCACCCCACACCCTGGGATGTGACACTTCTCCCTATCTCCCCCTCCCCAGAGCCTTCATCTGCCCCCAGGACGAGCCTGGGCACTTGTGGGCTGGGGACCGTCCCTCGTGCTGGCTCCTGGGGGAGCGCAGCGAAGCCTCAGGTGGGAAACTCCCTGGTAAGGATGGGCATGTCAGCTCCTTATGTCCTGCATGGTTTGTTTTCAACCACAAGCTCGACAAACAGCCACGATCACCCTGAATCCCCCCGACATGCAAACACGGCACGATCAGAACTATGCCTTGTGTACCTGGAACGTATTTACAGACAGAAGTAAAACGCTGCGAAAGATCAGCCTCAGATATAAATAGCCAACACTGAGATCTGCCATCTGCTGCGAAAGGACAAGGAAGGAACATCGACTGCCACCACAGAGGTTAACACAGAGGGGACATTTGTGTGCGTGTGTGTCCACGCGTGCTGCGACAGGCGGGGACGGGAGCGCTGCAAATCCTGCTCCCTGCACGGAAACATGCAGAGCCCGACACAATGGGTGACACCACACCAAACAACAACGCAGAGTGTTTTATCCACCTGCAGAAACGCCCCAGCCGGCATCCTCCCCATCCCACTGTCCCCAGCTAGTTAGCTGGATGACAGGGTGGGATGGGGAGGGTTTGGGAGCACCTCGCTCCTTCCCCAAACTGAAACTGAAAGCCAGGCCGGTCACTTTGGGAAGCCAGATCCCACTGGGCACAGGAGCTTGGTGGTCCCACTGGGCACAGGAGCTTGGTGATCCCACTGGGCACAGGAGCTTGGTGATCCCACTGGGCACATCGCTCCTGCTCAGTGGGTGCATCCACTTGAAAGATCCTCGGCCCTCAAAAGCAAGGGAGGGTGGAGGTTTGTGGAGCCTCAGCCTGCCCCCCTGCCCGGCCTCACCTGGATGGCCCCAGCTCTCAGGGAGGGCTACTCCTGTCACCTCAGCTTTTGTCAGCAAGCACATCTGCTGGGACACTGCCTGGGACCATCCATGTGCCCAGGGCAAGGAGTGCCAGCCCCTGGCATCTCCCTCCATGGGCAGGGGAGAGGCACAGGCAGCCTTCTGGATTTGGGCAAACCAAAGTCCCATAAGCAGTTTCCCACTGGGGATCAGCAGTGGGGGGCAGTGCTGGGAAGGGCAGCCCAGGAGGCTGCAGGTGTCAGACCAAGCCAACCTTGCAGCCTCACAGGGCTGGGACAAGTCCAGGAAAGGCTCAAAAGCCACAAACCTGACTCATCTCCCAGGGTGACCGCCCTCGGCCCTCTCTTGGGTCACCTCTGCAGCATTTTCATTGCAGTTTCCAAGACCAGAAACTTGTCTTTTAAATTAAAGCTGTCACCTGACTACAGGCGCTGGGGCTTTGAGAGGTGGCCGTAAGTGTGCTACAGAGATTTACCCACCTCCAACCTGCAGCTGGAGACCACAGGCACAGGGAGGGAAGAGTCCAACAGGTGCTTCCATCCTTCCTGGTGGGGAGTGGGCTGGAGGCTCCCCACTTTCTGCTGGGCTCCAGGAGATGCAGCCCCGGGGCAGGACCAGGGAGGGAGCAGAGGCAGAGGCTGTGGCTGCCAGCTGGTGTTGGCAGAACCCCACAGCAGCACCATTCCTGGGGACCCCCACACTCTGCCTCAGGGGGCCCTTCCAAACCCTCCTCCAGCGGGGCTGGGGGACAGAGCCGGCCTCCCTGCCTCGCCCCGGCCCCACAGGTGGGAGGGCTCCCTCCGGGGCTGGCAGCAGGTACCTACAGGCAGGACAGGAGGGCGGTGAGTGGCAGCTCCTTCTCCCCCAGCAGCGTGTCCCGCTTAAGGCTGCTGCCCTTGTTGACCACCTTCACCTTCAGGGACATCTTCCTGGCGTGGCCGGGGCCCAGCCCATCGAAGAAGAAGTCCTCGTTGAAGACGGGGTTGCGGCTGTTCTTGACAATGGTGCTGCGCTGCTTCTGCAGCTTCCCAGGGTTGAGGCACAGCGAGACGCAGCAGTTGATGCTGCGCACGTCGACCAGGGCATCGTAGAGGTCCTCGGCGGAGACCAGGCGCACACGCAGCCGGGCGTTGGAGGGGTCGTACTCGGCAGCCAGGCGCAGGCTCCCGCCCCGGCTCAGCCGCAGGCTGTGCTCCCGGTCCCGGCCCGCGGGCAGGTCCAGGGGCAGCAGGGCGGTGGGAGGTTGTGTCCCGGCCGGGGCGCTCCTGGCGCGGCGCTGGGCGCTGGGGCTGGTGTCAGCCGAGCTGTCGTCGGTGGAGAGCGAGCTGTTACGGGCCACCGAGTGCTTCAGCTTGATGACCTTGGACTGGCTCTCTTGGCTGAAGAGCTTCAGCAGGGAGACGGAGCGGGAGAGCAGCGGGGAGCCGAAGGGTGAGGACTCTGCTGAGGAGCAGGTGTCGCTTTCACCGCCGCTGAAGTACCGGCCGGGGTGCATGAGGGCGGCGCCGAGGTCAGCGGGCGTCCGGCGGCCGCTCTCGCCGTTGAGCTTGGCTTTGCGCTGGGCGCTGGGCGAGGTGACTGGCGAGGGGCAGAGGCTGCTGTGCTCGCTGTGGAAGAGTGATTCTTTACGCCGGGTGTGGGGGCTCTCCATCAGCGTGGCGAAGCCGTAGGAGGTCTGCGCCTTGGGCACGTAGGGCAGCGACATGGCCGTCTGTGCCTGCGGGTCCACGTTGGTGCCGCAGCTCCCCTCGGTCCAGTCCTCAGCGGTCTCGATCTGGATGATGTGCCGCCCGGTGGTCCGGGACCGGGACCGGGACCGGCTGGACGGGAGGGGGCTGCGCGGGGGCTTGCGCCCGGCCAGGTCCTGTTCTGAGACTGAGGCACCCAGAGCAGCCGCTGCGGGGACCTCGGAGCCCTCAGCCTCGGCGGGTGCCGCGCTCAGCTTGGGCGGGATGAAAAAGTCGGGGATCTTGTCGGGGGTGAGGACGTTGCTATAGCGGGACCCCC
>VYXD01007993.1:362163-376587 GCA_013397195.1 Hylia prasina
CCGGTGCGAGGTGAGGGCTCTCCCCGGTGGGCCGCGCTCCTCAAACCGCCCCCGTCGGCGCCGCTGCTGCACCTGCCGCCCCGGGGCGAGGACGCGAGGGAGGCGGCGGATGCTGCAGCCTGAAGGATCCCATGGATGAGCGCTGCACCTGCCCGCCTTGTGCCGCTTTCCCGGTGCGCGCTCGTTCCTGGGCAGCAAAACCGCCGCGGGCCCGGACAGGGAATCCCCCACCGTCCTGCTGGGGGAGGATTGAAGCATCCTCGGCTGTCTGGGCTATCCTAGGCTAGTCTGTGAACAGAAAGAACGTTTCAGAACAGCATCTCTCGCTGCCTTCGCTCGTGTTTCGGATCCCGCTCGGCTGTGTGAGATCTCTGAAATTCAGGACGAGGCTGCTGAAAGGTTTTTGACTTTGCTCTGTTTTGCAGCGACAGGGCATTGGGGAGCCCAGCGTGTACCACGCCGTGGTGGTGATTTTCCTGGAGTTCTTTGCCTGGGGGCTGCTGACCACGCCGATGCTGACGGTGAGTGTGTGTCCATGGGAGCTCTCCTGGGGCTCCTGAAAATTAAGGTTTTGGCACAACTTTTCCTTGGGGAGCTGTGGAAAAGGAGTCTTTGGTTATGCAAAAACATTTGGATGTATTAGCCTGGTAACATAAAATAGAAATCAAACATACAGACAGCACAAAGGGACCTGCAGAGAAGCGACATGGGGGTAGAAGTAAAAGTAAAACCAGAGGGGGTTCAGGTGATGGGGAAAGGCATGTTTGAGGCTCTCTGAGCCTCACCCAAGCATGCTGGAACGATTTCTAGACCTGGAAAATGTTAGGAACAGTGGTTTCCCACACTGGAAAGGGCAGGCAGAGCTCCTCACGTAGAGGCATTGTTGGCAGGATATTTCCCCTTTTCCCTGGATTGTGCCCTTCCAAGGCCTCTGGCTGGCAGATGCTTACGGAAATTTTGCAAAAGTTGCTAGCTCTGACTTTTTCATCTGGTTTTGGTTTGCCTTCCCTCCAGGTCTTACACCAGACTTTTCCTCAGCACACGTTCCTGATGAATGGCCTGATTCATGGAGTCAAGGTAAGGAATATTCCTTCCAGGATTTCCTTTAAATCTGCCATCGGTGCAAGAAGGACAAGCCATTATTATCTGTATAATTTGCTGATGTCAGCTGATATTTGGCCAGTTTGAGGGGTCTCTGGCAAACCTAATGCAAAAAGAAGGTCACAGACATGGGGCAGCTTGTGCAGCTGATTTTACTGAACAGGAGGGACAACGTGCTGCTTGTCAGCATGGGGCTGGAGTTACAACAGCTGTGTGTTTCAGCTGGAAATACTCTTATCATGAGATCAGTCCTGTGTCCATCCTCTGGAGCATGACAGAATGAAAAATCTGTGACATCTGAACTTATGAGTGATAGAAGCTGAAACAAGTGGCCTCAGTGACCTCCAGGCAGGAGGTGGGAATGTGCTGTGGCACAGGGACTGGGGAGCTTCTTGCACTGGACCAGCATTCCCAGAGCAGAATTGCAGGCAACAGTTGTGAACAGGCAATAGTCCTGTGTTCTGACTGGAGAATCAGGCAACACAGACAGTTCTTGGCTGTCTCTGACAAGAGGATCTTGGAAAACAGCCCCAGATGGGTTTGCAGGGCACTCCTGTCAGCACTGAAAGGCTCTGCCCTTCCTGCCTCGGGCCTGGGAGATGTGGAAAGGCCTTGAATAATTTTATTTGTGCTTAATGGCCCTGGCTTCTCATTATGTCTGTCCTGTCTCCTCCTACAAGAGAAAGCTTTCCCCAGAACTGCAGCAGCTGTTGCCATGGTGGAGCTGTGCCAGCAGCTTTCCAGGTCCTGGCAGGGCTGCCTGGATGCCCACAGCAGGGGCAGAGCTCTGCAGGGAGCAGGAGTGCCCAGAGAGGCCTTGCTGGTTGAGGATTTGTTTTTCCCTCCCTAAAAGGATGTGGGGAGTTTAATAAATTGCTCTGTTGTGACAGTGTTGCAGTAATCAGGAATGGGTTGTCTCCTCCTGATGTTGTTGAAAGCTCTCACTGAGGGGTTTCTCTGTCCTCTGGTCTGTCTGTCCATCCCAGGGTCTGCTCTCTTTCCTAAGTGCCCCACTGATTGGTGCTCTCTCTGATGTCTGGGGCAGGAAATCCTTCCTCCTTCTCACCGTCTTCTTCACGTGTGCACCAATTCCCCTGATGAAGATCAGCCCGTGGTGAGCTCAGCCTCAGTACAGCCCCGGGGTTCTGAGGAGGGGAAGGAGCGTGAGGCTGAAGGAGGAGGGTTTGTAGGTGCTCCTTTCAGGGTGAGATGGAAGAGTCTCATCCATCTCAAGAAAGGACGAGGATGCTCAGCCTAGAGACTGACTTGTCTGGTTCTGCTGGAGGGTTCAGCTGGGAATAAAGGGTTGGTCTTTCCTCTGTGCTTGTTCCCCTGCACAGTGCATTATTTCTGTTAGGGAAAATGAGCAGTAAAACTTCAGGGGCTGCCAGAGTGAGGGTCCACGTTCCCAGGCCTCTTCTGGTGCACTGGAGGGACTGAGGGGAAAAAAAATGGGGAGGTTCTACTTCAGCAGCTGTGGACTGTGGTGTGGTTGCTCTCTAACTCCGCCTTGGGCTCCTGCAGGTGGTACTTTGCTGTCATTTCCATGTCTGGAGTGTTTGCTGTCACCTTTTCCGTGATTTTTGCCTACGTTGCCGATATCACACAGGAGCATGAGCGTAGCACGGCATACGGCCTGGTAAGGAGCTGAGTCACTGTCCTGGCTCTTGGAAGAAATATATGGGGCTTTGCAGGTAGCAGAGGTATAAAATTAGGGTGGGAGATTTATGGACTAATCATACAGTCTGCCTGTCCTGCTGTTTGGGATTTAGCTCTGAGGGGGAGACTGATCTCTGCCCTCTCTGTGCTGTATAAACCAGCCTGGCCCTTGGGCTTTTCCACACCAGGCAAGGGGGGGCCTGTGATGCTTGGTGTGATCCTGCCCTTCCTGTAGCTTTACTGACAGGACCTATGGGAATTGCTAGGACAGCTTTGATTCCCTTTGCTAGAACTTAGCCCAGGTGCACCAAGAGAATCTGTCATCTGTCTCTGCACAGGAATCCCTGTGAACTCTTGTTTACATCTCCATCAAAGATGCCAGAAGGAGTTCCCCTGGGTCACTGGGGGGAGGAAACGGGCTCTAGGAAGAAGAGGCTGTAGGGATGTTTTATGCTTCCAGGTGTCAGCCACGTTTGCTGCCAGTCTGGTCACCAGCCCGGCCATCGGCGCGTACCTTTCCCAAGCCTACGGTGATACCTTGGTGGTTGTGCTGGCTTCAGGGGTTGCTTTGCTGGATATTGGCTTCATCCTGCTGGCAGTGCCTGAGTCCCTGCCTGAAGAGATGCGCCCGGTCTCCTGGGGAGCCCCAATCTCCTGGGAACAAGCTGACCCATTCGCTGTGAGTGACCCTGCTGCTGTGTTCCTGTGTGCTGGTAATGCTTAATGTTTGCTTTAGTCCTGCTGATTTTGAAGGTGTAAAGACCTTGGTTTGGCTGTCTTTGTACCTGGAGATTTTTCAGTGATATTAAGTTAAATTTTAAAACGTCCTTTCTTGTTCCCCACCCCTTTCCCTGCAGTCCTTGAGAAAGGTGGGTCAGGACTCCACAGTGCTGCTCATCTGCATCACCGTCTTTCTCTCCTACCTTCCCGAGGCCGGCCAGTACTCCAGCTTCTTCCTGTACCTACGACAGGTCAGTCTCTGTCAAAGCTCTGGGTGCAGGAAATCCTGGCCTAGAAATACAATCAGAGCTGTGTCACCTGTCCCAAGGTGGCTTTTCTTGGCCAATAACTCGCTAAAGCTGAAATTGTAAGAAACAGTGATTTGTTTCAGCTCTCCTGAAAAATGTGTGAGCCTGCTGACTGCTCTGTAGGCATTGCCAGGGGCAAGGCCTGGCTTGGCTCCTTCAGGCAATGGACAGGCAGCTCAGTGATTTAAAACTGTTTGTTCAGGCAGAGGAAAATCTTCTGTTTGATTCCTCTAGCAGCCCAGAGGCAGTGGTTGTTAACGTGCAGGTCCCTGAGAAGCAAATTGAGTAAACATGAGTGACGTTGATGGAGGGGCTCTGGTCACCTGGTACAAATCTGCCTGAAAAGTCCCTCTTTGATGTTTTCACAGGTCATTGGTTTTTCCTCAGAGACTGTAGCAGCCTTTATTGGTGTAGTTGGAATTCTCTCTATACTGGCTCAGGTGAGAAGCAATTTCTTTGTTGGCTTAAGCAGTCTGCTGTAAAAATGTCCAAAATTTCTGATCTTGGGGCTGCTGAGTTGTCAGAGCTCCTGTGGCCACGCAGGTGTTTGAAACAGAGAAGATCTTAAATTGGGACAGACCCACAAGGATCATCAAGGTCCCTTAAATTCCTGTCCTCTTGTCTCCTGGTATTGCCCTCTTTCATTACCCCTGCCTTGAAAACACCTGTTTTTCTTTCCAGACAGTCGTGTTGGGAATTCTCATGCGTTCGATAGGAAATAAAAACACCATCCTCCTGGGACTAGGCTTCCAGATCCTGCAGCTTGCCTGGTACGGCTTTGGATCACAGCCTTGGTGAGGGTTTGCCCACATTTCTCTCCCTCTGTGGCCGCTCCCAGCCCGCAGCACAGGGCGAGGCTGTGCCTGTTCCTCACAGCTGCCTCCTTCCTCCCCAGGATGATGTGGGCAGCAGGAGCTGTGGCTGCCATGTCCAGCATCACCTTCCCAGCCATCAGTGCCATGGTGTCGAGGAACACGGACCCTGACCAGCAGGGTGGGTGCCTGGGGACCCATCTGAAGGGGGGATTTCATCCCAGCAGGTGCTGAGCTGGCACAAGGGCAGGTTCTTGGCCATGGTGGGGGCGGGGTGGGCAGGAACATGGTGCCAGATGTGGAGTGGCACTGTACTCACAGCAGTGTTGACACTCTTATCTTTGACCGTGGCTGGTGCTTTACTAGGAAACTCCCAAGGCATTCAAGTGAGTGTTTGGTGTTGTCTCTGAGGCAGAGGAGGCTGCTGCATTTTGCCTGCCTCACAGTAAATCTTCGAGTCCTCAATTAAATTCCAGTTCATTGGAAATTGTCGCTTGATGTGCCCATGCTTATTTCAGTCTGCAAAGCAGCAAGCCCAGCATTACTGATTGTTGTAGAATCTAGCACTGAGTGAAGCTGCTCATCTGCAAACCCCTCCCCTTGCACATCAGCCCAGAACCAAGTGCTTGATCCTGTTGCTAAATATCTCTAAATATGTATCCTCGAATGAAACAAATTTTTTTGGAAAGCTGGAGGCATTTCCCCCCTTCCTCACTCTGTCCCCAGGTGTGGTGCAGGGGATGATCACTGGAATTCGAGGTCTGTGTAACGGCCTGGGGCCAGCCCTCTATGGTTTTGTCTTCTATCTCTTCCACGTGGAGTTGAACGAAATGGCCGAGGTGGAAACTTTGGGCAAAGCCTCCAAACCCAACATGGCCAATCCTACGGATGAGGTACCTATTCAGCTTCTCCCTCTGTTTGCTGGGCTGTGTTTGCCCTCGTGCTTGGATCACTCCTGTCTCTCTCTCTCTCTACAGAGCAGCATCATCCCTGGGCCACCCTTCCTGTTCGGGGCGTGCTCCGTGCTGCTGTCGCTGCTGGTGGCCCTGTTCATTCCAGAACACAACCTGGCACTGAGGTCAGGCAGCCACAAGAAGCACAGCACGGGGGCCCAGGCCCACCCCCACAGCCCACCAGCTGGGGGGTCTGATGGCAAGGAGCCCCTGCTGGAGGACAGCAGCGTGTGAGGTGGGACAGGGGACCTGCCTCGTGGCTCGACTCCACGTCAAGGACGGACTCAGCCGGAGTTCGGGGAGGGGGAGAGAGGGATCCGAGGTAACAGACTGTGCCACTAACAGCTACTGAGGAGGGACGAGGTTTCCCTTCAAGCCAAATACACCCAGCTGGTGCAAAAATGGAATTGTATCACCTGGTGCTGATGGAAAGGGGAGATACGGAGCTGCTCCACTGGAGGGATAGTTCTGGAAAGCAAAGCTGCCCTTGTGCGTGACCCCTGTGTGCCCTGCCAAACCCTCTGCTCGCCGGTCACGAGAGATGGAGCCAGCCTGGGCTGTGTTGGGTGGGAGCTCGCTGAGCTGCCCCCGGAATGAAATATGGCATTTGCTCCATGCCCCATCCCTGATACAGCTGGTTCCTGCTGCTGGCCCCTGGCACCCCTGCAGGCTGTGTGCTCTGGTGACACGCTGAGGGGACGGGGTGCCTGTGTGAAGCACAGGGAGTGGAGCTCTGAGCTTCCTCTCTGCTGCAGGGCCTGAGGAATGTGCCCATTCTGCCCCAAGTGAAACTTAGACCAGAAAAATATAAATCTACTGACTTAATGTTCTGATGAAGAGGATAAAAATGAAGTTGCAGCTGACGTAAGGGAGAATGGGCAGGTGAGAGAAGGGCAACTACATGAATTACAAATGCTTGGATGGCCACAACGGCTGCAGTTATGTTTTGTTTTCTTTTTCTTGTCACTCTGAGGTGGCATTTGCCTGTTGCCTCCACGGATTTTGTCAGAAATCTTTTTCTGGAGCTGTGGGGGTTGTTTAGGAGATACAGTTCTCTGGCAGGTTGGAGAAACAACTTGGCTGTGTTGAGCACTTTGGAGATGCGTGGTTTCCTGGGAGAAAGGTCAGAGAAATGACTGTTTACCTTGAGCACTTGTATAAAGCATGTTGGTTTGCCACTGGGCTCCTGCCATCTGATGCTAAACCCAAAGAGTGTCCAGAGTTGGTTTGTTCTCAACCCAATAGATCCTGATGGTGAAGGTTTTGTTGATTTGGACTTAGGGGTTTGGATTCCATGTGGCATTTCTGAGCCTGCTGTGGAGGCTTTTGTTTATGGAACTGCAGGCAGAACTGCAACCTCTGCCGCAGGCTCAGCTGTGCTTAGAAAGAGCAGGAGGTGCTTGGAGTGTTGTGAAAGGAGCTGAGGCAAACAGAGAATGTGTGGTTGTTTATAGAAATGTGGCAGAGGGCAGGAAACAATTGTTCTTGTTTGAGTAAATAAGAAGTGGTGGCATTGAGCAGTTCTGGGAAGTAAGGACCAAACCGAGGACACTTCAGGAATCCTTTGTTAAAGGAATTGAGGGTGCAGCAGCCAAACCAGACTTGCCTTGGTTGTTCTCTGCCTGGAGTCCCCTCTCTGTGGGTTTGGGGAAGGATACCCAGGGGAGAGCAGCCAAAAGGGAGGCAGTGTTGGCCCTTTACATCGTGGATCTTTGCAGACACACAGCAGCAGCTGCAAATGCCATTTGGTTATCAGATGTGGGTGTTTTAGTGAGAGTTGACAGTTTGTTTTGCATTGATCTGGCCTAGTGGCAGCTCCTGTGCTCAGAACTAGGAGCAGTTGGGACTGAGGGATGCTGAGGTGGGTCTGGCTGCAAGTCTGGGGAGCAGAGCCAGCAAGAACTTCCGTGACCTGCTGTGACTCCATTTTTCCCAAGCTCCTTGTGGTGACACTCCCAATTCCCAAACTTTAGTGGGATGGTCAGTACTGTGTGTGCATGGCAAGCTTTTATCCTGAAGGAAATCCTGTCACTTGCACTTCCAGGCAGCAGTTCCCCCACCTCTGTGTTCCTCACAAAAATGCCTTTTTTAGATGGGACTTTTCCCGAGTCCCAGTGATCCATTGATTTATAATGGATTAAAGTGAGCTGAAGTAGGATTTTCCCTCACACACAGATGAAGTAAAGCAGAATTGTTACCTCGCTCACACGGAGGCACTCGGAGCTTCACGGGTACAATATAGCGACACGTTACAAAAAGACGAGCATAATTTATATGATATAAAGTATATAGAGATATATTTTTAAAAGCCCTCTCCCTTATTGCATAGTTTATTGAAACCAATGTGATTTTGGTCCCGTTCCCTCTCACCACTGCTGCTGCCTGCAGCCTCTCAGCCTTTCCTTCCCCTCAGACCCCAGAATTGTCCAGCAATGTTCCCTCCCCAGTGTGACCCCTGATTTGTGCATCGTGGGCCTGGAGTGTTTTGTCAGCCCCCAGACTTGGGGCCAGGTGCTGCCAGCAGGTGACTGCCAGGCCAGGGGCTGTGGCCTGGTTGGTGACTGGCTGTGCTGTCACTGGTGATGGCACTGGGCACCAGTGGGGTCACAGCACTGGGCAGCCGGGGTGGGGACATGGCAGCAGGTGGATGGAGGGGGGTACAGCACCAGGCAGCAGCAGGACCTCTACAGGTGCCATTACCAAGGGAAAGGTGTCTTGTGCTGGTGTGCAGACCTGGGAGCAGGGGCTCTCTGAGGCGCAGGGGTGCTGGGAGCAAGCAGGGATTCCTTCCCACCCTGTCGGGGTTCCTCTCACCTGCTTTGGTGGGGCCTTGGCCTGGTTCCTCCCCTTCCCTCAGCGCAGGGCTGTGGCCCCTGCACTGCTCTGCCCCGACCTGGCAGAGCAGGAGCTGGGCCAGGCAGTGCTGGAGCTGAAGTTACCGGAGCCGAATGAAGAACGACTTGTTCTGAAGGGCCGGTGCTTCCGCAGCGTCCCACGTGGAGGCTGGAAAGGCTGTGTGGAGCATTCAGCTAGTTTTGCCAATTCTTGTTACTTTATATGAAAACGCAACTTTTTAAAAAGGAGTCTTTTTTCTTAAAATCCGCTTGATCTGCTGTGCAGTGCCTGAGCCTGGCTGTTTTAACATCGGGATTCCCAGGATTTGTCTGCAGGGACTTAAAATCTGGGATGGTAACAGCAATGCCCAAACACAAGGCAAAAATCATCTCAATTGCCTGTCAGAAGTCCTGGCAGGTCAAGTGAGTTTCAACCGATCTTGTTGCATTAAAAACCTGAGTTACACCATTGCTTTCTCTTCTGCCATTAATTTTGCAAAGTAGTAACTTTTTACTTCCCTGTTTTTATTCTTTTTCTGCACTCCAAAGGCTGTTGACAGCTGTGGTATCTTTAAAGCGTGGGCATTCGGCCCCACCTCTGCTCTCTCACTGTTCACCATCACGTGCATTTGTGTGTCTCTTTTTTAAGCTAACGATAAAATGTATTTATTTCGGTTCAGGTTGTGTTTGGAACTGGCTAATCTCCCCCTCTGATGGATTATTTATTAAACTGCTGCTTTCCTGTTGTGTCGAAGGTCTCTGTCCTTGTTCCTCTCCATCACCAGTGGTACCAGGCAGCTTCTGCCTAGAATTGAAATTCCCCTTAAGAATTATGTGAAGATGTGGGACAGGTTTGGGAGAGCTGGGTCGGGGCTGCCAGTCCCTGCCCCAGCCCAGGATGGGAAGGAGGTCCCTGGCTCCTGCCTGTCCCACTGGAGCCTCCTCCTGGACTGGTATTTAGTAGCCCTGATTCTATTGTCTTTCTTTTCAGCCAGGCCTAATTTAGATCTTATCTGACTCATTTAAACACACTTTGTGGTGGCTGAGGATGGTCGTAAGTGACTAATATAATCCCCAAAAATATAAACACATCCAGGTCAGCTCTGGGATGGGAACTGGTGCTTGATGGATGGTATCCTGGAAACATGAGCCGTTACACAGCCTGTTGCTTCTGTATGTATTTCCTCTGGACTGGAGCTAGCTTTTGTTTTATTGTTTCATCTTTAATTGAGAGAAAACCCATGACTCGTCTCACATGGCGTCGCTGAAGAACAAAGGGCAGGTGTTGCAGTGCAGGATGTTGTTGACCACCCTTCCCCTGGTGCGGTGGTCCCTGGGGCAGTGGCAAAGCCTTGTCCCTTCTGGTGTCAGTGGTGACAGACCCCGACCCGAGGGGCTCCGGGGGTATCCTGTGCTGGAGCCAGCACTCGTCCCTTGGTGGTTTGTGTCTCCACACTGAACTGTTTTGTTTCCTGAGCAACATCTCTGGACAAAGTATTGCCCGGCACAAATCCCCGCGCCTGCCCTGTGGGAGGAAGCACAAGCGGCTTCCAGGAAAGGTGTTCAGGCCCCGGAGTCTGGAAAACCATCATTCCCTTCGTTCCTTCAAAGGCTTCCTGTGGGGTGGAAAACACTCCTGGTGTGTAAGCTTGCTCCTTCCACCCTGTGCACGCAACCTGGTGATGTCCCCGTGCTGTGCCCAGGGCAGCGGGAGCTCCTGTGCTTCTCTGGGATGGGGGGAAGGTCAGAATCCATGGAGGAGAGGTCCCGAGGTGGTGGGATAGGGGTTGAGGTAGGTCCAATACTCAGAGGCTTAGTGAATGAGAGCTGCCCTGGGGACTCTGCCACATCACTCTGAGCAGGGCCAAGCCCCCTGACCTGCTCCTGGCTCGGTGGCTGAGCCATTGGAACTGGCCCTTGTGCAGCTGGAGGGTTGTCAGGTTTCCATGACTTCAGTTTCCTCTGTGTCATCCCCTCTGCGGGTGGCTGGAGCAGCTCTGGGCACTTCCAAGCCCCAAAACAGAGGGAGTGCAGTACAAGGTGTGGGGCTTTCTGGCAACTGCTAATTTCTTGAGGTCCAGGAAGGTCCGGGGAAGCTTCTTTTTAAGATAAGATGGTTCCATAAATGCTCAGCTCTCATTCAGACACTGATTCAGAGGTTTTCTCATTGCACTGGTGCTGCAATCAGGGTTGTGGGAGAGGGAGGTGAAACCCTGGCACCACATATGCGTCCTCAAGGTTCCCAGACTCATTTCTGGGAAGAGCCTGGCACTGTGGGAACAGCCCTGGCCATGGCTGGGCCCAGGGTTGGGCAGGGGGGCTCTGGTGGCTGCTGAAAAATCCGGGAAGTGGCTCTGTTAACACAGGATGGAAGGAACAAAAACCCCAGCACCATTAATCACCTGCTTCGGCTGAGTGTGCACATTTGGAGGGAAGTGTTTACAGAGCACTTCCCTTGCTCAGAGGCCTCCTGCACCCTCAGAGAATTAATGGCATGACCTCCTAAAAGGATGAGTGGCACGCCCAGTGCACAGAGTTGCCACTCAGAACAGTTCCCAGATGGGAAATGCCCAAGTCCTGTGATGACACTGGGTGCAGAGGTGGGCACGTCCCTCCCTCAGCCCTTTGGGACCTTCCCTGGCCTTGGCTGCAGCCTGGCAGGATGGGATGGGGCAGAACAGGACTCATCTCTCCACGGGGAGCTGGGCAGGAATGAGGGAGTGATGCCAGACCAGGTGTGGACCCAGGACAGATGCTGAGGGCCTTGAGGTTGAATAGTGCAGGGTGTTCAACACTTTTTGTGTATTACACTTTCTCCATCTGTACCACGCGACAAACCCTCACAGGATCACCTGCTTCCATCCCTGAAAACACCCTGTTTGAGGAAAAAATCATCTCCCAACAGGGCTGACCATGGGCCCAGGGTCTGCTTTTGGGGTAGGGGCTGACAGGGCCCTTTCCACAGCTCTGTGTCCCCAGTTGGAGTCATGGAAAGGCTGGTTTGCCAGAGGCTCTGGGGGAGTGATGTAGCCTGCAAAAAACAAGGATAGAACTAGATCTGAGCCACATCCCGGGGTGCAGGTTCCTGTGCAGGGCTCCCCAGTGGGGTGATGGGGGCCCCTGCAGCCCCAGGGGGACCCTTTGGGACAGGGGCTTTCCCGGGTTTGTCGCCTTGGCCGTCCGCTGGATGTTGTGCAAGAGCAGAACTTGGAAGAAAATCAGAAACCTCCCTCTGGAAATACCCCTTGGGCTGGAAGTTGTGGAGGTCCTGGGGCCGATGCTCATGGGGGCGGTTCCTACAGGGCTTAAGAAGGGCTGAGGTTGGAGCCGGCGGCCAGAAGGAGACAGCCCCGGCCAGCGGCACCCGCTCCCTGGAAGGGGGGAAGGAAGGAAAGAAGGGAAAACCAGCCCTGCTGCTGCCCCGTGGGTGATGGAGCCGGCTCCTGTCCTTCTCCTCCTCGGCTCACTGTGGGGCTGCAGCGGTGAGTGCCACGGAGCCAAGAGCCACCCTAATCCCCCGACCCAGTGTGCTGCCCTGCCCCGCTGCTGCTCTCCTTGCTTCGTCCTACGGCCCCAGGACCCTCCCTGTCACCGAGCCGCGACAGCCACCCTGTCCCCACGTCGCTGCTGTAGCTCCCTGTCCCGGCGCTCGGAGCTGCGGGGTGCTGGTGACTGTCCCCTCCCCTGACCCTGCACTTTCCTCCTGCCCAGGGCGCCCCGCTGACAGGCTGGTGGTGACACCGCTGGAGCCGGTGGTGTCGTTTGGGGGCTCGACAGAGCTGAACTGCTCCTTGGCCTGCCCGGGGGGCAAAGTGGAATGGAGGGGGCTGGACACCGCCCTGGGGACCATCTCCTCCTTCTCCACCCACAGCATCCTGCACATCAGACACGCCACCGTGGCCACGGAGGGCATGAAGATCTGCCAGGGCAGCTGCCACGGGCAGCACTACCAGAAAACCGTCACACTGAAGGTCTACGGTGAGCTCTCCCCACCCCGTCCCTCACTGCCTCCTAGCACAGCCCTGGGTCCCCAAGGCAGCCCCTTTCCTCCTGAGCTATGCTGTGCTCCGAAAATCACCCCTGATGCTGTCACTCCTTTCCAGCCCTCCCGGACACGCTGAGGCTGGAGGCAGCTCCCCACATCCTGCGCCCGGGACACCCTGCCAACCTGAACTGCTCAGCAATGCACCTGTATCCTATCGCTGGGGTGGTCCTCACCTGGTACCGGGGCCAGCAGGTGGTGGAGAACACAGACTTTGATTTTGAGGAGACCGATGAGGAGCTGTACAACATCGTTTCCACCCTGTCCGTGAAAGGGACAGAGGTGGAAGAGGGGGTGGAGTTCAGGTGTGAGGTGACGCTGCACATCAGGCAGGAGACCTTCACCCGTGTGGCATCTCTGGTGGCAAGAGCCGAGGGTGAGTGCCAGGAGGGGCTGGGGACCCCAACATGCAAGTACCCCATCCCCTGGAGCCAACCCCCACTGCCCTGCGCTCCTCGGAACAGCTCTGCCAAGCAGGAGCAGCCGCCTGCACCACTCCTGACTCTCCTATCCCCATCCCTGTACCTCTCCCTCCTTTGCTCCTGCTCATTGAGCTCAGGGTGGGGAGGAGGTTGGGGCTGCAGCGAGGTCACTTGTGACCGAGGTCTCTGTGTGTTTTTGCAGCTGTGATGGAGCAGCCGGCGGCCGTGGTCACCTCCACGGGGAGCCCCAGCACAGCCAGGCCCGTGGCCACCACAGTGCTCCCTCCAGGGCCGACCGTCCCTACAGGCGTCCCCACCACAGCACGGGAGCCCAACACTGGGACCACCCTGGATCTGGCTGCTGTCACCAACAGCCCCTCCACGGAGCCCTCTGTGCCCCAGGACCTCACGGCAGGCAGCCCCACGGCACGTGTGGCCACCACCCCCTTCCCCGGCTCCGGCACGGCGGGGACAGGGCCATCTACGGGGACAATGCCTGCCTGCAGCCTGCAGATGCGGTCGCTGCCTCCCACCGGGACGCGGGGCAGGGCCCTGCGCATCGAGTGCCACGCTCGGTGCACCGGGAACGCCACGGTGGGCTGGCTCCGGACCCCCGCAGCCCTCTCGCAGTACCGGGAGGAGTCCGCGGGCAGCAGCTCCGCGCTGCGGCTGGACCGCGCCGAGCCCTGGCACCAGGGCCACTACCAGTGCGTCCTGCTCGGCCACCGCGCCCAGGTGGTCAGCCTGGAGGTGATGGTCGTGGATGGTGAGTGGTGGTGATCTGCGGACCCCTGCCCTGCTCTGCCCTCATCCCTTGGGTGTGGCTGCAGCCTCTCGTGTCCGTGCCACACCTGGTGCCGGGGGGATTCGCTCACCCCTCGGCATTTGCTGCAATAACAGCTCCTTGTGTTTGCAGATTCCTTCAGCTCAAGCACTGCCATTGCTATGGGGACAGCGGGATCGCTCTTGGGGCTTATCGTGACCGGAGCCGTGTCTCGACGCCTTTGGAAACGATTCAGATCACGGTAGCAGCTGTCCTAGGAGTGGGAGCAGCCGGCTGATGGCCCCAGCCCTCCAGCCGCGTCCCTGCTGTCCCCCTGCCTGTCGCTGGCCTCGCCCGGCCCCTGGCCAGCAAGAAGGAGTGGGAGCAGGAGGGGGAGCTGCCGCAGGAGGCAAAGCCTGGAAGGGCAATGAGCAAAGGTGACACAGCGACGAGGCCAGGGACGCGTCCGGGACTGGATCCCCGCGGGCTGGCACCGAACACTGGGCTGGGTGCGGCACCTGGGGCTCGGCACCAGCGGAGGGGCGGGAGCACGAAGGCCGCTTGTCTGTCACAACAGAAGGTCCGAGGCAGCCCCGGGGGGAGCGTGAGCTCGGCAGGCGGGTGGGACCGGTGCTCCAATAAAGAGCTGTTTCCGTTCGAGCCCTGAGCAAATGTCCTTTGGGCCTTGGCGGCCCCGGTACCGCGGCCCCTCACCGGCCCCAGGACACCGGCGGCGTCCGCCCGGTTGCCAAGGGCGGGGCATCTGCCCGCAGTAAACATGGCGGCCGCAGCGTCCCTCACGTTACCGTT
>VYXD01007993.1:378433-388862 GCA_013397195.1 Hylia prasina
GTCGGGGGATGTGCTGGGTGTTTTGGGAAGGACTTTTGGAAGGGGTGAGACCCTGTGAGGGAGCTGTGGGTGAGGGAGGGTGTCCGGGGTGGGTGTGAGGTCGTGGCAGAGCTGCTCTCGGCTTGTGGGCGTGTTTAGGGCCAGGGAGAGATGGGTCTTTCACTGGACACCTGGGGGTCCCTGGGGCTTTGGAGTGGTCCTGGCAGTGGGCTGGTGCCAAACTACCGAGGGTCACTTCGCTGTGAGAAACATTCGGCTCCTTTGGGGGCTCTGCCTCAACCACCCCCCTGCCCACACCGGTCTGAGGGCGCAGGACAGCGGGCTCCAGGTCGCTGATGTTCCCTCTCCTGGAGGGGATCCGAGGCGTCACCACCAGACCGGAGGGAAGAGACAAAGGTCCCGCGAGTGCAGAGACAGGCCAGGCTGGGAGCAGGAAGCTGGGCTGGGGAGTGAGTGTCGTGGCTTGGTTTGGGGTTTGAGGTAATAGAAGGTGTTTGGTGGCCTGACAGCACAGTCTCCCCTCGGCAGGATGTGTGTGTGTTCTTCTCAGGTGTTGTGCAACGTGGGGTAGCTGTTTTCTTCCTCTTTCTCATCCTCCCTCCTCCACTGAGCTCTTGTGTTTTCATCCTGTTGCTGCCAGGGTGGGGATGCACAGGGTGAGTCACCCAGAGTTAGCTGTGTTTGTTTTCCTGGGCTGGCAAAGCTGATGCTTCAGAGCCAGGTTTCATCTCTTCACTGAAGTGGAGGGTTTTTTTCCCATTGAGACCCTTGGAACTCTCACCCTTTCAGCCACTTGTGCTCCTGTTGTGTGCTTGAGAGCTTCCAAACTCGGCACTGAGGGTGCTGGTGACACTGTGCATAAGAGGAGAGCAGAGAGGCCAGGTCTTCTCCAGCCTGTGGGGACACCAACCTGTTTGTACACAGCAGGGTGGGGTTGTTGCTGTCCAAGCCCCCTTTGGCATCGCTTTGCTTCAGCTGGTTTTGTTCTGATCCCCTCTGACACAACAAAGGGGATTATTCTGCGATGTTCAGCTGTTTGGCCAGAGCCCAGCGTGGGGCCAAGTGTCACTGCCCTGCACTCCACACACACACAACACGGCACCCACTGCACTTTTCCCTCTTCCCATCCCCTGTCCTGTGCCACAGATCCAGTGTTTGGATTCTCTTGTGCATGAAATGAGGGAGGAAGAAGTGTTCAAGGCGTTGTCATGTTGAGTCTTGATCTGGAACTTTGCTCCCAGGGCCTGGAAACAGCTGAAAGCTGAATCAGTCACTGGGAAGTTGTGCAGCCACACAGGGAGAAGCTGCCCCCGTCCTCTTGGATTCCTGGTGCTGGTGGTTTGGGGCTCCGAGGGCTGTGGGATGTTGCTGTAGGTCCCTGTGCCCCCTCAGGCTTCACTCAGAGATGGACAGTGAGCCCCTCTTTGCCCAATCTCAGCCCCGCGGGTTTAGTGGCTGTGGGAGGAGCCGATGGTGGCTGAGTGTCCCTGCTGGAGCCCTGAGCTGCAGCCTGAGCTTCATGTGATTTTATTTTTAGCCCCCAAGCTGCGCGCTGCGGCCAGTTTGGACTGGGGCTCTTCTTGGCAGCGACAGGCTATTTTTAGATTCGGTGTGTTCATCGGAGCACCAAACACCTGATGCTTCCTTCCCGTGAGCTCTGAAGGGTAAACAGCCTTTCCTCCAGTGGCACAGCTGTGGTCTGTCCCTGACAGCAGCTCTGGGGGTGACCCAGACTCTCTGCCTGGCTCTGTGTGCTGCTGTGGGGTTTGTGCTGCGTGCCAACACCACGAGCTCCTGCTGGTTCCTCTGCATTGGAGAGCACTGGGTTAGCACCAGTGGGACCTGCTGGGCAGGAGGGTTTGGGCAGGATGGGGGGCAAGGAGCTGCTGCTGGATGTTGCTGTTGACCTCATTTCTGAGAGATGAGACACTCTTTCAAGGAACAAAAAAAGCTAAACTTTATTTTATACATCTCTTTATACAGAGTTTTTTAAACCCTCCTGTGTCTGTCTCTTGGTCAGCAACAAGCTGTTACCCTGTAGTAACTGGTCAGTCTTGGACAAGGTGTATACGTGCAAGAAAGGGTTATTTGTGAGATATTGTTTTCGTTCTTTTGCTGAGATGGTTGGGATTGTTGAAACAGGTGCAAGAAAACAGTCCTAATCTATAGAATTCTTTGGAAACAAGTGTTTTTTTTGCCATTGCAGGCTTCTGTTTTCATGAAGAGCTGTTAGCTTTCTCACAGCTATGGCAGACCAAGTCAGCATTCAGTCTGTGAGGCCCATACAAGCCTAGTGTTCTCCACGACAGCTGGTGACAGCCCCTTTGCTCACCCCACTCTGTGTGCTGAGAGGGTGCCCCCGGGGCCGGTGCCCGTCCTGCCCCCGGGGCCGGTGCCCGTCCTGCCCCCGGGGCCGGTGCCCGTCCTGCCCCCGGGGCCGGTGCCCGTCCTGCCCACAGAGTTGGCTGGTGTTCTGCCCACAGAGTTGGCTGGTGCAGAGGCTCTGTCCCAGCAGGCGCCCAGCTGGGCTTGGCAGAGGTTCCTTTTTCTCTGAGCTGTCAGAAGCTCTGCAGTTTCCGTCCCTTCCTTCTCACAAGCTGGTGCTCACGTCTCCTTATCGCTCTCTTGCAGGCTCGTCTCCGGTTTCCCATCGACTACCCCTACTCTCCTCCTGCCTTCAGGTTCCTAACCAAAATGTGGCACCCCAATATCTACGAGGTAGGTCCCCTGGGACAGCGAGGACACTCAGTGGACACGTGTGCCTCTATTGTGATGGCACTGGATGCAAATGCCAGCCTTTGGCACTGGACACTCGGTGCCTTTGGCGATGAGTGCCTGGCACAGGGAACACCACTAACGAGCTCACGACAGCCCTTTGCTGTCCCAGTGCAGGTTCCAGGTCAGCCAGGCTTTGCAGGCCTGATGGCTCTCACGCCTGGGGACATTGTGCCTATGCCAAGAGTGGCTGCAGAGCAACGTGCCTGGCCCTGGGGCCCACACCAGGGGCACAGCGTGCTGGGCACTGGGCAGCCTGACCTGTGTGGTGCTTGTCCACTTTTGTGTCCCTCCTATGGGACTGAAGGGACAGCTGGGGTCACCTCACCTGGCTTCAGTCAAATGGAAGAGCGAGCGAGGAGATGCTGGAGCAGCAGCTCCTGAAGGTCCTATTTCTCTTGTGCTTTCAGACAGGTGATGTCTGCATCTCCATCCTCCACCCACCCGTGGATGACCCGCAGAGTGGGGAGCTGCCATCGGAGCGCTGGAACCCCACCCAGAACGTGCGGTGAGGGCTGGGGGGGACTGCGGGCAGGCATGGGGAGGTGGGAGGATGGGGACAGCCTCCTGCTCCCAAAACCTGCAGGAGCTGCCAGGGGGCTGTTGAAGGCTCTCAGGCTGTTGGATTTCCTGAGAACAGCCAGAGTTTGTGTGTGGATGAGTGCAAGCCCAACAGACCTGTCTGCTGTCCCCTGCCTGGCCTGCTCCCCTCTGCTGGGACCTCTCTCACTGTGGACAGCACAAGGCTTTCCCACGGACAGAGTGGGATTGCTGGGGTGCTGCTGACCTGCCTCAGCTCTGACCTGCTCATGTTTATCAATGCCAGGACCATTCTGCTGAGTGTGATCTCACTGCTGAATGAGCCCAACACGTTTTCCCCAGCCAACGTGGATGCCTCCGTGATGTACCGCAAATGGAAGGAGAGCAAAGGGAAGGACCGGGAGTACACAGACATCATCAGGTGTGTGCTGAGCCTGGGCCTGGCAGCACTGGCTGTGCTGGGATCCCATGGGACACAGGCTCTGGAGGGCTGTGGTGCAGAGCTCTGTTCTCACCCCACACTTCTCGCCCTCCAGGAAGCAAGTGCTGGGCACCAAGGTGGATGCTGAGCGGGATGGAGTGAAGGTCCCCACCACGCTGGCTGAGTACTGTGTGAAGACCAAGACTCCAGCCCCAGATGAGGGCTCAGACCTCTTTTATGATGACTATTACGAGGATGATGACATGGAGGAGGAAGCAGAGAGCTGTTATGGTGATGAGGATGACTCCGGCAATGAGGAATCTTGATGGCCCTCTGGCTTTTCAAAACTTACTATAAACTACTGAATTTTACCTCAGCTAGAACAAACTGGTTTGAATTTAGGATTTGTCAGCCCTGATATTAACTCTCTACCTCGCAGGGAGACTGTTCTGCTGTTGCAAAGGAAATCCCATCGCTTGTCTTTGTAGGAAATGATAAACCCCCTATTTTATAAACTTCCTGGGGGGCGGGTGGAGAGGGGGAAGCTGTGCTGGGGCGTTCACAAAGCCACAGAAACTGAGGTGCTGGTGGCTCTGCCTGGCTGAGGAGTGACAACCAGGCCTGGTCTTGGCTGTCCCTAATTTCATAAGGGTATGTTCAGCTTCTCTTCAGCCTCATGGGGTAGGAGCAGTTTGGGGGGCTTGTGGGGGTGGTGAGTGGTTGCTTTGGTGGGGGGGCAGCATGGGAGTGCTGTCTGGCTTTCAACACCTTTTGGGGTTCACCCTGCAGCTGTCTGGGCTGTCCCCACAGGACCCTTTTGCCTTCCCTGCCCATGATGCTGGAGCCTGCCTGGCAGCCACCAGCACTGGTGGGGATGGTCTGTGGTTTTTAATTAGCTGGGAGGGACGGAGTCATGCTAAGTATTTCTGCTTCTGGTATTTTTTGGACACTATTTAATAAAGTTCTTCCAGGGAAGGGTTGTGATGCACGGGTGAGGTTCTGCCCTTGTGCCCATGCTACAAGGGGGTTGTGTCAGACATGGACTGGCATGGAGCAGTGGGTGGATGGGCTGGCTCCTCTCCTGGGGCTGCAGGGCAGCTGTGGGTCTCTCAGTAACCCTCTTTACACCTTGCAGAGTGGACAGGAAGGTCTGAGCAGGGTTGCCTCTGGTCTGGAGAGCATCTCTGCCCTTCCCGGGCAACATTCAGTGCCTCTGCCCTGGAGCTGTGGCCGACACTCGGTCTCTGCCTGGGCCAAACCCTCCAGTGCTGCAAAGGGGAAGGTGTTTGCCTTCTCCCTCCTCTGCAGGCAGCAGACCTGCCTGGGCAGTGCCTGGCCGTGCTCAGTGGTAGCTGAGGGGCGCCCCATGGCTGCCCAGGGCCCCTGCAGCTGCTCTGATCCCAGCTGGGTGTGCCCTGAGCCGGGACCGGCTGGGACACGCGAGCTCCGGAGGCTGCGGGGAGAGGGGAGGTCCCAGCCCCGGGCGCTGCCGGCGCCTCCTCCGGTTGGGACGGGGTGAGCAGCCTCGGAGCCAGGGCAGGGACGAGGCCCTGGCAAAGCGCCTGCCTGGGGCTCCTGCCCCTGCTGCACAAAGCTCGTCAGAGGGGTAATGAGCAAAACTTCGCTCGGCTGGAGTCGTGCAAATGGGATCAGGGCTTGAGTGACACCTGCGACTGCACGCGGCGAGGGCATGTGCTTTATTGCCTTAGGAAATGAGGCTAAAAGGTGAATAGGATTATTGTCGCTTTATTCAGGCCTGGCAAACGGCTTCCAAGGTCACCCGGGCGGCATGGAGCAGCAGCCCTGGCTGCTTGTTCACAGCCGGCCCCTCCTTCCTTTCCTGGGGGGCTGCTCTGTGCACCCCCAGCAGCCTCCCCCATCAGCATGGCCATGCTCTTGTGCCCTCTGCTTTTCACGGCTCTCTGTGGCCCGTTCCCTCCCCAGTGCCGAATGCTGGAGGCCACCCAGACCAGGACCAGCTCCTCATCCTGCGGGTTCCATGGGCACCATACTCCACTGAATGTCTGCACTACAGGAGCTACATTTGCAAATTCTCCCAGTGCTGGGGGAGCCTGGCCAGTGGATGAAGATGGGCAGGACATAGGGAAGAAATGCTCTGGGATGAGTTGGCAGATTCCAGTGGAGATCGTGGTGGGGACTGGCGCCTGTGGCCCCATTGTTTTGGCTTTTTCTGCCCCCTGCCCAGTACCCCCAGCCGTGAGTGCTCCAATGTGTTCCATGGCTGACTCAGTCTAGAGTTCACTGCTGGGATGGTGAAGAGTTGGAGATAAAGCTGCTGTCTTGCAGAGGCCTCTGCCCCAGCTGCCTTGTTCGTTACTGCCTGCTCAGCCCCTTGGGGATTATCAAGCAGTTCCAGCTGGGCTGGAGCTGGGACTTGAAGCCCAGCACCCCCCCGGCCCCACGGTCCGGCTGAGAGCCCGGGGCCAAGTCCACTCCCTGCACCTAGGGCAGCCCTGACCACGGCTGTGGGCTCTGTGCCGAGGGCCGGCGGGGCTGTGGGACAAGGGCCCCGTGCAGCCAGCCAGGTCCGGGTGCGCGGGTCGGCTGGTTTGTCCTGGCAGCGGCCCCGCGGTGTCCGCAGGAGCCATTGTCTGTGCCGGGCTCCCTGCGCTGAGGAAGCGCTGTCCGGTTTCCTTCCCACACATCCCGCTGTGCGGGGGACCCGCAGGCGGCCCTGGCTCGCCCCGCGTGCCTCCGGCACAGCCGGGCCGGCTGCCGGCCCCGCCCGGGGACCCGCCTGCCCGAGCGCCCGCTGGCTCCCCCGTGACTCTGCCCACGCCGCGCCCCGAGGAGCCACATGGCCTGGGGGGCGTGTGGGTTCCGGTGCTCCCCCCGGTGCGTGCGTGCCCCGGCTCGGCAGGGACGGACACGTGCACACTGTTTGACCCCCCCCGCTCCCGTCCCTCGGCGGTCTCGGACCCGCCCGGGGCAGCGGCTGCACCGGGGCCTCTCCCGGGACCCTCGGCCCCGCCCCCAACGCGCGTCCCCATTGGCTGCTCCGGCTGGTGGGCGCGGCCTCGGTGGGACCGGCCCGAACCGGCTCTGCCCGCGGGGCCAGGAGAGACGAGAAGGCTCTAGGTGTGATCTTCTCTCTGATTGGCCAGGCCAGACCGAATGGGCGGGGCCTGAGGGGCGCAGCGCCGTGCGATTGGCCGAGCGGAGGGGCGAGGGGGCGGTGCCCGATTTGGCACCGCCTCCCCCCGGTGCCCCCGGTCGCGGTTATAGCGCGCGTGCGGCGCGGCGGGGGCGCGTGCGGAGATGGCGGCGGGCGCGGCGGGAACGCGCGCGGTCCTGGCGCTGCTCGTCTTGTGCTCGATGGCCGCCGGCGCCGCGGGGACAAGNGGATGCCCCGGCGCGCCGCGTGCCCGCTCATCACTTTAACCGGAGGGGCGACGGGGTCCGCCGGTGCTTTCAGCCACGCTGGGTTGTTTTCTCCTTAGGAAAACCGAGGAGTTTATTCCCCGCAGCCGCTTCTCCGGTTTCCGCGGCTGAGGAGCAGCAACGAGTCCCCCAGCCTTAAACCCTAAAGACGTTCAGGATAATCCCCGGGGCGGGAGCGGGGCCGCGGCTCCAGCAGCCCCCGGCTGGGCGCTCAAAAAAAGCTCTTCCCGCAGGGATGAGCGGGCTCTGCCCTGTGCTGGGCCTCCACGTTTCACCTTCTCAGGTTTTGGAGGAGCTCGTGGCACACCCGGCCGTGTTCTCCCCGCAGGACTCCGCAGCCTCTGGATCAGCCCTCGTGCACGAGGTGCAAATGGACGAGGCTCGGTTTGGTCGCCAGTGGCAAGCAGCTGGTCCTGGCCGCTTGGCGCTTTGAATACTTGGACAATTTGTAGCCTGTTTGCACTTAATTCAGCATAGTATAACCAAACCCTAAGAGTGAAGGTGAAGGAGTGGGAGGATCCTGGAAAACCAAAGTGTGTGCTCCAGTAGTTTCTTCCTATAGAATTGCATTTTAGTTCTGCAGGGCAGAGACTCTTTCTAAACCTCATACTTATCACCTGGAGCTGCTCAGGGTGGCCACATTCTGCTCCCTCTGTGGCTCTGGGGGCTTCCTGCCAGCACCCTCCTGCCTGGCACCGGGGAGATGTGGAGGCAGTTCCCATCCTGGGTCTGAAAAGCCCTGGAGGGATGAGCTGGCCCATCAGTTGTGTAATGCCCATGATCCGCCTGGCCATGCCTGGGCTTGGTGTGGAGCCGTGCTGGTGCCTTGAGGGGGCTGAGAAGTGGGATTTGACCTCTCAGCAGTGTTTAGGTTTGGTTTTTTGGAGCAGACTGGGTAGCAGCTCACCCCATGGAGCATAGGTCGGTGTGTGCCTGGACTCTGTGCCCTCGTGGGGAGGGACTCTGAGTTTGACCTGGCTGTGCAAAGCTTAAGGCTAGAATTTATAGCTATTTTAAATGGCAAAAAGTGTTAGATCCTCAACTATCCTGTTCCCCAGCCAATAAACAAGGGTCCCACCAGGCAGGAACGTGTACCCCGTGGGATACGTGTACCTCTGGCCAGGCTCAGCCACCCTGAGCACGTCCCACTGCTGCTAACACCCCGAGGACTCCTCCCTCTGTGGGGGGAGAGGTTGTTTTTAGTTTGAAGGTGACTCTGGAGAATGTTATCTGGTCTCTCTGCCTGCTCTGCTGTCCCTCTGGCTCAGATACCGCGCTGTGCCCGGGGAAGCATCTGGCTCAGCGCTTTGAGGAGCGTCTGGGTTTTGGGACCTGAGCCCTGCCTGCAGCCCGTCACCCTCTGGAAAATGTGGCAGCAGCCCTGATGAATCCCAGTGGGTTGGTGCTGGCCATGCTGCTGTGCCTTGGGCTCGGCAGGCGCCTTCCCCAGCCCAGAGAGCCCACGGCTGGGATTTCCTGCTCTCAGCTTTCTGGTGGGGACAGGGAGGACAGTAATCCCATGGGAATTCAAATGGTACTCGCTGGTGCTGCTGCTTGCTGGAGCCTTTTAACCTGTTTGAACTGCACGAGGTACCCTCTAACTCGGAGCAAATAACCTTGCACAGCTTATTTTGTCAGCGTACAGTAATCACCTTGTTGCTGTAAAACCCTTGATCTTTACCAGCTCCCGCTTTAATTCGGGCTGCAGTTGGAGCAGACGGGCTGGTACAAGTGCTGTGGGCAGTTCCAGGGCTCGTCAGGGTTGGGAGTGTTTGATCACAGGCCTGTGGTGTGGAAAAACCCTTTCTGGCAGGCAGGTCAGTGGTTCTGGGATTGGAACCCAGCTGATACCCCCATCCCATAACATTTCTGGGTACCACTGAACCTCCTGCTTGGTTAAAATTAGTGTCTGCCTTCTCCTAAGAGTGCCTTGGTCATCCTCCCGTGGGGGGTCCTTTCTCTTTCAGCCTGCTTATTCTTCAAGACTTTCAAAGCTTTAGTAGGAAAAGCTGGTTTTTCCTTTGAAAAATGTGGAATTAATTCCTTCAGGAGTCAAGCTTATCTTACAGGCTAGCTTGTGTTTTTCTTGAGTTTGAGCAAACGTGAGTTAGTGACACTGATTTGTTCCTGCTCTCACAAAAAGCAGCCTTAGGATTTCCTGTTAGAACACCTTCAGGCTTTCAAAGTCCCCCCAAAACTTCTCCTTAGCTCACTTCCTATGTGCCTGTACATCATGGTTCATCCATGCAGGGTTGTGTATGATCACAAAGTGCTTTTAACCGACCACATTAATTCCTGGAAGGTTCTTGGGGTGCGAGCTGCCTGTTAGTACAGGAAGGATGTGTCTCAAGCTCAGCTCCTTCTTCTGAAACCTGGCTGGGGCTGAGTCACGTAGTGACCTCGACTTGTGCCTGATGGCTTTTCCCGAAGTGGAGCTGCTGAGCCTCCCTTCCTGCCTGCCCTGGGAAGGGCTCCTGGGGCTGTGGCCACTGCCCCGTGCCTGCCCTGGAGCCCGAGGGCATTTGGCAGCTCTGCTCCCTGCGGCGCATGGACCGACCTTTGGACTGCCCGATTCCAGCACTGAACCCTCCGGCCTCTGGCTGCAAGGGCAGAGTGAAAAGTACCCAAATTCCAGCCTGCAGCTGCTGCCCATGCCTCTGGCCTGTTTATTGCCAGTTCAGCTCTGCGGGCTGGTCTTGCCCGAGATGAAAAGTCAGATTTGACTGTTTGTATGACAACAGATTTACGTGTTTCCTTGCCTGGCTCGTGACATCTCGCGGGCTGCAAGACTTTCCTCCTCAAGTTCTTACCTCGGGGTTGTGCTCAGGAGTTCCTGCTGGGCACCTTGCGGGGCTGAGGGATGGAACAAGGGTGTGGGCAGGCGAGGGGCCAGTGCGTGTGGCCGGTACATGTGGCTGTGCCACAGCACAGCGAGGGGGGGCCTGGGCCCCGGCCAGCTCCGAATTACGGCCAGGCAGCCTGGGGCTGTGCAGTGAGGGGGAACAGCCACGTTCTTCCTGGGCCCACAGGGGCACAGTGAAGCCCTTTTCCCGTTGCTGTTGTCTTAATCAAACTGGCTCAGTCAGGGTCCCGCTGCCTCACTGTCCCCAGCCTTCCACGGTGATGTGACCTGTGCAGCACCTTGCCTGAGCACAGGCTGGGGAACGTGGAGGCTGCGTAAGCCCTTGGAACACAAATGTAAGGTTTTCATCCTGAACTGCAGGTGCTGGGGGCCAGACAGGGCCCCCTTGGGCTGTCCCTGACAGCAGGTGTGCGATGCCAGGGGCATCC
>VYXD01007993.1:410077-425445 GCA_013397195.1 Hylia prasina
GGCTGCCGCCCCCCGCCGCGGCGCCAGCCCCGCTCCCCGGTCCCTCCTGCCACCCGCTGCAGAGCGGGGCAGCTGCCGAGGGTGGGCCTGGGGCTGCTGTGCCCTCCCCACACCGCGGGGTCACTGGGCTGGGCTCCCGGGTGTGTCGTCTCCGACCAAAGTCTGACCCTGTCGCCCGCTCCCCGCGGCGAAGCCCCGCTGCCCCCTGGCCTCCCCGGCTGCCCATAGAAGCCACAGCTGCATCCTCGCCATGACCAACTCTGTGTATGATATCTCTGACCTGAACACATCCCTGTGTGTGACCCGCAGGACACCTCCCCGGGGCTGTCGGCGCAGCCCCGGCGCCGCGCGTGTCCCTGCGCCCCTCTCACAGACCCAAGGCGAGGGGTGATGGTCCAGGACTGGAGGTAAGTTGGGAAGGGTCTGAGGGATGGTCGCCCCGAGGCTTGTAAGCGCCCACGAACACACTGTCCCCCACTCTGGGGCCGGGGGTGAGCACGGCCCCATGTCCCCGTAGGCAGCGCTAGGACGGAGGCAGGCGCTGGAGCCCGAGCCCTGGGGCTGGGGCAGGCACCTACCGAGTGTACCAGGTGCCTGTGCGTGTGTTGTGTGTGTGTGTGTGTGCACAGGTGTGTGTGTGTGTGTGCGTGTGTGCCTCGCTGCCTCGCACTCTGGAGCCTTCCACATTGAATGTACCGCGAGCGCGGGGCCCGTGCCAGCCCCGGCACCCTGCGGCCGAGCAGCCGGAGGGACAGGGCCCCACTCCAAGCGTCCACCTTCCCATCCAGCCCATCCTGTGCAATAAACGTCAGCAGCTGACAGAGCTACGCACGACTCCGGCTCTGCTTCTTCGCCACCGTCCCTCCCTGCCGCGCCTCCCGCTCCTCCTGCCCGGCCCCGGGAGCCGGAACACTGGGCACAGCCCCAGCTCAGGCTGCAGCTTTGTCCTTTGAAGAGCTGCCTCCCTTGCCAGGAAAGCCACAAGGTGAAAAGCCTCTGCCAGCAGCTTTCCCCTGGCTCCAGCAGCAGCCAGGAAGAAGCTGGGTGCAGCCTGACTGTGAGCTTGTGGTTATAGGGCAAAGCTGAGAACTGGGCCAAACACAGCTCCAGTTCCAAGGTGCCAACCATCTCCAGCACCAGCCCAGTGGAGAGGAAGTGTGGGAAGCCACAGTCCAGTGAGAATGGGAGGCTCCTGGCTGGAAAAGCTGCAGTTGGCCCCTGTGAGAGTCCAGTTCCCACTGTAGCTGCACTGGCACAATTCCATGTTTCTGCTACAAAAGCATTTTCAGAATGTCACACCCCTGAGAGCAACCAAAGTCCAACCAGTCAGCAGAACAGGCTGGGAGGCAGCAATCCCACCTCTCTGTGCCCCTGGCAAGGTGAGGCAAGAGCCCAGGCATCTCACAGGCTTCAGGCAAAGATTTTGAGGAGGACACACTTCCCATGTATTTCAAAAAACATTTTATTTACAGTATTATACATGCTGACCCCCAAGTTAGTGGTTTTCCCTGCCTGAGCCCCCCTGAGCAGCAGCAAACCCCATCCCTGGAAATGAGAGTCAAGAGTTGCAGAGGTTGCACTGTGGAGAGTGAGGGCAGTGCCCAGAGCTGGAGCAGAGCACAGAGCAGCACCTGCCCTGTGGCTGAGAGCATGGCTGGGGCTCCTGCCATGGCCAGCTCAGTCGCCTGCCCCTCCAAGTCTGAGCCCTGCTAGCAGAGAGGGGAGGAGAGGGACAGCACCCCAGGACAGGCAACAGCCAGGCAAAGGACAGTGCTCACAGCACTGGGGTGAAGGCTGAGAGGAGCCACCCTGTCTCCTGCCACCCCTTTGCCCCCAGCCCAGAGCTACAGCCCTCTGCAGGGCTTGGAGCCCTTTCCCTGTGCTGGGACAGGCAGTGGCAGCAAACAGTGCAGAGCCACTGTCGCCCACCAGCTGCTCCAGCAGAGTCTCAGTTTGCCCCAGCACCTCAGAGTGAGGCAGGGCTCTCGCTGGGCTGGAAGCTGCAACTCCTTCTCCATGAGATGTGGGACACAAGAGCATTGTGAGCCAGTGCCCACCACAGCTGGAGGTCCAGAGGTATCTCAGGGCCCTGTGGGCTGCTGGGCTCAGCTGAAGAAATATGTGGAATCCATCACTTGGTTCAGGTTGAATTCACCTGAGGGGAGCAAAAGAAAGGTCAGAGGAGAGCAAGGTGGGGATGGACATGGGGAGAGAAGTGGCTTCAGTGTATGAAGGATCCCTGGCCCTGGGCTGTGCTGCCCATGGAGAGCTGGGCCACTCCACACAGAGGTCAGGCAGAGCCAGATGGCCTGGCAGACACAGGGCTGAGGGATTAGAAGGAGTTAAACTAATTGCCTTAATCCCATTGCATGTATATCATCTAGATCCTGGCAATTACCATGCAGAGTCCCTCACTCCCATCTCCGAGCATTTGCTCGTGGTTGGAAACAGATGGGAGCGGAACAAGAGCAGGATGGGAAGAGCTGGGTCAGCCTGGGGGAAATCCCAGGGACTCAGCGAGGATGGCAGGGACCACTCACAAGAATGCTACAGGGGAATGTGGACGTGCTGGACTGCTCTGGCCCATGGCTCTGCAGGCCAGCACAGGAGGAGAAACCTGATCCTAGGAGACAGCTCTGGCTTTCTGTCTTTTGGTGGTTTTGGGGGCCACTCCATCTCATTTCCCCTGGTCTCCAAAATGCTCCTGAGCTCTGCATGTTCCTGTCCATCTCCTACCTGTACTGGGGACATTGGACAGCTGCTCCTTCAGTCTCTTCTGCCAATGGGCTATGGGCTTTGTGCTGGAACTGGGTGAACTAGAAGGAAGCAAATAAACACGGGTTATCTGGAACCAGGCACACCCTCCTCTGCTCCCTAGTGCAGCCCCTGACAACAAGATTCAGCTCTTCCAAAACAGACCATGCACCCTAGGGTGAGAGCAGGAGCCCAGCCCCAGCAGCCCAGGGCAGGCCCTAAGGCTGCCAAACCCTCCCCTGGTTCTGCAGCAAGAGGGTGCAGAGCCCTTGATTTTCACACTGCTACTGAAGGTGATTTGGGTGTCAGGCAAGAAGGAAGGACAGCTTCCCCCCAGAGCAACCCCCAAACAGGTGACACAACCTGTGAGCACCTGGACACGACCTCTGGGAGGTGAGAGGGAAATCAAGGGGTCAGGAATACCCGCAATACTTGTCCAGCATGAACTCAGACAGATCCTGCAGAATCTTCTCACTGTGCAGAGCCACGAACTGCTGCCGACAGACCTGACACGGGGAGACAATGAGGTGCAGCTCAGCAGGTGTTTTCCCTCCTTCCCCCAGCGACAGATCAGAGGTGAGGGGCAGGGGAAGCAGCAGGAGTGGGAAGGGGGTGCTGCCAGACAAGGGTGAAGGGAATCAGCCTGGGGAGGTGTGAGGCAGAGGTCGACCCTCATTAGCACAACAGCCCTTGGGAAGGACCCAGGGCAGGGCAGTGGCACCAGCTCTGCCAGGGCTATGTTTAGTGCCCCTTTCCACAGATCCTCCCCCACATGCTCCCTGCAGAGTGGGAGGAGATGGGGCACCAGGAAATCAGCTGCCACTGCCAGCAAACATCCCAGGTTCACCTCACCCGGGTGAATCAATGAGCCTATGGAGCAAAGCCCAGGGGAGGTGAGGCCTGGCATGGGCCCAGAGCACAGATCAGCAAGATCTTGCTCACAAGGGAGCCAGGAGGACACTTTTACCTGGTTCATGACATCCACGGTGAGCGCGTGAGTCCAGTAGCAATCGTGGACTGAGACGAAGGTCAGGCCCTTCCTGGGAGGAGGCAAAGGTGCCATGAAGCAGGGCTGAGACCCCTCTGTGTGCTGGACCCACCCTCTGTGTGCTGTCCCTCTCTGGCTGGGACAGGAGCAGGGACCACACAAGAGGGGGACTCCCTGCACAGCAGCTCTTCAGAGGGAGGTGGCCAATCCCAGGATCTCCCTGTCCCTGCCCTGCTGCCTGCCTCCTTTCCTTCTCTGCCAGGAACCCCAAATGCCCTCCCACCAGGGACTCTTCAGTCCTATGTGGTGCCTTGCCCCAGCAATGTTCTCCCAGGACAGCCCTGAGCCAGGGAAGAGCCAGTTGAGAGCTCAGCTGTCCTACCTGAGGCAGTGCAGTGCTGTGAGCATCATGTGTGTGGAGTCCAGAGAGTGGATGAAGTTGGGGGGAAAGGCATTCTTCTGCTTCACAGTGTCAGGTTTCCTGCAGGACAAAGCGGGGCATAGAGGAGCTGGGGCATTTCTGGGCCAAAGATGACAGCACTGGCACAGAGGCAGTGCCACCCCAGCCTGTGGATGAGGGGACTGCCCTGAAGGGCCCCAAGGCCCTGCTGCTCTGTTCAGCCTTTTGCAGTTCAGGGCCAGTAACAGGAGCTGTGACACTCCTTGACAGCTTCCCTGACAGGAAGGCCTTGTCCCCAGAGCACAGGCTGGGGTCAGCAGGGGTGCAGTACAGGCCATGGTTTTGTACTCACTGGCTGTTGTTGGGATTTTTCACACTCAAGCGCTGCATGCCACAATTCAGCTGCGGGGAGAGAGAGGGGAGCAGCTGTCACCCTGCACTGCCTGGCAGCACGGGGGGCTGGGCACTGCCCCACTCTTCTGGAGAGGGGCCTGTGCCTTTCCAGGGTGTCCCAGCACCACAGCAGCTGCTACTGCCCAGTGACACCTTGCCCAGCTCCCCTCCTGAGGGTGCTGGCAGCCATCCGAACCCCTTCGCCCTCGCAGGGTGAATTGGCCCGAGAAGGGCTTTGGAGCCGGGCTGGGGGGCTGTGAGTCAGCACAGCAGCACGTGGGAGGTGACAGCAGAGAGACTGAGTCACACGAGCCCCGAGGAGGCTCTCAGAGCGGGGAACGGCCCGTGCCCCAGCTGCCTGAGTGGGATGGAGCTGCAGAGCTTCCTCACCAGCCCACCCACACACTCCAGGCTCTGCAGGGAGCCATGAGGCTGGAGGATGTGCCTGTACACGGGGATCCTACCTGCTTTGCAGGCTCACCTACCAGTGATGCCAACCTGCCGGGCCCGAGCCTGGCTGCCTTTTCCCTGCTCCCACCATGGCACAGGGAGGGTGTGCCCTGAGACCTCACACTGGGCACTCACCACAGTGGACCTGGAGCGATAGTAGGGCTGGATGATGGGGAGCCCCAGTGGTGTGACCCACTCCACCGTCCGGCCCGACTGGGCGATGAGCTTGGCGCTCTCTGTCAGCCAGTTCTTCAGAAGAGGGGAGGAAGCAGATGGAGTTAGTGTGGAGCTGGGAGACCCCATCCCCTCCCAGCACAGGCCACCCTCTCTCCTGCCACAGACTGTGACAGTGCAGCGTTTACTGGGGAGTTTACCACAATCCCACATCTCTGCACTGGAGCAGGAGCATCCTCTCAGGGCCAGGAGCCAGGAGAACCATGTCTCCCCACAGAGCATCCTCTTGTCTGTGTATGAATGGGCCAGGGAAGAAGTAAAAGTGGAGGTAAGGGGCAACAGGCTCCTCACCTGGATATCTCGAGTCGCTGAGAACATCTCCTTGATGCCGTTGAACACCTGCTTCACCAGATAATGAGACGCTTCCCACAAGTACTCCTGGCACAGACCAGAAGCAGAGCCATGGGTCATGCAAAGGGACAGCCATAGACATAGAGGGAAGTGACAGGATGCAGGGAGGGGGACACACACAGGAATGCTACCTCGGGGAACTCGTCGATCTCCTTGAGGCGTTTCTCTATCTGCAGGCGGCCGCCGTAGCGAGTGACCCCGTACACCACCGTCATCACCGTCTGCTTCACCACCTTGCGGCTGATGAAGCCCTGCAGCACCTGGGCAATCTTCACCCCCTGCTCAGCATCCTTCTTCCGAAACTCCTCCACCTGAGGAGAGTCAGTGCTGGCATGAGCCACGCTGGCTTGAGCCCCCCTCCATGGCTGGTGGCCTGTGGGACTCTCCCAGCTGTGCACTGCCTGGCTCAAGCTCCCATCAGAATCTCTACAGCCCATTTTCACCACCCTGGATAACAGAAGGCACCTGCTGAAGGGATGCAGCATGGATAACCGTGCCTGCAGAGCCTTTCCTGCTGCCTCAGCACTGTCTCTTTTCCCAGGTGGTGCCAGCTGGGACAAGGACACAGCTCAGCTGTGGCTCAGAACTTGGGTTCTCCTGCCTCTGCCCCCCAGTGATAACTGAGCAAGCCCTGCACTCCCATGAACTCTTCCTGTTCTCTCGTGTGGTGCTGCCTGGAGAAAACCTGCTGAGACCCAGATGGGAGATGAAGGGTCCAATGCCAGCTGAATGAGCCTCTCAGCACTCTCCCAGTGCAAAATTTCACCTCACGTCTTGCCAAAGAAACCAAAGACTTTGTAGCAGGACCAAGGCTGAATCTCTCTCCACCCCCTCCAACTCAGCTCAAGGAAGAAAAATCTCATAACCCATGGGCCAGCCAGCTGTGACCAAGGGATGAGGAACACACTCTGCTCTCTTCCACCTCTCCAGCCTAATTCTCCCAGGCTTCATTCAGGACAAGTGAAGACAGCAGAAATCCCAGGGGATATCTCACAGCCACCTCTGTGAGGACAAATCTCCAGTCAGATCCCACTCAGGGACAGAGTACCCCTGTCTCTGCCCAGCTCATGCCTCCCCAACCCTCTGCACATTTATCCCCACCTTTCTCCTTGGGAGCTGGAGTCACCCTGCACACACCAAGAGGAGGAGGCAGGTCCAAAAGGACCCCAGTGTCCCCACTGTGCCTCACCTGCTGGGCCACTGCACTGTAGACATCCTGAGGGACCCTGCAGGGCACCAGGTTGACGGAGGCAGCGCCGCTGAGATCCCGGCCAAGCGCTGCATAGTGCTGCAGCCCATTGCAGGAGCCATCCTGCAGGAGAGCACGAGGGAAACCAGGAGTTGGTGTGTGCACAGAGCCCTGCTCATCCTCCCCATGCATAGGTAGCCTGGGTTCAGGTGGTCATTATTTTCCCCCCGCTCCCCTCTTCAGAGCAGTGATCATCTCCCAGCAGTGAGCATTTGCCTTCTGGCCAGGTTTCCTGCCTGGGTCCATCCCTAACTACTGTGACCTGTGAGGTTTTAAAACAGAAACCTCACATCACCACCTCTGCACGTTTCCAAAGACATCACAAACTCTGATGGAACCACTGAAAACCAGAAAATTGGAAAAACGCCGAATACATCTGGGATGCTAAAAGCAGCCCCAAGAGCCAGCAGTCAAAACAACCTCAGCAGTGGGATCAGAGGCAGGAAAAGGCAAAGATCCCTCAGGAAGCCCCAGCTGGCTCTGCAGCTCCAGCCAGCTGCACTGCCAGCGGATGAAAACATCCCTCTGATAGAAACCAGGTCCCACCCAGATTTCCCAAAGCTGCATCAGAGGCACAGTGAGCGTCTGCCACAGCAGCTGCCCTTGCAGCCCTCCTGGAACCCAGAGCAGCTTGGGTGAGACAGACAGGACCTGAATGACAGGGCATGAAGATCTCGGTTCTCCCCAGACCACACTGGCAGCAATGTTTCTCACAGATGTGCTGCCATTCCTGGCCCCCTGTGCTCAGGCTCTCCCTGGTCCAGGGAGCCACAGACACCCCAGGACTGTCAGGTTCCTCAAGCAGGGCCTCCTTTCCCTCTCCCCACTCCCTGCAGTGTGGAAAGGCAGTGCCAGGACCTGACGGCTCCAGTAATTGAGCACTGATGACTCAGGCTGAACGAGACTCTGGTACCCTCCAGAAGAAGTCCTTGCTGATTTTTCATTAGCTGCACCCTCCACACACCCCAAGCTGCTCTCTTGACCTTTTGTTGTCATCAAAATATCAGTCCTGACTGTCTCATGCATATTCCAGACCGTCACTACTGGAAGAACTACTGCTGCCCTCCCCACTCAGCCACAGCCACTTGATCTCCTCATAAAAGAAAGGAGCAGCCACTCCTCACCCATGGCCACTATCAGCCTTGCCCCTGTGCAGCCAGGGAGGACAGGTGCCTTCAGGGAGCTGAGCAGCACCTGAGCAGGGACAGGGCACACAGTGACAGGCCACTGAAGGTGGGGGACAACCATCTCTGTCCCTGTGCCCTTCCTCAGAGTTCTAGACTTCCCATATTGGCTCCTGCAGAGCTGCTTGGCTTTAGCTTTGGAGCAAAGGAGTGGAGCAAAGGCCCCTAAAGCACAACTCTGAGCACTCCAGACAGCCAGGTGTTGTCCTGCTGGGCTGACTTCCAGTCCTGATCCTGTGGCTGCAGAAGGTGAGACTGGCCTGGCTCTCACCCTGTGGCAGCTGCCAGCGATCTCCCAGCTGGGCTCTGCTCGAGCCAAGGGAAGAGAGGCAGCCCTTGGTTGTACCGGCTCACGGATGGCTGCAGGCAGCAGCAAATCACCAGAGTTCTCATGCCAAGATGCCCAACGCTGCATTTCCCATCCCTAAGAAAACCCAGCCACGTGGAGCAGGGATTGCAGCACTGGAGACCTGGATGCTCCTTTCCTGCCTTGCTGAGCCTCACACGGGCTGTGAGGATCTGCTGGGCTCCTACCTGGTGAACTGGGAAGTGAGAGATGTAGGCTGCTGGATCTGGGGATCTCGAGGCTTTGGCGATTTCCATACAGCATGCCAAGGCTTGCCAGGGCTCATCGGTGTCCATCCACCACTTCCTGCCCTGGGAATGAGAAAGCACAGGCTGGTGGGAGCAGGCAGTGCTCCTGTGCCCCTCAAATCCCTGAGCACCTGGGATACACTGGGCACAGCACCTCCTCCCACACCTCCACTTCCCTAGTTTTTCACCATGTTTTCAGACAGGAACAGGTTATTTAGGCATCTCTGCATTGCTTTTTCCCTTTTTACCTCTCAAAAGCATATCTTTCAAAACGTTTTTGTTCCAAAATCGATTCTGATTTCCGTTTTATTTCACTTCCCAGAAGCTCCCACGTACCGTGAGCGGGCGATCAGCCGAGTCCAGGATGTCCTCCATGATTTCATTGGCGTACTCCAGCCGCTCCTGCAAGGCGTTCTTCTTCTTCAGCCCCGTCAGGTTGATGAGGTGGATCTTCAGCCAGTCAAGTCCCCTTGGCCCCAGCGGCCTCCCCTCTGCAAACAGCAGGATGGCCCGGGTGACATCGTTCCCCAGGTGGTTGAAATAGGGTGGGCACGGATAAGTCCTGCCACGGAAGTCCATGTTGTGAGGGAACCAGAACACCTTGTCCCTGACATAGTTGGCGATGGAGAGCTTGTAGAGCGCGTCCATGCGCAGGCTGTGCATCTCTGCAGTCTTCTTCTTGCACAGGAACAGCTCGTGCTTGAGGGCCTTGCTCCAGGTGGAGGAATGCCCGGGAGCAGTAGGAGGCTTGGGAGCCTCAGAGAGGGGCGGTGGGATGTCCAGCTTCTCGTCCCCTTTGTCATTGAAGATGGAGATGATAATATCCAGCACTGGCTGGTTGATCTTCCAGGCGCAGTTGCCCAGCTGGTTCAGGGCATCCAGCACGGGGTGGAGGTTCACGAGGGGACACTGCTCCAGGAGCAGCTGGTGCTGGGTGGTGTCATCCATGAAACGCATCAGCTTTGTGTCACTGAGGACAAAGGCACCGAAATTGGGAGAGGTCCAGGGCACCGGCGGGCACAGCATGGGCATGGCAGAGGAGTTGAAGGTCAGCATGGTCTCTGCAGCGTTTGACACAAGCTGGGAGAAGATGGGATGGGGCTTTATCAGCCCAACCTGGAGAGAAGGATCAGCAGCAGAGGATTAGGGCTGGTGGAGTGTGGAAGAGCCTGTGGTCAGTCAGGCATTCTGTAAGGATCATGCCAAGTAAGGAGAGCATCCACACAGAATCAAGGGCTCCTCAAGGCATCCCTGAGCAGGAATGGCAGCAAGGACAGAAAACGGCCTTGCAAGGGTTTGATTTTGAAGAAGGGGTGTCCTGCACAGCCCCAGAGCCCCCAGGATGAGGCTCACCTGCCAGTTACTGTAGAAGGAGTAGACATGGTAGAGGACAGGGATAGGCTTGGACTGCAGGCGATGATTGAGGATGTTCCTGGGCACCTTGACAGCCTTCACCAGGAGCTCCAGCATGTGCATGCCCAGGCGCATGAGGACCACACAGGGCCAGCTGCAGTTCTTCAAGTTCAGGGAAGGCCCAAAGCCTGCTTCTCCCACCAGCTTGTCCCAGTATTCCCGTGGCAAGTACTGTTTAGGCTGGGAGGTGGAAGGAGAAGATGGAGTCAGCTGGAGGGGCTTTGCTGGATGGGATCTATCTACCTGGGATGTGGCTCTGAGAAGGACTCTCCTATCTTTATGTCCCCACGAGGTCCTCCCTGATAGGGGTGTTTGGGGAAGGAGGGCTGAGGAGGCTGGGGTGGGCCCAACAGTGAGAACAGGAACAGTGGCACTGCAAAGTGCTTCCTCTTGCCACATCCCAGTGCTGACACCCTGTCCCCACAGCATCCTGCCCCTCCTGCCCAGACTGCAGACCTGCCTGCCCCCATGAGCACTCAGCTCTGAGAACAACCTGCTCACCAGCACCTTGAGGTGCCCATGGCAGTGGCCTTGGCCCCTTTCTCCCCTCTTGTCCTTTCCTGCCCTGCAAAGCCCAGAGCTTTCCTGCATGGACACCTGGCCCCAAGGGCTCCTACCTGGCTGTCCTTTGCCAGGAGCTGGATGTAGTTCTTATAGATCTGCTGCACCTTTTCCAGCTGGCAGCTGTGCAGCTTCTTCTGGATGACGTACCTGTCATAGACTTTGGAGCCCAGCTCCCTGGCCAGGACTGCCAGGGACTCACCTTGCGGAGATAGATCATTGAGGATCTGGGAAAGGGGAAGGCAAAGAGGGTCTTAGGAAGGAGTAACAGAGAGACAAAGCAGGAGTTAAAGCTGCTGTGCAGGGAGCACAGGAAGATGCTGACTTCCATGATACTGAACAGATGGTGAGGAAGAAAAAACAACCAGGACAGAGCATGGATTTCTCTGGCTGCTCTGCAGAGGAAGCAGACTGCCTGCACCTAATAACCTGGTAAAACTCTCAGGAAATTCCAATTCTGCTGGGTCAAGAGGGACATTAGTGCTCTGTGACAGCCCCATGGCTGATAGTCCAGCCCCACTGCTGTGAGGGCAGGGCAGGCTCCTACCTGCATCATGATGTCCACGTACTCCTCATCCGGCAGCAGACACAGGTAGGGGTAGAGGACGTTGTACTTCGACAGCCTCTTGGGCCTGGCCATGTTGCGCTTGGAATTCTGCAGGGCCTGGAGGAGGGCATCGTGCCACTGGGGGCGGAGGGTGCCCAGCAGCTCACGCTGCATGGAAAAGGAAGGGAGGGAGCTGCTCAGCATGAGCTGCCCCCTCTTCAGCTCACGGACCCCCAGCTCTCACCCACAGGTTCTGAGGGCTGCCCCCAGACCCCTGAGCTTTACCGCTTTGGCAGCCTGTGGGGTCAGGGGCTTGGCGGCCTCCACTGACTCGATGGTTATGGTGTTCTTCAGCTCCATCTCCAGCTGCTGCTGGAAGCGCTCCTGCAACTCCTTCATGGAGAAATCCAGCTTGGGGTACGACACCATCGTCTCCTGCAATGGGAGAGAGGCAGTCAGTGCTGAAAGTGGGAGGAAGAGAAGCCGTGCTCATTCTCCCAGCTTCCCTGCAAGAGGCTTGTGGTACAATTCTGGGCTGAAAACACCTTGCTGGGACCTGCAGAAATCTCTGGCAGGCAAATCCCAGAGGCTGCTCTTCTCCTGTGTTATGGCCAACCACCCTCTCCTGTGCATGGAGGCCATCTCCAGCCCTCTCCAAGCTCTCTGCTTTGCTGTTCCCCTCTAAAGCTGTTGGTAACGTCATTCATTTGATGATTTGTGTGGGCTGTTGAGCAGAGATCAGGTTAAAAAGTTCTTTCTTTTTAGCCCTCCCCTGGGCTGTGCCTAAGAACACCTGTGAACACCACCTGGCCAGCTTCAACACCTCCCTGAGCGCTGTGGCTTACTCTGGAATAGAAGTCCTGCAGCAGAGAAGACTTGCAGATCTTGGGGCTGGGTGGAGGAGGCAGCTGGTAGTTGGGCTGCACAGTCCTGATGGCCCGCAGCACCATCTCCCTCTCATCCTCCTCAAACAGGCACTTTTGGAAGAGCTCATCCACATGGAAGCCACTGCTGTTCAGCTGCTGCAGGTACCTGAGGAGAGGCAGACAGGACAGGCTGGATCCTCCCCAAGGGCCTGAGCACGTTGCACAGAAGCTGCCGGGGCAGGAGCTGCCTCAGCACAGCCCGTCCCACAAGGTCACCCGCCTCAGCTTACAGGGATCAGGTGTCCATCCCTCAGCCTGCACCACTGCGGAGCTTCCTGGGCAGGGAGGCCGAGCTCTGGCCACTGCAGGACCGAGCTGCCCACAGGCAGCCCCACAGCCTGTGCTGCACTGACACAGCTCCCACAGGGTCCAGCACTGTCACTGCCAGCCCCTCAGAGTCAGCTGACTGAGGACATTCCCTTGAAGGCATCTAGAACTTGTCAGCAGCCAAAGGACAGAGAGGCCAGTGATACATCCCTGAGGTTCAGCGCATCAGAAGCTTTCTCCATCCTCTGGAGAGGAGCTGGCTGTGCCTCCAGCCCTAGGCTCTGCCCCTAGGCCCAAGCCTCTGGGATCGTCCAGGGCTCTTTCAGCTACTCACTTTAGCACTGACACTTTCCTGTCCCTGATGCTCCATGAAATCTACCTGAATCTCCTGACCAAGCTGCTCTGGACAGCCCTGCAAGAACCAGCTGTGTGACTGTGCTCACCAAAAAGTTCAAACTCCACAGAAGTGCCATAAAAACAGAGGTGCCAAGCCATTCCCACCAGGCAGCAATGGAGAGGCTAGAAGGAGAAAGATGCCTGGGATGGGTGTGGAAACAAGGAATCCCTGACTGGAGAGGGCCTCTCCCAGCCCAGCTCTGGGGAAATAGTGCCTGTTCTCAGCTTCCACATCTCCTCTCCGTGCACAATCTCAGACAAACTCCCCAGCAGCTGGGAGTGGCAGGAAGGGTGTTCTGCTCACCCCAAAATCTGGCCATGACTAGTGGGTCAGAGCATCCAGGGGGGCATGCAGAAGGGGCAGCTCTTCCTGACCCCAACCCACTGCATCTCCCAGTTCTCTGAGCACAGGATGTGGAGCTGCTGCCCCCAAGGCCCCCCCGAGGCAGGTGTTACCTCAAGACGGCACTGGGAGGTGACTGGCTCCTGCCCATGCACTCCAGGGCCAGCGCGTAGGAGTCCAGGTTGGGCTGGAAGCCGGCAGACTCCAGAATGGAAAACAATCGGTTGATGCGATTCAAGCAGCCCTGCAGGTGAGAAGGGAAGGAGGCTGTGGACACTGGGAGGGGAAGGAGGCTGCGGACACTGGGAAAGGAAGGAGGCTGCGGACACCGGGAAGGGAAGGAGGCTGCGGACACCGGGAAGGGAAGGAGGCTGTGGACACTGGGAAGGGAAGGAGGCTGTGGCACTGGGCTGGACAGTCCTGATGGCCCACAGCACCATCTCCTTGTGGACACTGTGGACACTGACACCAGCAGCCCCAAAGTCACAGCTCCATACCCCCTACTCCTGTTCAGATTTACTCACCTCTACCCTACCCTTTCCCCACTCCCTTTTTTCTCCAAAGCCACCTCACACAGATCTGTGGCCCTATGCCAGCTCAGTCCCACTTGCCAGAAGTACTGCTTGAACACCTGCTGAAGTGACTACCACAGGTAAAACCAGCTGGAGACTCTTCCTCACGAGCCAGCCCCTCTCCCACCCCGTGCACCCACAGCTCGGTACCTTCCTGGCCCAGCTGCGCATCACGATGTTGTAGGTACCAATGTCCATCACCTTCCTCTTCACCAGAGAGTTGTGGCACAGCAGGAGGTACCGCTCGGCCTCCTCCGACTGCTGCAGGAACAGGAAGCACTCCAGGTTGGACTGAATGGTCTGCTGCAGGATCTGTTGGTTATTCTTGTCCTTGGACAACCTCTGAGACCTCTTCTGCTCTGTAGCCTCCTTCACTTCCTCTACCCTGGGCTTGCTGTGGGGGCTGCCAGAGCTCTGGTTCCACGCAGTGCCTGCTTTCGTCTCTGGGATTTTTGGGTTCTTTGTGGTTTTTGCTTTGGGTTTCTCTTTGGTCTCTGCTTCGACCTCCAGCTTGGCCTGGTCCTCCAGAGCCAGCTGGGAGGCAGCACTGGGCAATTTCTGCTTCATCTTCAGCTGCTGGATGTACATCTCCTTCTGCAACTTTCTGGCCCAGGTGCTGAACTGGGCCAGGCCATCACCCTGTGCCCTGGGCATGGGCTGCTTCTCCTTGGGGCCAGGGGCCACAGCCTCCTGGTACTTGTCATTTTCTAGTGCAGCCAGTTCCACTTTGTTGACTGTCACCTCCGGGACGTTACTGCCTTGGAGCTGCTTTGCTCGAGCTTTGAGCACTAGTGGGAAACAGAGAGAGGCATGAAAGACAAGGCTCAGCAGAAAAATCTGTCCTGTCATCACTCTGGAAGTACCAGCATCATGGTCAGAAAGAAGGGTTCACACAAGAACTTTATCTCTCCTTGACCAGCCCTGTTCCCAGACAGGGATACCAACCATTGTCTCTGAGATCTACCTGCAGGCTGGGGCCCACCCCAGCATCCCAGGAACCCAGCAGTATCACTGCCAGGAAAAAAGCAACAGCTCAGGCTGGTCTGACTGCTGTCTGCTCACTGCAGCTCTCCCAGGACTCACCTTCCAGCAGCTCTGTCCTCTCACAGGTGCCATTTCTGTTCGCCTTCTCCTTGGTGCTGGCAGACGAGTAGCTCCTGAAGCTTCTGAAGCTCCATGGAATCCCTGCAAAGATGGGGGGGGTCACAGGAAGCTTCACTCACTCACCCACTCCCTGTTCCCCACTGCCCCATGGCCCAAGCTCGACACAGCGTGGACAGAGTGAGGGAGGGATGTTTCTCAGCTCAGCTGCTCCAGCAGCAGCATAGGAGGGCAGGAAGGGCAGAGACACCCCTCACCCTCTGGAACCAGAGGCTCAGAAGGAACATGACCCAAGCGACACCACAAACCCCAGCGCTGTGAACGGGGTGGCAGCACCCCAAGACCCCCAGAGCAGGTGGGCGCTATCCCACAGCTGGGACAGAACCCAGAGCCCCCGTATCAGTCCTTTGGAGAGTAACAACATGCCAGCATTTCCACAGCCTCGACTCTATCCCTGAGGCTCTAACGGCGCAAAAAAAATCCTTCCATTTTTTAGGTGTATCCCACAGAATACTCAGGACCGCGGGACGTCCCGGCCCTGCTCCGTCCAGGACACTCGGGCCGTGTCCTGGTCTTCTCGTGTCCCCACCGGTCACTCCACGCCCCCCTGGTGCCTCTGTGTCCCGCCGGTCCCTCCGCGTCCCC
>VYXD01007993.1:426503-438974 GCA_013397195.1 Hylia prasina
CTCGCTCCCGTCCCTGCACTGTGGGAGCCATGAGAGGGGCGCGGACACTGGCGGGCACTGCCCGGGGAGCTGGCGTTGCTTTCCCAGAGGCTGGGGTATCCTAGAGGATCTGTCGGGAGTACTTTGTCCTGTCTCGTCCTGCCAGTTCACGATGCTCCCCTCCCTTGCCTTCCCCATGGACTGGGGGGACCTGATTGTTCCCCCACTAACACACTGGAGAGGAAAAAGGCTGAGGAGGGAGGATGTAGGAAGTTTTGCGGTGACGCTGGTCCCAGAATGGGGCATCTGTCAGATGTGGGACAGCAGAACATCCCCGTCAGAGGGGATCATGGAGCAGCCGCTCCCTGCAGAGCGGGTTGGGACTTGACACAGAGACAACTGGATGGGCAGAGGGACAGAGACCCCAAGGAGATGGCAGTCACTGTATGACTTCAGCAAGAGCCAAGGCTGCAATGCCCGGCTATCAGCCACCCATCAGGGTGCATCAGGGTCCCAGCCCCCGGGACAGGCATGGGAGCACCAGGCTGGCAGGACAGTAGCTGGACAAGGAGGAGGATATGGGGGATGCCTAAGCATCCCCCAGGTGCCCTGACAGGGTGCTGGGGTTTGGGGCAGGAGGGCTGCAGCACCCCCTGCCCATGTCCTGGTCCAGAAGGGGCTGTCTTTTCTCCCGGCCAGCACAGGACGTCTCTCAGCAGCCACAGAACATGGGAGCCAAGCCCAGCCCAGGGAACCCTCCTGTGGTGTCAGAGGCTGTCGGGAGTCCCGACCAGGCACACTGCCAGCACAAAGCACCCCAACACGTTCCCTCGATGGTGTGGCCATGGGGCCTGGCAGGCAGAGCAGCTCCGGGCTGTACATGGGGCTCACTCTGCTTATCTGTGTGTGCCTGGGCTGGGCGCGGGCTCTGCTCCACAGCCCTTGCAGAAGCTGCTGGACCAGCCCCACTGGCAGCTCTAGGGCAGTGGGGGATCTGCCAGGGACTCCCCCATCTCAAGCCCTGCACCAGCCTCCTCGAGACCCCTCTGGGGCTGAGTGTGAGACTGGGAGCACTGGAAGCTGGCTCTGACCAGGTACTGGCCGGGCACCTGCAAACAAAGGGCGGCAGAGCCGGCCGGAGCACTGGGAACAGAGGGGTGTTATTTTTAGAAAAGCGCAAGTCCTTATAAATAGCAGCAGCTTCAGACAGTGATCAAGTGGGACGGATTCACAGGCATTCGCTCAGGCCTTCTTCTCCACAGCCCTCGTCAGTGGCTTGCCTGGGCCGAGCCCTGCGGGTCCCGGTGGCTGCAGGGACGGAGGCAGCACCGAAGCAGCTGGGCTGAAAATCCCCGAGGAGCCGAACGCTCGGCAGCCCTGACGCTGCCCCGGTGCTGTATCCACCCTGTCTGCTCCCAGCCTCCCGCAGGCAGGTGATGCCTGGGGGATGCCAGCAACGCATTGATTGATGAAAGCCCTTGCTCAGGGGCTGCAGCCCCTACGATGGGTGTGCTGCCACCAGCCAGAGCCTCTGCGTGTCCTCCCACCCTGTCCAGCCGGGGCAGCCCCTGCAGTGGTGCCCATAGGCAGATCCTGCTGTGGCTCCAGCTCTTCCTGCTGCCCTGCTGACATTGCTCTCACTGGACATTCCTTTTCCCCTTCCCACTGCGCCGTGTGCCTGGCGGGGCGGCAGGGCGGGCAGCGGCACTTCGGGCTGGCCGGCGTGAGGCACTGCAGGAATCCAGAGGCCCTGATGATGCTCTGGGTGTTTCCCGTGCCAGAGCCGCTGGTCTGACCACATGCCTTTCCCATTAGCGGCCGAGCCAGAGCTCGGCGGTCGGGGCACACACACGCCAGCCCAGCTGTGGCTTCATAGCCCGGCTGCAGCCGCCCCCCAGGCTCATCCTCACGTCCTGCAGAGCTCTTCCAGCCGCCAGCCTGCAGTGCTGGGCACGGGGCTGCTTGTCCTTGCTTGTGCCACCAGGCAATTGGGCATCCGTGGATGGCACTGTCCCGGCCCACTGCTGCCCCTGCAGACCTCTGCCTGCATGCCTTTGCCCACATAACACAGTGTGTGCTGTCGCTGCCTCCCCCCTGCACACTTTGCCACTCCAGGAGCCACGCCAGCCTCAGTGCCCTGCTGTGCTGGGCCGGGCGCTGCGGGAGGTGGGTCAGGTCCCCGGGGCACTGTGGGTGTGTTGGGGATGTGAAGGGAGGACACACATGAGGTTGCACTTGGCATTGCTCCCGCACAGCCCGGCTCCTGGGAAGTGGCTGGACCCTGGGGAGGAGAGGAGTAAAGATCAAACCTTCCTTGGATCAGAGGTTCCCCCTCCCACTCTCAGCTTGGGCAGCAGCCCTTGTTCCTCTGGCTGCTGAGGCTCTGGGTGAGAATCAGCAACTCCCTCCCTCTGGAGGGACACTGTGGCCACAGACCCAGCACTGGGGCAGGGCCCCTCGGGGAAACCGCCCATCCCTCCCTGGCTCATGCCGTGCTTCCCTGTCCCGCAGGCATCGTAGAGATCCGGTCGGTGCGTGTCGGCGTCGTGGCCATCCGGGCGGTGCACACCGGCTTCTACCTGGCCATGAACAAGCGGGGGAGGCTCTACGGGTCGGTAGGTCGGACGCTGCCTCCTGGGAGGGACTGCACCAGAGTCAGAGGCTCAGGGCAGAGTTGGAACAGGGTCCAGGTTTCCCATGCCCTGACCCGCTCCCCAGCAGGGGACTGCACCCACCAAGCCCCTCTGCCCCCTGGGGACCAGGGAGGAGCCAGGGTCCTGCCCTGCCTCGCCCTTGGGGTCCGAGAGGCCCCAGCTGAGCATAGCCACCCCTCACCCCCTTCCTTCTCCTGCCAGAAGGAGTTCAGCCCCAACTGCAAGTTCACGGAGCGCATCGAAGAGAATGGCTACAACACCTACGCGTCGCTGCGCTGGCGGCACCGCGGCCGCCCCATGTTCCTCTCGCTCAATAGCAAGGGCAGGCCACAGAGAGGGGGCAAGACACGCCGGCAGCACCTCTCCACACACTTCCTCCCCATGCTCGTCAGCTGAACACCGTGGGCAGCTCCGGACGGTCCTGTAGGAAACAAAACAAACAAAAAAGATGTTATTTTATTTATGTACATATCTATTTTTTTTGCTATTTATTGCTTTATTTTTAATGCACGGCAGAGGATGGATGTGGAGGGCCGATGCTCCAGACTCAGCTGGCGTGGGGCTGTGGCTCTCCCACTGTTCCCCCGGAGCAGAGCCGGTGTGGTACAGCTGGGGAGTGTGACTGGAGCAGGGGCCAGGATCTGCTGATGGCATCTCTGCAGGGCTGGGATGTACCAGCAGGCTGTCCGTGTCCGAGCACTCGTGGCAATTAAAGCTGTGTTCATGGTATGGAACAGGAGCAGGTCGTGGAGCTTTGATGGTGAACTTGGCTTGGGATGAGAGGGATTGGCTCCTGTGTGGTTGTGGCTGCAGCCACCAGTGTCATCCCTGCTGCCATTGGCAGGGAGCCTACCTGGTCCTTTGCCACATCCAGCTTTTTATCAACCCCCACCCCCCCGCAGGAAAACAACAGTGGTGGTTCAGTGGCACAAAGGAGGGAGCAGGAGGAGCAGAAGCCAGCCCAGATCCTCATGCAAACACAGCTCTGGGGCTGCCCCTGGCCACAGCCGTTGCCAGTCAGTTCTGCAGCCCAGCTCCATGCCCTTATCCCCAACAAAAACAGGGCTGGGACAGTGGACAGTGGTGAGGACCAGCCCCTCACCTGCAGGGCAGCATGGCCAGGAATAGCACCTGCACCTCAGCTCCTGGCCAGGGTATATCCCTGCGCCACCTCACGCTGGCTGTGGCCAGGCCCTGCATCCCGGTCACTGTCACGTCAGACAGAGCAATGGCCCCAGCAAAAACCACCAAACTCGTTCCATTTCTGACCCAACCAGCTCCAAACGAGTCTGAGAGGGAACAGCCACTGTATTAACCATGTGGTGGCTGTGGGGAGCCCCTGCCAGGTGGGCAGCAGCTGCCACGCACCCACCCAGGACTTTGCTAGGCCCACTTGAAACCCATCTGGGCACTGCTCACACATGGGATATCATCCCCAAACACCTGGGGGAGCCAGGAACCCCGTCACAGCTGAAACACAGCAGGAAAGGTTTTTCCAGGCCTCATGTTTCGGCAACTAAACAGCAAAGCCTTCCCTCGATGTCAGGTCAGCCAATGGACACGTGCAGGTTCAGCTGGGACTTTCTTGCTGCCACCCACCTCATCAGCCCAGGCTTCTGGCTCAACCCCTGGCAGAGGATGAGCCATTAACCCCAACACACCAGTCCCGAGATAAACCCTCCTGTGAGATGAAAGGCGCCGCCACGCTGCCCGGCCAAGCCAAGGAAGAAAAACAGTCCGGGCAAGTCACTCCCTGCCAGCCCCTGGCCCTGGCACAGCTGGTGACACTTCCTCCAACAAACCAACTTCTTGCACTCTGAAATGGCTCAAGAAAGGCCAAACCATCCTTCCTCATATAGGAGGTTAATCTCTTCTGAGAGAGGGAAGGGCCAGGTCCTGGGGTGATGCTGCTTTAAAAGAGAAACCCAAGCTCTGCTGGAGCCAGCACCTTCCCCACCAGCCCCAGCCCACTCCCAGGGCCCCAAAAGCCAAGGGAGAGGCAGAGAACCCCCCAAACTGCCAAGCCCTCCACCCACTTCCCCAGCAGCTCCCATGGGGGCAGGTTCTCCCTTGTCTGCTCTGGCCTCTGCCACAGAGCAGTCCCAGCATGTGGCACCATCACGGACCCCCAGCCCTTTAGGAGACCTAACCACCCCAAGTCCCTGTGAGGGGATGAGGGTCCCAGTGACAGTGATGGATGGTGAGAGCTCCTCCTCTCATGCCTCAGGGCCCAGGAAGCAGAGGCATGGCAGGGAGTCACTGCCTGCTCCAGTGACATTCTTGTCATTCTCTGAGCTCCAGCTCGGTCGCAGAAAGTGAGTCACAAACATACCTGGATATTTGTCCCTCTCTCCTTGTTTTAATCAGCTCTATTTTAAGTAGCTTTGCAATACATTTTTTTTTTTTCTCCAAAATGTTGTTTTCCTGGTAATTACTCGGTCACAATGAGATTTGCTGGTCCTCATTCTGCTGCACACCCAGTCCTGTGTCGGCTCAGCAGAACAGCCTGCCCCGGCTGCGAGGGGGGCAGGACTGTAAGGGGAAGAAAGGTGTAAAAAATAGAAAACACCAGGCGAGGATGCTTCCAGCTGCGATCCTTGGCTACCTGTGCAGTGATCCACAGGCTGGCAGTGGCTCCCACCGGAACTCCCAGCACGCAGGAGGGCTCAGGGAGGCCCAGCCTGCCCAGGGAAGGCAGGACAGCTTGGTGGCCTCCGAGCTTACCCTGTAGCTTTCCTCAAATCATGCATAACGGCTCGCAGAGCTAAAATGTCCATTTATTGACAACAGTAATAATTTAAGATTATAAAAACCCCTTTCAGTGTTGAGTATCAGCGGGCGAGGTTATAAAGAGAAATAAATGGGACTTGAGATGGGATAGGGAAGGATCCCGGGGTCTACTTGAGAGTTCCTGTTTCAGTGACAGCTATTGGTCCTCCCCAGATGTCGATCCTGGGGAAGGCAGCATCCTTATGCTTCCATTTTAGACTTCAATCTCCAAAGCAGAAAAGATAGTATCCAAGGGGAGGAGGAGCAAAAGAAATAAAAGAAAGGGATCTCAAATTCAAACCCATACAAACAACCTTTCCATTCGGGATTCAACCACTCGCTCAGCACCTCGGGGTTCCCAGCCGGGGAGCGCAGCAGCCTCGCACTGCAATGGGTAAAGTCCACGCAAAGAGGATGTTTTTATTGACAGACAGAGCTCTTTCCCCCCTTTTTCATCACAGAACTTGAGGCTTCTCATCTCTGAAGGACCCAGAGTCTCCGTGTCTTCAGAAATCAAAAGGAAATTCTGGGGGCACTGCTCCTGCCTCGTCCCCTCCCCTCACTCTGCTCTGGAAGCCCCTTTGGCTGCTCGCGGTGGCCAGGGAAGGAAGGGGAACAGTGGAAGGGCCCCGGGGACAGAGGGTGCGTTAAGATTCATGAGTTGTTCGATGAGTTTTCATTACTTGGTGAGCTGGAGGAAGAGGAGGAGGAGGAGGAGGATGACGAGAAGTTCATCCCTGTGAGTCCTGGGGGGTTTGTGGCAGTGTTTTGTCCACTTAAACTTTTCCGGCAGACTGGACACGTGTCATGCTTTGGGGAGCAGACAAAAAAACAAAACAAGAAATATGGGAAACGGGATTAGAAACACAGTAGGGGAGCAGCACTCGAGGAATGGGCTGGGATGACGCTCCATCCTCTGACCACAGGCTGCTCGTGCTCAGGCCTCATCATGGAGGTGGGAAAATATTTACAGAGGGGAGCAGGACCAGACAAAGCCCCCAGTGCTGCACACCTCGGGCACTGCCCTGCACTCACCTGCTCCAGCCACGGGACGATGCAGCCGTCATGGAACAGGTGATTGCACGGTAACTGCCGCACGTTCTCCCCGACTGTGTAGTCTTCCTTACACACAGGGCACTCCAACCCGGAATCTGCATGGCACAGGGAAAGCCAAGCCCAGCTGAGCAAAGGAGGAGGGAATAACATGCAAAGCCCCCAGCTCAGGACTCATCATCCCTCTGCCCTTCTCCACCACGGCTCCACCCCTGTCAGGAGGAAAGCTTGGTGCTCTGCATTCCCCACACCATCACCCCACCTCCCCCTGCCCTTCTGCTTCCCTTCCGTTTTTCCATTTCTATCCACACTGAACTTCTCACAACCTCCCCAGGGCAAATCCATCCAGCCTACACTGCTCTTTTTTTGTGTGAGTGTAACAGAGCCCCTTCAGCTCTCTGCCCACTTGGAAATGTTTTATGCCTCAAAGGTACAAGCAGACAAAATTCAAATCCCCATGAAAATATTACACAGAGCTTCCAGGGAGCACTCTGTGCACGACTCCATGGAGCAGACACGTACCTACGTGCTCCTGTGTGATCTGTATGGTGGGAAGGGCCTGGATCTTCTCTTTGTCTGCTGGCGGTGGTCCAGTGTTTTCAAACTGATTCAGTAACTAGAAGAACAACCGGCCAGGCAGGCAGAAGAGAGAGGTGAGCCCAGCAGCACAAAGAATCCACTGATTTCCTGAGCCAGGGCACTTGGACCCTGCACTGTGGACCCTTTCCCATTCCAGTCCCCGCAGCCCCTCGTTCCCTGCACCACCACAGGTGCTGCCCCTCCTGCAGCACCACACAGGAGGATGGAGACTGCAGTGAATCCCGGTTTTACCTGTGTGATAATCGCATCCAGGCCGTTGGCACCCCAGGCATAGTCCATCGGATTTGAGTGCAGGACTCCCCTGAAGAGCAAGGACAGCAAGTGAGTTCATCCTGGAGCACCAGCGAGACACTGTCAGAGAGAGCAGCACATCCTCCAACTCACCAAGGGCCCAGGCCTAGGTTTGGAATTGTGGTCGGTGCAATAATTCCATTGACCAGCTGCTGGATAATTCTGAAAGACAAGAAAACCAGGATTGTGTAAGAATTAAAGTTTGCTGGCTCCCAGCCCAGCACCCCAGCATGGAGGGAGAAGCTGAATAAGTTGAATACTGTCACATTGTTGGAGGCAATTAAAAATACCCTACAGCAATTGCAATGGCAGCTTATGGAGTGATCAGTCACTGATAAAGTTTCAGTATTTGATTCATAAGGGAACAATTTCTGACACGATGGCGAGTGGCTCCCCGGATGCACTTACACAAATATTCTCTGGTGTTCTCTTCTGTTTCCCCTCACAGCAAGTACAACATTTTTGCAACACCTGGCAACGACCAGGGAATATTCTCCCACTACAGTTTACTACGAGCTCCCAGGCACAGTCCATGTCATCGCTCAGCTGAAACAGCCCCAACAGACCCCAAGCAGGAGCTGCCAACAGGCTCAGGTGGGACACAGACGGCACCTATGGCAGTCCTGGAGAGCTTTGGGACGCTGTTCCCATAAGCCAAGACAAAAGGGTGAGGAACAACGGGGTTCCCTCCCCAGGTCCCAGAGTGGTTCTCACCCTTCCAGTGTGGGGACACCCTCGTGCCTGCCCGAGGCTCGGCGCGTGGCCAGGCGGGCGCGGGGCTGCCGGGCGCCGTAGCGGTGCCGGGACTGGTGCTCGCGCTCCCGCCGGTTCTCCGAGTCCCGGTTGTCTTCCGGCTGCACGTTGGGCGCGAAGGGAAACTCAAAGCTGTCGTCAAAGAACCCGAAAGCAAACTGGCCATAGCTCTGGGGCAAGGTGAACAAGTGCTGATCCACATTCTGGGAGGGAGAGAGGGAATGCAGAGAACAGACTGACAAGAGGAGGAACAGCCCTCGGCTCCCGCGGTGTCCCAGAGCTGCCCGCAGCAAACCCCAGGCCTGGGGCGACACTGGGACCAGCACCCTCGGCAGCAGCTCAGTGAGGAACAGACACTGGAACTGCACACGAAGGCAGAAATAATCACAGTTCCCTGGTTTCTCTTTGGTGTGTCACTGCTGCTTCCGAGCTGAGGCTACTGCATAGCAACACACCCAAATCCTGCTCTCCAAATCCTGCTGAGCCCCCTCACGACGGGAATCGGCTACGAGTGATGGTCCTACATAACACACGCAGCAAAAATATGGTATGCAGAGATTTCAGGAGCAGCACGTGGAGGATATTAATTCCTCCTTTCCAAATTCTGTCATGATCTGGAGAACGTTTAAACAACGCACTATTGGAAAAATACTCAATCCAACAGCAAAGCTTCAGAAGGTGTTGGAAGAGAGAAAGGACTTGCTCACCTCGAAAGGATGCCTGCTCTGATCAGTGGCTGACGTAGAGGAGCTGGTCTCATTGTCAGCATTCCTATGGGGAATGAAGAGCACTGGTAATCCTCTCATAGCAGTTTCCAGGGCTTTTCTGCCCCCCTCCCATCCCAGGGCAGAGGCAGCTCAACAGAACCTGGTCCTCTCTCAGCTGCTGAGTTTCTGATTGCCCGTGTCAATTTTCCCTTCCCAACCCTTTCATTTTCCCACATCCCCACCCATGTCTCCCTATCCTATTAGATCTCACGAGGCTGCAGGGAAGTGCCTGAACCACGATGTCAAGGGAGGATTTCCCCCACAATCCATCTCAAACACACCAGCTAATCCTCTGGAGCACCAGGAAGACTTAAGGCACAAATGCTGATTGCTGTGACCCCAAGACATGTAAGTCTAATCTTGAATCAAAGAAACATCTCTACTGCAGAGGCACATAACCCAACGGCTCAGGATATTGAGAAAACTCTAAATGTTGTCAGACTTCTGCTTTCTGAGCTGCAGGAACATTTCCTGCCCAGAACCAGCCTTTGCATTCACAGTACCAAAACCACTGAGATTCAGCAACGATGTGACTCTCCCAAGGTCACAGGGAATCACCAAAACAGTTGGGATCAGTCAGGGTGGATTTCCAGGCTCCAGGGCTGGCGTGGTCACCTGCTCAGCGGAGAAGCCCCAAGCCATGCAGACCACTACAATCAGCAGGCAGCAATGCCCATTGCCCCTGGCCCCTGCACTGCCCACAGCCCTGCCTGGACAGCTGGGGCCCCACAAATAGGACTGAAACATTTAAAGACATTTCTGCTGCTTCTGCCACCAGCGGCAGCAGAGCAGCACAGAAAGGCAGATCTCATTGCCCCAGGGCAGAGTCCAAAGTGTCAGCCACAACATTTTGCTGTTCATCCCCAGCACAGTCACTACTTACACCAGGTGTCCAAGTGCTCACCCTTCTCAGATCCCTTTCTCTGGGGTTATCTCTGCCCTGATGACTCAGATCAGGTCAGAGCTACCACACAGCACAGGGAAAGCCTCCCTACCACTTCTTCATGTTTGTTTGAAATGAAACCATTCCTGCCCCACCCCTCAGCATTGTGGTGGCAGATTGGCCTGTGGATGCTTTGTCAACAAAGCACTGTATTCCAAAAGTGAGGAAAGATGATCCAAAACTGGGGCAGAAACAATAGAAATGGTGTGTTTTATACCAAATATTGCCTTTGAACTAGGAAGAGAGCAAAGCAACCTGGGCTCACTGGAGCACCAGCCCCTGGGGCAGCACATTACCTTGGCTCCTCGGGAAGCTCTTCAATAAAACCAGACTCACACCGTGGGCAGATGTAGTCCTGCAGGAGAAGACACACCAGGTGAGAGAAGGAAGTGGTACCTCAGAGCTGCAGGGTGTGACAGGGTCCTGCAGTCTGCCATCCCCAGCACATGCCACTGTCCCACAGCGACCCCAAACCCCAACATCCTGAGCCAGTGAGGCCAGAGCTCAGCCTGAGCCTGTGGGAGCTCAGCTTAAGAATTATGAGGGTGATGCTGATTAATCAGAACAGACACAGCATTAGCTACCAGCTGATGCAATTCCAGTGAAGTGAAAGTGAAACCCCCAACACACACTGTGCAGCAGCCCTCAAACTTTGGCCCAGCTGCGTGTTTCGGGGAGCAGGGAACAATGTGGGAATGGCAGCAGGGACTCGGCAAGGTCATGGTGCTCAGGGAGCTGACTGGTCCCTGTCACTAACACAGCCTGGGGTTCACAGCACACAGGCACATTCTGCAGCCAGGACCTCACACTCCCACACCCAGAGCTCACTACAGAGACCTGTTGCCACCCCAGGCAGTGCCCATTCCCTGGGCACTGGACATGCCAGGACAGACAGGCTCAGTGTGACAGCCACTTCCTCACGATTCCTGGGGCTTGTGAGGAATTCATCCTCTACAATCACCCTGTCCTGAGCAGAACTGAACACTGGAGACCCTGAAAGGGAACTCTTTCACTTTCCAGTGCTCAAGAAGCAGTACTGAGCCAATCCCATCCCCTGCCTCATAGCAGGCACACATCACCCCAAATCCCTGTGCTGGCAGAGCTGGGCTCAGCACAGAAGGCATCTAAGAGCTTCTAAAAATAATGCCACTTCCTTTTGCTGCTGTGTTGGAGTTGGCACGGCCCTTAGCCAGACTGAGGGATTCCCCCAAAGAGCTGAGGCTGTTCATAAAGCCCTTGGGGTCACTCCTCTGGCCCCTGCAGCCAACCCTGATAAAGCCCCAGGGAAGGAGCACAGCTTAGAGCTGCCCAGGGAGATGCAGGAGCTCTGAGGCTCAGGAACAGACTGGGAGAGGTGACTGCTCCTTCTCCCATGCAGGACTCCCCATCTGCCACTGTGGAACTGTCTCTGCACCACTGACACCAGGTCTGAGCTCAGGGACTCCTGTGTGAGCCCAGGGAACTGCAGCCCATGAAAACCCCTGCCCATGAAACCCCCTCTGCATTGCTTCCCACCAGCACAAATTGGTGGGGACACACGTGGCATGGGGGCAGCCTGAGCACCCTGCTCCAGGAGCTGCTGTGTGTTGTGTGTGTCTGTGTGCTCACAGCCAGCTCCCAGCACAGGGATCAGCACATTCCTCTGCAGCTGGAACGGCACAAATGTCAAAGTTTGTTGTTTCTCGGGCTGTTTGAGTCCCTCCTTTGGCAGCTCTGGTTGCTGCGGCTGCAGATGGCGAGTGAAACCCCAGTGAAACCTGAGTGAACCTGGATCCCCAAAACACGTTCATGCACTCACACACCTGAGCTCCCAAACACAGGACCTGCTCCCTGCCTGGCCTGGTCTGGCCAAGAGTGCCCAGCTGGCACAGCCAGGTGTCCCCAGCCAAGTGCACACAACCAGATGTGAGCACGGCCCAGCACGGGGTGTTTGAACAGAAATAAATAACAGATTTTCTAGGTTAACCTCCTGGCTCCCGCCCACAGCCCGTGTGTGCTCAGCAGGAGCGTGATCAGGGGCTTGTCCTCACTCTGACACATGAGCTGGGAGCCCCCAGCACGGCCCACCCGGGCCCAAACCAGAGGGCAAAAGGACAAATCACGCATCACAAACCAACCACCCCCAGCAGGGACAGCTCTGCTTGTCCTCAGAGGCTTTTCAAGTTGAGTGCCAGCAACCAGCAATGACTTTTGGGACAAGGTGCTGTGAAAAGTGTCAGGATAAAGAGACCAGCAAGACTCTCCAAATTACATTTAACATCTCAGGAGGCCGATCAGGGGAGCAAGTGATCCACCAGATCCTCCCCAACAGCTCACACTCCTTTTCCACCCACACCAAGACACGCTCCACGCACATCGGATTTTGGTGAGTGATTAAAGCACCTGCCCAGGTGCCTACACAGCACTTCTATCTCCGTATTACCGTGCACCTCCCTGCGCCCCAGCCACCACCACCGCGGGGCTTTTGTCGTGTTCATTAAACCCTCCTGACGGACAACCGAGAAACCCCCCGCCACCCCGCGGCGCTTCACGTGGCATCACGGATGGGACCAGGCTGCTGGGGCTGGGGGTGTCAGAGCGGGACCCTGGGGCTGCTTCCGGACGGACTCCCGCCCCAGACCGGCTCCGCGGCGGGGCCCAGCCGTTCCCCGCGGGGCGGTCG
>VYXD01007993.1:473991-502646 GCA_013397195.1 Hylia prasina
GCCCCCGGGCCGGGGCTGGGGGGTGAGAGGAGTGGGTGGTGGGCCCGGCATCGTCCCCACCCCGTCCCACAGCCCCCTGTCCCCTGCCCGGCTCTGCTGAAGTGCACTTCCCGTGCCCCTGAGCTTTTCACTTGTGCCGAAGCCGTTTGAATTCCCTTCCCCATCCCATCCCCCCCACCCCACCCCGTTGTTTGTAAAACACCCAAACCGAGCAAATAAACTGTGTGAACAACCAGCCTGGAGCCACCGATGGGTGGGAGGAGGCTGGGCTGGGGATCCTGGGAGGACGGGGATGGGAGGTTTGGGATAGGGATGTTAGGGGTGTGCTCTGCTGATGCCTCATTGTATGGGATTGGATGTGGGGAGAAAGGGGTGTGTGGCACCCGGGATGCTGGGAGGAAAGCAGTGAGGGGTGATGCTGCCCAGGTAAAGGGGTCATGGCAGCCCGTGTTCCTGGATGCCCCCAGGTGCCATCACCACGTGGCCATGGGTCTCTATCCATCCCCAGGCTGGTGCAGGTCCTGCTTCTGCCCAGAGCCAGCATTCCAGGCTCTCTCCTGGGGCGGTGGGGCCTCAACCCTTCCCGGTGCCAGCCCAGGTGCCAGCACACACCCTGTGGCGGGCGTGGAGTGCTCCTGGCTCCTTGGCATCACCTGTGGACTTTGGCTCAGCCCCACGGTAGAACAGGCTCTGCTCACCTGCCCGGAAACGCAGAACAGCCTGGCAGCCACGGCACACCAGCGTCCCCAGGCCAGCCAGTGCCAGCCCCGAGCGGGAACGGGGACACCAAGGCGCTCTCAGGGGGTAAGTGGGACCCCCAGCACCCGCAGCTGGGGCGAGCTGGGGTCACTCTGACACCAGCACTGTGCTGGGGCAGCAGCGGGGCTGGGAGGGGCTTCCTGGCAGGAGTGGGCTTCAGTGGGGGGAGAGAGGACAAGGACAGGGATGTCCTGCCACAGGCACAGCGTAGGGCTGAGCGTCCTGGCACAGCATCGCCCTCTTGGCTGTGACACCCCGTGCCAGGAGGGAGGGCAGTTCTGGGCACTGGAGATGTCGCCCACTCCACTGGGATCCAGCCAGATCCAGGCACCAAGGGCACCACCAAGGACACTGTGCCACAGTCCTGCCTTTATCCTGGCAGGTGCCAGAGGTATCCAGCCCAGGCGCAGTGTCCCCAGGGAAGGAGGGAGCTGCCCTGCTGTGAGGAGCTGGGAACGGCAGTGCCAGGGCTGCTGTGGCGGGCAGGGCACCCGCCTGTAAAAACAGGGGTTATCAGCGTGGTGTGACAGGAGAGCCCGGGCTGCTCCTGGCACATTCGCTCAGGGCTCCTCTGCCATGCCCCTCCTCTGGGGGGGAAAAACAGCCTGGGGGGAGAGCCGGAAATCCAGGTTCTCACTGAAGCTTCAGGGCTCCTCAGTGCTGTAGCTGCCTTCATGTGCCCGGAGCAAGGTCTGTGGCCGCATGGCCACAGCACCATGCTAGTGTGTTCAGCCATGGGCACGTTGGTGCATTGGCACGTGGGTGTGTTGGCACGTAGGGGCATCGGTGAGTCCCAGGTGTAGGGGCCAAGGGCAGCCCCCCCAGGCGTGGGACCAGCTGCAGCACGGCGACGGCGGCACAGGAATTTGGGGACAGGGCTCTGAGCCCAGCGTGGTTCTTGGAATTCCCGGCAGCTCCCTGGTGCTGAGCTTATCAGGGCCTTGCAGCCATCCTCCCGCACCCCCCACACCCCACCGCTGCCACCCCGGCCACGCCCCGGCAGACACGGCTCAGCTGGGTGCCCCGTGTGGCCTCCCCGGAGCATGGGGACCCCTGCCCTGAGAGCTCCCTGGACAGTAAGTGCAGCATGGTCGGGGGCGAGGGCAGCACCAGGCACTGGGGGGATGCTGTGTCCCCCTGGCCTTGGAGGGACCGGTGCCCACGCAGGGATGGTGGCACTGAGGGTGTGCACTGAGGGCTGGCGCTGTCTGGGGTGGGCAGCAGAGGGACACTGGACACGTGCTGGGATGTTCGTGCGCATCAGCCGGTCTGGGGGCAGCCCTCGGCTCAGGGTGGGCACAGGGTGGGTGCATTGCTGCTCTGTAGCCCTATGCAGAGCCCCCAGCATGGGGGGACCCTGGAAAGTGCCCCAGATGTCTCCTTTATGGTGGGGGTCCCAGGCCAGACTGGTGGCAACGTCGTCTGCTCTGCCCAGCACCTTCCACAGTTCTTGGCACAGCCCAGAATGGGGAGGCAAGCCCAGGACCCCCGAGCCCCTGCAGTCCCACAGCACCGGACGGAGCCGAGGGAGGTAGAATGTTTTGGGTGCAGCTCTGGGAGGGGCCGTTCCGCTTGCGTGGAGTCGGCCGGGAGCTCTGATAACAGCTCAGCTGGTTTCTCTGTCCCTCTCCTGTGCCGGCCGCCAGCGCTCCCCGGTGAGGGGCTCCCCTTCGAGCCGGGACTTGTCCCCCCCAAACATGGTAAGAGACGTGGGCAGACGGTTTTCATTATCCAGGCCATTAGGGGCAATAAAAGAGCAAGAGTGAATCACAGCAGGGGAATTAACAGGTAAATTCAGCCGGGTACAGCTTCAGGCAGAGAGGCTGAGCCACCAGGGCTGGGCACAGGGCTGGGCAGCAGTTCCAGCGGTGAGGCATCGCCTGGGGCTGGCCAGGATGTCCCAGCTAATGAGACCCACGTGCTTCTGCCCCAGGAAAGGTTTAAAAACTCCTGGCTGGGGCCCAGCCCGGCTTGCTTTGTGGGAGGATGGTGCATCCTGGGAGGGTTGGAGGTGAGCAGGGGAAGCTCGGTCGCCAGAATCGCTGCAGGAAGGAGGCACGCATGGAGTGCTTTCATCCTGGGGACGAGCCAGGATGCTCCGGATGTGGGGAAGACCAGGCACCTGCCTCCACCTGGGCGAGCTTTATCCCGAGATATGCTTGCCAGTACCATGGCCCCCAGGCTCTGGGCTGCCCTTGCTATCTCCGTGGCCTTGCTCCAGTTTTGCTGCATACTCCCAGGAGGCCGTGAGTGCCTGGGAGCAGTGCCCAGGGGTGACACACCCTGACCTGCTCACAGGAGCCCAGCTAGGAGCAGTGACAGGTGACCATGGCTAAGCCTCGGCAAATAGTGGCACAGGATGTGGTGCTGGCTCCAGGCACACCCAGCTTGTCTGTGGGTGACATGTGTGTCACCAGTTCTGGAGCCAGGGATGGCATCTGCCATGGGGTGGCAGCTGCTGTCTGATGGGGGACCCACCTGTGCTGCCCCTCCCTGTCTGGCACCCGCTGTTCCAGCCAGCCCTGGCCCAGCCAGAGGATTGACCCCGAGGTTGGGGCCACTCACTCCTGCCCTGTGTGCCAGGGTTAAAGTCCCCTCGTTTTATGAGGCATGAAACCGTTTTTATGACCCCGCTGTTTCTAGAGCTGAGCTGTGTGGAGGCTCCTTTCTGGAAGTGGCACAATAAGATATGCCATGCAGGGGTGGCCCAGGTGCCAGCACCGCCTCTCCCTGCCCTGTGCACGTGGAGAGGCCTGAGGCCCTCCATGCCCAGAGCAGTGCCCAGCTGGATGTGGTGTCACCAGGAGCTTGTCTGAGGTCTCACTGCCTTTGGCAGTGCAGGCAGCACTGACTGCCTGTGGCAGGTTTGGCTGTGCTCCCTCAGAACCCGGCCAGGCTGGGGAACAGGGGTGGGGTGGCAGATCCTACTGGGAATGGTGCTTTGTGCTCTGGCTGCTCCTGCCCCACATGGGGCAGGCTGGTGTGACAGTTTCTGTGCCACACCAAGGACAGTGGTACCAGGCTGGGAGAGGGGCTGCATCTGCTCCTTCTGCTGCTCTCAATGGCTACTCTCTTGCAGGGACAGCCAGGTCGAGACCCTCGGCCTCTGCAGAACTGGGACTCTGAGGGTGACCTCGAAGCTGAGCAGTGGCCCCTGTCTGGGACAAGACTGACACAGCGGTGACTCTTCCCAGGAGATGGACAGAGTCACCAGGCACCTTGTGTTCCAGCTCCCACAGGCCTCGCAGAGGCACGACTCGCTGGCAGACCTGAGGGCCAACAGTGATGATGATGTGTTCAGCTCCGCTCAGCACAGCACCCAGAGGGTGGAAAATGGCTACAGCTGGAAGAGGAGGTCCCAGTCACCCTCGTATTTCCTGGAGGGTGGAAGAGATGTCTGGACCCCATCCCCGGACAGGGAGTCCAAGCTAGAGGTGGTGAGATCGGGAAGCCTGTACGACCTCCGGGCTTACAAGGGCGAGAGGAAACCCTCGAAGCTCTACGATGACGAGGAGCAAGACCTGTACAGGGTCCCTCCACCCAACATCTCACCTGAGAAAGCTAGGGAGCTCGAAGATGAGAGGAGAGAGGTCATCCGGAGCCAGGCAATGAGGAAGAGCTGCACCATCGCGGAGAGGTGGAGCTCCGTGGATGAGCTGAGCTCCATCAGCACTGGTGTGGGCAGCCAAGGTGAAGGCAGGCACACAGGCAGTGTCCCCACCAGCTTTGCCATCTGCTTTGACAAATCTTCCCCAGGCAGGGCTGCAACGCCCGTTGACCCTGAGAATATTGACACGGAGCAGATCAACTTCTCTGCGGCTCGGCAGCAGTTCCTGATGCTGGAGAGGACCAGCCCAGGCTCATTTTTCAGCCCAGGGCAGCAGACCATGTCCCCGAGGCCAGAGTCGGTGACAAAAGTCTCCAGGGAAGAGTGGTACAGCCCTGAGATGGCCACGAAGGCTACGAGAGGCTACGGCAGTGCCGATGCACCAAGCCAGAGCAGGACAGACAAGAGCGTTTACCAGGTTTATGATGTGTCCTTATACAAGACACCTGAGAAAGAGGAGGTTTATGCTCCCAGAAAGGCTCACACAGAAAGGCCATATCCCATTGGGAAGACATCCATCCTGACCAAAGCATGGTCCAGAGAAGACCTGGACTCTGGCTTGGGTGAGATGTATAATGAAGCCACTGCGGGCTATGCCAGCGATGGAAGCACCTCTAACGAGACCTTCAGTGTGGATCTGAGGGCCAGCAGCAATGGGCTGGGCAAGGAGACAAGGGCCAGCAACGAGACACCCATCGAGCGGGAGATCCGCATGGCCATGGAAAGGGAGGAGAACCTCTGGAAGGAAAGGGGGATCCAGCGGCTGACCTCCAGCAGCGAGCTGGTGGAGATCCAGACCAAGCCTGTCCTCAACATTCACACATCTCCCGGCCCAGGCAGGAAAGGGAAGGACAGAGGCCGCGCTTCCCTTTACGTCCAGAGGGAAATTGAACAGGAAACGAAGCGTGAGGAAGATCTGAAGAGGCAGGGGAGGCTGCTGGGGGCGTATGACAGGGGGACGCAGCAGGAGCTGGAGGAGCGCAGGAGGGTGTTCGAGCAGGAGGAAGCCCCCCCACAGAAGCCCACTCCCCTGAAGCGGGCAGAGGACAGGAGGAGCTGGGTTAAAGAGTTTGTGGCGGAGCAGCCCTCGAGCCCCAGCCCTGCGGAAGACACCAGGGCTGGAAGAAGCATTCCCAGCTACACAGCGAGCATCGCCCATTTCCAGCTGTCCCAGCCGCGCTTCGCTGCCAGCGAGAGGAGCCGGGAGCAGCCCTTGGTGTCCCAGCACGCTTCCGCCAGCGCCAGCAAATGGGGGAGCGAGGATTCCTGGGGAGGAAAGCTTCCCGGCTCCACCCCGAGCCCCGCCAGCACTGCTGTCCTGCCCAGAGAGTACTTCTCCCTCTCCTTCTGGAAGCCCAAGGTGTCCTTCGTGGAGGACATGGGGACACAGAGCCCGCTGCGGAGGGAGGACGGCCGGGAGGAGCAGTACCGGCTGCGGACGTGGAAGCCCCAGACGTCGGCGCTGATCGAGGAGGAGATCCGGAGTGACTTGCAGAGGGAAGAGGAGCTCCAGGAGCAGCGGCGGCGGCTGATGGACACCTACAGCAATGGTGTTCCCCAGGAGGGCTCCCGCTCTCGGCACAGCTCTGGTAAGGGGGCAGAGGGACAGAGTGGCAGAGAAATTATTTGGTGGGATGCCTGTAAGGACTCCTGTGTGCTGGTAGCAAATTGTCCTGGGAGAATTTGATACCAGCACACTGGTGTCAGCAGAATTGCTGCTGAGGAGGGATAGGCTCTGCAGGATTCCAGAGCTGCTCAGGTCTCGATGAGTTTGTGTCATGTTACAGCAGCAAACACGGCTGGAAGGGCTTGGAAGGGCCCAGATAATGCATTTCACCCCTTGTTCCTGCAGTCCCTGGCTGGGGCCCAGGCATGGGGTCATGGCTATGACCAAACCTGCTGGACCTGCCATGGAGGCAGGTTTGGGCAGGGGCCTGATGCTCCTGTGGGTCTCCACCCCCTGGGAGTGGAACTGAGGTCCCTCACCCCCTGACACTCTTCCTTTCACAGCTGCCTCAGGTGCCAGTGGCAACTACTCGGTGTCCGGGTCTCCTGCCTCCTCTCCTGCCTCACACCAGACAGGGATCCTGGGCCTGATCTCATCCTTCACCCCGCTGAGAGTGACCAGTTCCTCCCAGGGCAGCGCAGAGACTCTCACCCCTGACTCATCACGTTCCAGCCCCTTTGAGGAGCGGAGGAGGAGGGTGAAGGAGGATGGAAAGGTGAACGTGCCCACCCTGCTTGTGCCAAGTGGTTGGGGGGCTTGAGCCTGGGGGAAGACTGGTGGCTCTGGGGCTGGAGGTGGCTGTTCCTGACTCCCACCTGGAGCTTGAGATCCAGCTGCTCAGCTCGGTGGGAGATTTGGTGGTGGTGGCACCATCAAGGGGCCACAGACAGCGCCTGCTGTTCAGAGCTGCCAGCACTGCGTGGGACTGGAGAGGAGCAGCAGCTTCCTCCTGTGGGGGATCCTGGCCTGGACTTTTGCCCCAACACCAGGGACGGCTTGGCTACATGTGCTACCTCCCCTTGACTCTCCTGTGCCCCTCCTGAGAGCCAGATCCGGCTGCCTCGGGATATTCCCCTGCCAGGCTGCCATTATCTAATCATGTTTTCCTCTTTCCACAGTACGCAGGCATTGAACCCGTTGACAAGGTCAACACAGAGGTAAAGCCTTTCGTGAAGGCGGGAGCTCTGCTCGTGCTGCCCTGACACCTCCCACATTCCCTGGCTCCCCTCAATCCTGGAGGCTTGTGGGATGGACAGGGGTGGACAGGGGGGGACAGGATTGTCCTGGCTCCCATGGGGCCACAGGCACCACTTGGGTGGACACTGAGTTGGGCAGAGCAGGTTGGGGAGCTGGCGGGGGGCAGTTCTGCAAACCAGATCATTATGAAAGTCTCTATTTTTTTATAAAGATCTTTCACATTCTGGTCTCTGCAGGTGGTGGAAAGCACCCGAGTGTTTCGCCACAAGAGCCTCATGGCCCAGCGCTGGGAGGCCGGACAGTACGTCCGGGATGAGGACTGAGGGACCCCTGGGCCGGGGCCTGGCCCCGTTCACAATCAGCTGATGCATGACCTAAATACTCGATCAGTTCCACCCCTGGCCGTCTCAACAATCAGAGACATGAACCCTGAAAATACATCTGGTTTATTGTTAAACTGATAATCCTTCCATGCAATAGATCTGCTCATTCCTCCTCCTCCTCCCTCTGGGGTGGTGGAACACTTGTTTTTTTCTTCAGAGGGAAAAAATTGGATCAGTATCTTTTTAATCACTTCTGCCTGGAGCCAGCCAGGTGAAATCACCCAGTAATTCACTTTGCCTCTGGGGAGCTGCGTCTCAGGCTTACGAAAAAGCTGTTTTATTTCTCAGTGGTTTTAGGTTTTTAAGTACCGTGAGGCTGAGCATTGCCTTGGGGGTACCTGAACTGAGGCCTCTGGATCAGTGTTGCCCTGGCACTTGGGAATCAACACTGGTTAACTCCTGTGATCCATGGAGATGCAGAAATGGAATATAAAAAAAATATAAAAATGCTGTTTATTTTGCTAATTTATTAAAGAGTTGTTATACTCTCTCGGTCTTCCAGGCCAGTTCTGTCTGACTGCTCCACGGGTTTTGCTCTTTCTGCTGTTTCAGAGGAACCCCCGCGGTTGGGATGTGGGGCCGGGGCCTTGCGGGGGCTGCGGCTGGGGGGGTCCCAAAGGCTGCTGGGCTGGGGGAGCGCCGGGGTCCCACCGGGCGGGCCTGGGAGCACCCGGGGCCGGTGGGAGGAGTCCCTGCGCGGGCCGGGGGCGGCACCGGGTGGGCTTTAAAGTCCCGTTCGATCCCAACCGCGCTGCGGTCCGTGCCCGCCCGACCGCCCCCGCTAGGGGGCTCCCGGGCAGCGCCCGCGGGGTCCGGTACGGCGGGGCCCGCGGGCCTGGGAGCACCCGGGGCCGGTGGGAGGAGTCCCTGCGCGGGGCGGGGGCGGCACCGGGTGGGCTTTAAAGTCCCGTTCGATCCCAACCGCGCTGCGGTCCGTGCCCGCCCGACCGCCCCCGCTAGGGGGCTCCCGGGCAGCGCCCGCGGGGTCCGGTACGGCGGGCCCCGGTACCGACACCTGCGCAAGCGCTGACCGGGCTCCTGGTACGGACCCGCCGGGGCCCCGGTACCGACCCCACTCTGCAAGCGCTGACAGGGGTCCCGGTGGGGACCCGGGCCCCGCTCGGCGGGCGATGACCGGGGATTTCCCCGGTGGAGCCCCAGGGAGCCGGGAGGTGCCCCGGTGCTGTGACAGGTCAGAGCGGGCGGATGGTGCAACCCGTTGTTCCCGTCAGCAGCCGCTCGTTCCCCAGCCTTGGGCGTGGGCTTAACCGAGCAGCGCCGGGGAGGAAAGAGCCCGACCCGGGGTGGGCTGGGGGCTGAGGGAAGCGGGACCAGAGGTGTGACCGCGGCCGGGTCACCCAGGACCGGGACCCGGGACCGGCGGGACCCCTGGGACAGCTGCTCAGTCACGGTGATGCCATTGGTGCTCCAAAACACACGAGGAGGCGGCAAACGCCCTCCAGCACCTGAGAAGTTTGTCTTTTATGTCACTTCAAACGTCCTTAAGTTACTTCTTGATGTTCAGTAGGTTGAATGGGGCCAATTCTGGCAAAGAGCTTGGCCCCCTCAGGCTTTCTTTGACTCCATGGGGATGGCTCATAGGGCTTCAAAGGGCCCAAGGCTCTGTGCCACCGGGCTGGGAGCATGGGAGACTGAGCACAACAGGGAACACACCAGTGTTCCAGGAAAGCATCACCTGCTGTTCAGACACAGACAGGACTGAATTAAAGGTTCTTTTATTTGGCTCTATCAACAGTGCAACCAAAAACCTGACTGAGCTGTAATGGGCACTAAACAGTGCTGGGGCAGCTGAGCAGAGCTGAACACACCTCCCAGTGCCTTTGTGGAGTTGTGTTTTGCATTCCAGGGAAACCACTTACCATAAAACCTTTCAACATTGTCAGACTTCTAAAATAACTTCTTAAAACAGCCACAACTTCTTCAGTTCCTAAAGGAAATGACCTGAACCTTGTCAGAAGCATTCCTGCGAGGTTGGGATTGGCAGCATCATCGCTCTCCTCATGTCACTCGTCCTTCCCTGCAGGTCTGTGTCCCAGGCTGAGCTGTGTGGGGTGTCACCCTCAAAAGGTGGATGCAGCTGATGCTCCTGGCTGGGCTCTGCCACCCCCAAGCCCTCTCCGTATCAGCACTGGTCGTTTCTAACAGCATTGACCATGCAGTAGAACATTAACTTGTTTGGCAAATGTGAAACTGAAGATTATCATTAACTCACTGAATTATCAGTTCCAGTAACAGAAACAACAACAAAGGAACTTCCCTGAAAGTCCCAAGGCGCTGCAGACCTGTAGGTACCTTCAGTGCCAAGGTGAAGCCCAGCAGAAGGATGTTTGTTCTCAACCTACATGAAAAATTGCGACAGAATTCTGTTTCAGAGCAGCCTTGGAGTGGTTGAAGGTGCAAAGCTGACCTATTTCCTGGTCTTCTTTATGGCTCCTCTGACGTCCTGGGTAATAACTTTCATGATTCTATTCATTTTGGCTTTTGTCAGTGCCTTCCTGCTGTACCACACTTTGTCCCAGATAGAGCACAGTGACTTGGGAGACAGGTAAAGAGGGTGGTTGTCATTCAGCATGTCTGGCGGCCTCTTCCTGGCATACTGCTTGTAACTGGCGACTGGGCAGTTCACTGGATCCTCAGGCCTGGCAAAGAGCCGTGGGCTTAGCTTCCCTTCGTTTTCCCCAGGGCTCAGATCATCCTTCCACTCCAAGTACTCCACCTCTCCTTTGGTCTTCCTCAGGACCACCTGTCCCCAGTACAGCTGGTGGGCCTGGTAGTGGGTGTGTGCCCCAAACGCCCTAATGAGGTTGGTGAACATGAGGTGCAGCAAGCCCTGAGGGTGTGTCTTGCTTAAAATTCCCTTCTCAAGAAGGCTTTCCACCTCTTCATCTGTCAGGTTCTCCACAAGACTCCACCCTTTGTCCTTTTCCTCCTTCCTTTGGAACAGGTACCTATGCTTTACTTTGTAGGCTTTCTGAGAGGCCCTGAACTCTGGCCCTCTCAACATGTTGTACTGGTAGTTGTTGTCCTTGAGGTACCGGTTGATGGTGCTCTGGAAGAAGGTTAAGGAATTGGCAGAAAAATCCATGCCATTCTGTCTCTTGGCAGAGCTGAAGAAGGAGACCAGGTAGCGGTCGAGGTCTGCAGGAGGCAGCTCGTGGATCTTGCGCGTCTCGGAGGGGTGGTGCAACTTCAGCCACTCTTTGAACACTTTTAAGCCTCTAGTGGTGTAGCTTTTCCCATGTTTCTTCAGCACATCTAAAAGACAAGACACAGCTTTGTGGACAGCAAGAATCCACAAAGATCAGTAAAACACAAGGAGATACAGGATAGTGTCTACCTGCCTTCTGGAAGCCATTCAGAGAGGACAGGACTCTCCCAAACCCCTTCCCCTATGTGGGTCATATTTGTGTTCTCCACAAGCCAGCACAACCCAACAGTGCCCAGCTCTCCAGGGAAAGTCAGGCTCCTTCCTGCTCCCTCACCCGTGGCAGCTGGCCCTGCTTACTGCCATACAGGGAAATTTCCCTCTCATTGTGAAATAACAGCATGAACCAAAGGTTGGGGTGGATGGTGAGGGAGAACAAACAGGTGAGTAAAAAGTGTACTATGATTTTGTTTAAAGGATTGCCAGGATTCCAGTTGGGCTCTCTCTCAAGTTGCCATGGCAATACCACATCTACCTAGTTCAATGCAGCATGAGAAATGAATTCTTTGGATTGCTGGAAAGCTCCATCTGCTCGCCTGTGACTCGTCCAGGGCCAAGGATGGGGTGATGGAAAAGGGTTTATGAGCCAACATCTAGAGAATCCCCTTTTTGCACCAGGTTCTTTTTTACAGGCTTAGTTGTCATCCTGAAAGACTGATGGCTGTCCCACTGGTTTGGGGTTTTGGCCTGTTTTGTACTGACTGCTCCAGGTGCAGAGGGGAACAGCTCATGAATCAGTAATGCTGAGGCCTCCTGTGAGCCATGAGCCAGTTACCTTGGCAGAAACAGCTACTACACAGACATTCCCAGAAGAATTCCCAGTCCCTTCAGATGACACATGATGTCAGTTATGAAAATAGTAAAATACTGCTCCCAAATCCCAACTGTGGCAGTTTGTGTCGTTATGGCTCTACAAGGAACAGCAACCCCTAAGCCTTCTCAATATCAGCACTAGTGCTATAAGCATATCCCAGGCAGACCCCAAATGCTGCCTCAGTAACCTCTGCCCTTTGCAAGGACCTGCCCAGGCCCCTGTGCTGCAGGACAGCACATATGAAAACCTTCATTCTTGAAAGCAGTGTGTGGAGTCCTGCATTTCCTATGCAGGACTGACACTCTGCTGCCACTGCCAGTGCTCGGAGGTTTTGCCACTGACTTTGGTGCAGCCAAAGCTTTGGCCACAATTTCTCTGCATTACTTCCTCTTGTTTCTTTCTCTTGAGACCTGAGATCCCTGCTCTGGCTCCAGTTTCCCACAGGGACTCTCTCAAGTACAACAAACATACTGTGTGGGAATACTGGGTAAAATGGAAGACCAATGTATTCAAATTGGGATGTTGGGGCTGGGGCGCAGCCAAGAACACCTTTGGGTACCCCAGAGAAGGGCATTCCCTACAGAAGTACCAATTCCTTTAGGCAGGGAACTTTGTAGTCCCCTTGAGCAGAAACAGGAGTGCCCCAAATCCAAGAGATTTACTTAGATGCTGCAGTATAGACCTTGGCAGTGATGTGAACTCACCCTCCTTGGATATTTTGGGAAAGTGATTAATAGGACGCCCCCACACCCCTGCAGGCACAGAACTCCACGCTGTTTTACCTCCATTTGAGGCTGCAGGTGAATGGCTCTCTGGACTCTGTAAGGCTGAAGAACAAGGTGTCTGCCCTGATCCTGACATGTTGCTGTCCTCATCTATGTTCTCAGCACCGTCCTCGCTGGAGCCCGCTCCCAGTGTGCCACGCTCTGGAGAGCTCAGCTGGAAATGTTGCTGACCATCAGCAGTGGCTTCAAACTCAAAGAATGTCTCTGGGGGCCATGATTCATGCTGGGCCCTGGCTTCAGTGCTGGGAACAGGAAGGGGTTTGAAACATACCTTTGATGCTGCTGACTCCGGGAGGCTCCTTGCTCTGGAAGTTTCATCCACGGGCCCTGCAGGAGTGAAAGGACCCAGCCTCAGGATGTTCCTGCTCGGGTCCTCCGAATCACTGAAAGGAGCCTGCAGAATGTAGGCACGAGCTAGGGGTGGCCTTGCCATGGGGGCAAAGGCAGCTCTTTGGGAGGCTGTTGGCTGCTGCAATGCCATATTCTGGTGGTGGAGCATCTGCAACTCCTCAGCAGGTGACTGTGACACATTATCCTGGCTGATTCTGTCTCCTTGGTTGTCTTCATCTGCCTCACACTGCTCTTCATCAGAGATGATCTGTAAGTCTTCGTCACTTTCGGACTTCACGTCCTGTTCACCAGTTTGGACTCTACTACCAGACATTGAGAAGTGCTGCTCTGCTGCAGAGAATGATGTTCTGGATTTCCAGGTATTTTGACTCCCCTTGAGCTTGGTATTCCTTGTGTAAGCACTGTCAGAGTTCTGCTCAGTGACTCCTTGGGATCCGCCAGATGACCCTGTGCTCTCAGAATCTGCTGGACCCATCTCAAAAGACGATGGGGTCAGCTTGATCTTCTTTTCCTCAAAGCTGGATTCCCTTGTCAAAGACTCAGAAGACAGGAGCCTCTTGTTCCTTCCCACAGCCTCAGTCTCTTCTTCATCTCTGTCACTTAAGTTCCCACAGTGCCAGTGATAGGCATGTCCAACTCTGCACATCCACAGCATGGCGTTGTCACTGCTCAGGAGATCCATGTTCTGTATTAATTCCAGGGTTGGGATCTGGTTGCATATGGTTCCATGAGTGTGTGCCCAGGTCACAAGTTTGGAGAGATCTACTTGAAGGGAACTGGCACCACTGTACCCTCTGTCTCTGGTGCTCTGGCTCTGTAAAGGAGTTGGAGAGAGTGTGAGAGAGGACGTGCAGACAAGAGCAGTCCTGGGGCTGCTTCCATCCCTCCCCAACAGTGCAATAACTGTAGATGGGCTACAGTTTCATCTCAGGACTCCTTTTAAAAATCAATTTGTTCATTCTTTCTTGTCTGTGCTATCATTTATGCCATAACAGAACACTCACCATGCTGCTGCTTTCTGTCTCACTGAGTCTTCTCTCAGGTGGGATCAGTAAGTGACTCTCTGACTGGCCTTTCTCACTCAGAACCTGAAATGATCATCACATGTGCATGCTATATACATGGATATGTGTATATGTAGATATATAAAACCCTGACCAGAAGATGCAACTGAATTTCTCCATGCTGTGCCCACTGCAGGCCTGTGACCTCCCCGGGCTGAGCTCCCACTGCACTCCCAGGAACTCTACACACAAAACCTGACTGGGGTAAATATTTGCAGGATCAGCCTCTGCAACACCAACGTAAAGGAAACTAAATATAAACACTGAAAATAGAATTTTACAAACTGAACTCTGCAAGCCATTCCTTCAGCACTCTGGGGTTGGCAAGCTCTGTGTCTTCAAGTGCTGAACTGCAGAGAAACAGGAATAGGGAGGCTGGTTCAGCCTGACATTCTCTGACTTTGCAAACAGTAACAAGAGGCAGTTTCCCAGCTGAAGGACTTGCACATGCAACTTGTATTTATATTAGAGACTAAATCTGAATTTCTCCCATCTGTTCAGAAGGCTCTATGCAGCAGCCTGGAAGTCAGCCCTGTTTCTGTGTCTCTGGGAATACATAACCTGCCTCCCCCCAGGCAGCCCAGGAGCCTGTGCAGCCATCGCTGACACTGCACACTCACATCTCAGTCCACTTTTAATTAATTAAAAGCTTTGCAATCAGTGGTGGTAAAAGAGGCAAGGCTGAAAATGCTGGACATGAGAACCTCGTCTAAAGTGGTTCTTTGAGCACTTCTGGCCTACACAGAACACAGGTCTTGGAGAGAACAGATCCTGGCTGGTGGTCTGTGAGCACGTGCTGCTGAGAGCACAGCTGAGCACATGCTGCACAGGCACAGGAGCTCCAGCCCCACAGCTCCTGCTCTCCCAGAGAGCTGGGGAACATGGGAGAAGCCCATCCCACCTGACAGCTGTAGGGCTGCTCTGTAATCCATGAACACAGTGCTTGCCACAGGGATTTATCTCAGCAATCTGGTAGTTAGGCTGAGGGTGAAGCCAGCAGCGCAGGGGCAGGGACAGCTGTGCCGCAGCAGTGCTGGCCCTGGGGCAGTGCTGTGCCCATGCCCTCAGTGCCCAGTGCCCCAGGTGTCCAGTGCCCAATGCCGTGAGTGTCCAGTGCCCAGTGCCCTGGGTATCCACTGCCCAATGCCCCGGGTGTCCAGTGCCCAATGCCCTGGGTATCCACTGTCCAATGCCCTGGGTGTCCAGTGCCCAGTGCCCTGGGTGTCCAGTACCCAATGCCCTGGGTGTCCAGTGCCCAATGCCCTGGGTGTCCAGTGCCCAGTGCCCTGGGTGTCCAGTGCCCAGTGCCCTGGGTGTCCAGTGCCTTCAATGCCCATCCAGCACCGGCTCTTCTGTCCAAAGAGAACAGGTCACACCTCTCGCAGGTGCCAGCTGACCAGGGGGCAGAGGAACTGCTCCCTTCAGGGTGAGCCTGCAGCACAGCAGCACAGCTCCCTTCTGCACTTAGGCTCCATCAATCCATATGTTCCTTCCTAATGATAGCACAGATAATTTTAGCCTGAATGCTTGGCTGTTGCGCGTGCCAGAGTGTGGAATGTGCAAAGGCGGGATTTACTGAAAATTTTTAACTGAAATCTGCTGCTGCTTTAACAGAAAATCAGACAATAAAAGCCTTTTTGGAAGCAGCAAATGCAATCTGAGCTCCTGATGTTAATCAAGGCCTTGTATGGGATCTACTGTTCCCGTGAGCTCACTCCTGATGAATCCCAGCAAAGAGGGCAGGGAATCACCTCCAAATGGCCATTTCAGCTGCCCTGACCCCTCACAGAAAACAGGCTCTGCCCAAGCTTCTCCCCAGAGGTGTTTGACCCGTTCCCACCTCCCCAGGCCGGGGAGCTCACAGCCTGCTCCCACTGAGCCCCTACAAGCTGAACATAAACTTGGGGAAGAACCATTTTCCCTCCTGAAAGTAAAAGAGAGTTTTATCTTTGAGTTCAGCCTGTTCAATTCCCCGAAAGGGCTGAGCCACTCAGACAGACTCAAAGGAACTTCCATGCCAAACAATCTGGTGCCTTCACTCAGTGTGGGAAAAGGTAACAGGAACGGAAGCTCTGCATGGTCATATGGCCACAAAATTACTGACTTGGCAGATGAACATCTTGATCCCTATCACAGGCCTCTGCAAATGGAATGCTTTTATCTTTCCTTATCTCCAGGCACATGTCTTCCTCTTCCTGATCTCTTGGAAAGAAAAGCTTTTTTTCTCTTGCTATTTAGTTCCCAGCACAGGCTCTGGTGCCCAGCTACAGACCCCTAAGGCTGCTGTGGCCCTCAGACTTCCAGCAGCTGAGATTCCCTCAAAGGAATGGCGAGTGGAATCAGTCTGGATTCACAGTCACAGCTGAGTGAGAAAAGCAACCACTGTCCTTCCCCCAAAGGCTGAACTGGCACATGTGTCTTCCTTTTGAAGAATAAAAATCCATCTTGATCATTGCCACAGTTTTTACCTGCTCCCAGCAACTCTGGGATGCCTATGGGAAAGGGTCTGGGATTAGAGTTTGGGGCTGAGGTTTGTTTCGGAGCCTTGTGCCTGATTCAGTGTCTGTGTGGCTGGGAGTGATGTTGTGGGTTAATCCTCTTTCCAGGAGAGGCTCCCATCTGATAATGGACACTGTGTACAGGACCCACACCTTTCTGCAGGAAAACAGGACATTCCAGAGATGTACAGTAAAGGATTTTAATTTTTTTTAACCCACAGGGAATTCAGTCTACTGCTAAAACCTACAGTTAGGTGAACTGTAAAAAACCAAAGTGTTGGTTTTAGGGTTTTTTGTGGGTTTTTTTTGGTTTTTTTTTGTTTTTTTTTTTTAATCTACAAAGTTTGGCTTTCTCAGGCCCTGCTCTGCACAGCTTTTCAAGCCTTAGTGCTGTGGGTGCTGATTTTACCTCTGTATCCCAGAAAATGTGGCCAGGTAATTTCACAGGGGCCTCCAGCCCTTCAGGGGAGACTGAACTTTGGGCTGACTGAAACATGGAAATGCTTTTTTGGTTTTAAGACGTTATGTGTGTCCTTTGAGTCCTTGGTGGGGGGGGAAACAAACTCAGCAGTTTCTGAGATTTATCCTCCTGTAAGGTCAGACACAGAGTCACCTGAGAATGTCAGCACTGGGATCTTCCTCTCTCCCCCTCCCAGGTGTGCTGAAGAGCTGAACCTGTCTGTAAAACAGACACAGCCTTGTGCAAACAGGAGAACTACATAAAGACACTAATTTCTAGGCACTAAAAGCCCTTTGCCCCCTCTGTCCTTGTCCCATTGCCCTGTGACAGCCTTGGCTGGTTCCTCTCACGGGCTCCAACGCCTGTTTTGCAGATTAGAAGCTGAGACACAAACGGAGCCAGAGAATTGGAGAGCGCTGGCTTCCCTGCTCCAGATAAGACAGTGCAGGAAACTGCAACAATCCTGGTAGGAAAACAACAGGATACAGAACAGCAGTGCTTAAACTTGACTCCTGCCCCCTTCCTCACTCCCTTGGGAAACCCTCCCTGGAGGTGAGGGGACCTGGGACAGCCCCCAAACACACGTGGGGGGCATTGCCAGAGCATGGGGGCACTGCCAGGGCTGTGTCAGGGCAGGAAGGGCTGAAGCTGCACTCAAACACATCTGGCTGCAGCATGGGAGCTGAGTGGAGCAGCTGCAGCTCATGGCTGCCAGAAATCATGGAGCTTGTCCCAACCTCCTTAGCAGGAGCCCGGGGGGTGGGTCCATAATTTCCTAGCACATCAGTTTTCCTGTTCTCTGCGTTGTTTGTTTCCCTCCTCATCTGCTCTGTACAAGAAACTTCTGAGCACCTCTTCAGCTCTCTTCCTGCTTCCCCACATCCTTCCACCAACCCCTCCTGCCCTGCCTGCAGAAATACAATTCCCAAGATACATCCTGTGCTTGCTACAGGGCACCATGCCTCCATTTTGAGAGATGCTCCCAGAAAATCCCACCCGGAGTGTCTGCAGAGGGCAGGATCTGACTGCAGGCACTGGCTCCAAGCAGCAGACAGACCCTGCTGGCAAACACTGGCCTCCAGCACCACATTCCTTAAACAAGACCTTTTTTGTTCAAAGACTCGGACATCACTTTTTCCCCAAGTTCTAATTATCTCTGGTCCTGAGGGGCTGCGTTCCAGAGCCACTGGCCTGGGATGCAACTGTGAGCACTAAATCAAGGCCTCTGAAAAGTACTAATAAAAGCCACGGGCAGCTGGCACAGCACTGCCTAGACCACCAAACAGGGATCAGCCACCAAACCAGCCTGACTAAAGGAAAAAAATTAATTGGAAACCATGAACTTCTATTATTAGGAGCTCGCGTTGTACTTCCCAGGAGGAAGTTGGAATGCTGAAATCAGCAATGGCCAAATCAGTGACCTGGGCAGGAAACGCTGCAGCATCACTGACACAGTGTCCAGGTGGAGTCTGGGGGAACCTCACACCTGTGCCAGTGCCCTGGGGACAGCTGGCTGGACTGGCCCCACGAGTCCATGTGCAAGCTGTGACAGATAAGCACGGAGACATTACCGGCACAGCCCAGCCGCGGCGACTGACTGTCCCGCACCGCTGTTGGTGTGACAGTGGGACAGACAGGGATCTGTCCCCTCGCCCCAGGTACGAGCTGCTGGGGGCTGGAAGGCCCGTGCAGGAGCATCGCTGCTTCACTCGCTGCTCTCGGGGTTTGTCGCCCAGCGCCGGGCACCGGGTGGCTCCGGTACCTCCCGCTGCACGAGCACCTTTGGCCCTCCCGGTTCTGCCGCGTTGGAGCGCGCCGGGCTCGCGAATCACCCGGGAACGACGCGGAACGGGAAGCCTTTTGTTCCCGCTCCCCGCGGCCGGATCCGCCCGGTACCGGCAGGGGGAGCTCGGCTCCGGTACCGNCCGCAGGCAGAGTCCGCGCCGGTGAGAGAATGGAGTCCCCGGGCCGGGCTCGGTCGGTGCTGCTCCACCGGTATCAAACAGCCAAAGCAAGCAGCTGGGGCTGGCGAGGGGAGGGCGAAAATCCTGTTTCATTTAATTGTCAAGGCGTTTATTGCAGGTTTTTTTACATTTCTGAGCAGTCTTTTAAAGTTTAACTAGAATCATCATATGACACAAGATGTTTCGTCAACCATCTGTTAAACTGAACCGAACCAATCCAATCCAACACAATCGAAACACACACCACTGCTGGGAACAGGACACAGCACCCAGCATTTCAGTTTTGGGGCCTGGCACCTGCCTCTCCTTGAGCTGACCCAGACTCTCTCCCCTGTTGTCCCACCTGTCCCCAGAGCAGAACTCACATGTTCCCCCAGCACACTCTGGCTGGAGTGTGGCAGCAATTTGTTATTAAAAAGTATTTTGTGCTGAATCTGTGACTTGTAATTAGATGTGATTGTTCACAATGGGACAAGTGAGCTTCTTTTGTAATACAGACCACCCTTAGCTACCGACATCTCAGCTCTTTCCTACCTCTCCCTAAAGCCCCTGAAACTGAGGTGACTCAGCCTGGGGGTGCAGGACTCAGCCTCACCAGCACCAGGCAAATGCTCATGTTCACTTCTGCACCCCAGGTATTTATGGAGGTTTGCTGGGATGTGATGGGAAATGGCTCCTGGAGGCAGGAAAAAACACTCTTGGTAACAAAATACCTTGCAGGGGTGGGGAATTTCCCTGGCTGTGGGATGGCTTGTTCCAGATCCCTGCTGGATCTCTGGCATGGGGAGCACAAAAGGAGTCCCAAGTTCTTGTCCCTCACAAAACATGCCCCTAAGCGGCACCCCAGAATTTTGGCCACAGGCAAATGCATTGGTTTCTGCTCCCTGGTGATGCCATCTGTGAGACTTGCAGGCTCCCACCTTTGCAGCCTTGGCTCCTGCTCAATTTTCTACTCTGTCCTTGTTCTGATGGTCCACTGTCTCCCTTACCTGCTCCAAGGTCAGGCAGGCAGCCTCCCAGAGAGCACAGCACTGCCCAAGGACAGGATCTCATCCAGGGCACAGGGCAGCCTAGGAGAGAGGGGAGACAGGTGTTCGTCAGGAAAGGGAATTCAAAGCACCCTGCCAGTCCCTGGGGTGGGATGGAAGCCATGAGCAAAGCTCTCTGCCCTGAGAGCTGAGAGCCCTCAGCTTTGTTGGGCCCTGAGTGGCTGCCTGGGGCAGTAGCCAGGACCCCATTGCTGTCCCCCACTCCTTGAGAGCAGAGCTGAGAGCCTTAGGGATGAAAACTCCACAGCTGGATGATCCTTTGGACAAGAAACACACACTTGGCCTTGGATCCAGGAGAGCTGCAGCCCTAACGCCCTGCCTAGAGTGTGAGGAGGAGCAAACCAGGCAACTCCACTAAACAGATTCCAGAGAAACCAGAGCCAATGGGTGGTTTGGATTTGGAGTTCTCAGCTGAAGATGTCCCTGAGGGAAGGATTCTGAGAACTGGCTTCCACCTGCTGCAGAAGGAACTTGTCATCTTGCAGTATAGAACAAATTTTTTTTCTCAATAAATAAAGTATTGTGGTGTATTTTTTGAGCCCCAACCTTCAAGTAACAAAATGTAGCTGAACTGCCCCTCTGGAGGGAACTTAGCTCCACAGGGAGAGCAAGTGAGCTCATGGAAATGCTCCTCTGGCTGAAGGTGCAGGCAGTACCTGCACAGGAGGGAGCCAGGAGTGATGCATCCCCAACTTCCAGACCTGCTGCCAGGCAGGGGGAGTCTCTTTTGGGCTGTGGTGATGCTGGCTTTACCCCAAACCAGGAATTTGGTGCTGTGGTGCAGAGCAGAGAGCTGCACACAGAACTGATGGTTCTGCACACAAAGAGCCCCTGTGCCTGTGTTTTGGGGATGCTGGGCCCCCATGAGACACCCCTTGCATGGGCTCCTGTCATTACCTGCCACACTCACTGCCCTGGTATCAGAGAGCTCACCAATTAAATATTAAAACTTCTGAAGGATATTGAGTTTCTTTTGTTCCTTTGGCACGCCAGTGTTCTCAGTTCTCCCTGACTTCACATGCTGCATGTTCCTGCCTTCATGTTCTTTTAATGCTTAATTTCATACTCCAGAGGGCTTCTTTCATTTTCTGTCTGTCATAGGGAGCATCTGCTGTACCAGAAGACTGCATTTGTGGAGCAGGTTCCTCACCAAATCCCAGACTACAATCAAACCACCAATTCCATGGTTCTGCACATATAGGCCATTGTGTGTCTTCATATGCTTTTACCCAGTTTGATCCAGAGTGCTTTGGCTTTGAGTCTGGAAACAGAATGTGACATTCCTGAACACTTTCACCATCTGAAGCATGAGCAAACCTTCACACCACGAAAGCAAAAGCCCCTTATCCATAGAGCAAGGCTTCCCCGAACTGTTCTACTGCACAACATCCTTCAGGAACATACGGGCTGGCAACCACGAGATGCCCACGGCATAACTACACCACTGACAAACCAATTGAGCCTCAGCAGCTGCCTCTGGGAAGGTTTCATTCATCCCCAGCACTGCCTTTTAAACTTAAGTGCCACTGGAACAAACACATCTTTGATCCAAGTAGGAAATAATTTGGAGCTTTGTGTTTAATAGAGCTGCAGCCCTGGGGAAATGATGTCGTTCTTGGCCGGGATGACAATGGGGCTCACGGCGGGCACAGAGCATGGCTGTCCCTGTCCTCTCTGAGCCGGCTGTGTTTGGACATCTTTGTTCTTGACTCAGTGTGGAAACAGCCGAGGCTCCTGAGCTGCCATGTGTGACACCAAAACACGGGATTTGAGGAGGGGGGAGCAGGATTTGGGCAACAACTCCTGTCCTCTTGCTCCTTCTGCCTTTGGAGTCTCTCGTGTCCCCGTCAGCTCCAGGGGAACCACAGCCCAGATTAGGGGTGCAGATACCAACATGGAGGAACACATGGGCAGTACCGGGCTGTACACACCAGTGTGATCTGTGTGCCTGAGATGGGGGCACACACACCTGCGTGATCTCTGTGCCCTGGGGACACACACACACTCCCTTTATACACCTCCTCAAATGTTGCTGCAATTTCTACCTGTAAAATCCTGTGTTCAGGGCAAGGAGCAAGCAGCTGGCAGGCTCCACACCCAAGAGAGCATCTCTAGATGCTCTGCAGGTGCCTGTCTCTCTGTCAGGGCCCTTTTTCATTTAAATGACCTGTGCTCAGACTGTGCCATTCTCCTGTCTGGAATCGGCTGGCATCTGTGCCATATCCATTCGAATGGCAGATGCAACAGGAGACACCTGCGGACAGAGGGGCAGAGCTAAGGTTTCAGGAACAATCACAGAGCCTGGCAGGTGAGCCATGGAGACCTGCAGCAATAATGCATGAGCTGCACCTGCCTCCCCTCGGCCCCGTGGCACTGCTCACCCGGGAGCTGCTGTTCCAGTTCCCTCTGAGCTCCACCTCCCGCACTGCTGGGAGAACCAGTACAGCACAGTGGCTCAGAAACAGACCGGGAACACCAGGTTATGGTGGGCTGGGACAGAAGCAGATCTGGGGGGAGCTGAGTATTCTCAAAGTCCTGCAGAGCCCCCCAGGTTCCAGCTCTGGAAATTGTTGCTGAGCCAGCGAGGCCCTGAGAGAGGCTGATCAAGAAATTGCCATTATCCTTAAGAGGGTCACAAAATCAAATCATTTTAAGGAAGCAAAGGAGCTTCTCAGGCCATTGCTGGGTACAGGGAAGCAACCAAATGGCACTGAAAACAAGCCCCTGACTAAAGCAAGAAGGAAATGCAGAGCTTGAGACAGACAAGAAATGGTGTTTACTTCCCTGCCCTGGGATAGCAGGAGATGTGCTTGGAAGGAGGGTTGTTTGTATAAATAAATGTTCATTCTTGGCAGTGGAATGCAAACTATGCTGAGGGGCTGGAACCAGGCACTCGGGAAAGCTGAGGCCAGAGCAAGGGAGAGACAGAGTGAAGCTGCAGGGAGGAAATTCACATTCATTTTTAGCAACTTGGAGTGGTTCTCAAGCCTATTTGACATTTTTAATTATGCTGATGCAGAGCCTATTTCAAGGACAAAAAAAGTCAGGATTGCAGGTTAAACAATTAGGAAATTTCACACCAGCCAGTGAGGAGCAGTGCTGCCTGGGGGTCTGGAGACTCTCTGAAACACGGGATCATCTTTCAGCCTTTCTAGACAGACGGAATTTGAATGTCTTGCAGAATCCTCACCCAGGTCAAGAACTCAGAGCCCTGTAAACCTCTCCTGATGGTATTTTCTGAGAGCACACAGGAAGCAGGAAAGATGAGCCTGAGCTGCTGCTCTCTGTCCAGGCTTTCCTGCAAGGTTTTTGGAAGGGCAGAAAAGCATCCTGCAATGTGGCATCAACTGTGTCAGAATCTGTAACTTTTCAGTGGGAAACACGGCAATTTCTGGTGGAGAGTGAGCTCAGCTCGATGGTGTCACATCACCAAGTCAGGGCCTGTTTTCCATGCTCAGAAAGCAACCTTTTGTCAAGCAGCCATCTGACCTCAGTCTCACTTTCCCTGTGTATCTGTGGAAAAGAGCTTTACCTGCTTGCTTACTCACTGTCCTTTCTGAAAAATGTGTAGGACCTGTCCCTACATTTCAGTGTGGGTGTCAGGGGCCACAGCTGTGGCACTGAAGGGCAGGAGTTGCCTGTTTGTGTTGAGCAGAGGTGTCAGCCCCCCTGCTCTGAGTCCAGCACTGGAGCAGGCACCGGGCTGGGGACAGAGGAATGGAATTGGAACCCACCTTCCCTTTGAGATAATGGAAAGTCACAGGGAGGTATCCAGCTTTGGGCATGAATAAATCATTACAGGTATGAATTATTCAGGGCTCAGCCCTCCACACGTGCTCCATTCAGACTCCAGCAGCAGCATCCCTACTGTGTGGGGGTTTCTTCCCCAACATTCCAGGTCTATGGCAGGCTGATGAGTCCAAGTGTTCAAATAAGATTAAAAGAATAATTAAAAATCCAGCAGTAAAAAGCTGCTCAAAAGTTCTGTCACACCTCAGGCTAGCATTCCAATGGCCAGGCAGTGTCTGAGCTCCAAGAGCTGTCCACAAGTTAGTCACAGCATGGGATGGGAATAAAAAGTGGCTCAGGAAACTGGGATTGGAGGGAAGAACTGGAATGCTGGGCACAGAATCAATACAGGAACCAACCCAGCCTTCTGATAGCTTGTGTCTAACACAAACACAGGTATTATCTGTATTTCTCAAATGACAGTAAGCAACTTTGGCAGCACGTAGGGGATAAATCAAAATTTTTGGCTTTGATCTGTGCTGTGAGTGGCTTTGCCTTGTGGTGCTTTTTTAAAATCTTGTTTATTATGAGCTGAAATGGGTTGAATGAAGAGAAGATCTGGTTTGCAGTGACTGGAAGGATGGTACTGTTAGAGCTGGTTAGAGTGATCACTGTTAAAGTGATTTATTTAATGTCAGAGTCCAAACAAGGACCCTGGGGCCCAGGAGAGCAAGGGCAGCTGCGAGCCTCAGACGCTGCCAGGTGATTTCAGGGGAAGAGCAGCGGCTCTGGGATGAGTTGCAGGGGGTATAATCAGACCACAGATTAATCAAACCACAGATTCGTCAAACCATAGCCTGATCTTCACCACCCCAACCCCGACTAGGAGGGAAAAAAGCCCTGCGTTGAAGAGCCAGGAAATGGCTGGTTCGTCCTGCACAGGAAATGAGTCACCCCAGAGCATCGGGAGGAGCCGTGGGGACAGGGAAGTGCTGAAACAACATGGACGGAGAACAGCAGAAATACAGAGAAGTCTCTTGTGTCGTGGATTAAAAAAAAAAAAAAAAAAAAAGTGAGCTCTTGTGATTCTACTTCAAAATACAGGTGCTTGCAGCATGAAATATGCACAGCTGTAAAAGAGGGACCTGGGGTGTGCAATGGCAATACAAACCATGCCCAGGTGCAGCTGTCTTGCCTTGCAGAGCGTTTCTCACCTGCTCAGCTCTGGCCTTGCACAGGAGGCCTCACATTTCAGTGGTGGCAGAGCTGTCACAGACACCCCGCTCAGGGAGCCCATACACAGGTTAGAAATGACAGAATCACAGAGTCATTCCCCCCTGTCCAGGCCCTGGTAAAAAAATCAGTCTCCAAGAACACTTCTTTTTATTACTGACAGCACATTAAGCTCAATTCCAAACGCTTTTTTTAATCAACTACCAGTCAGAACAATCTTTGATAGTATTCCACACTGCCAAACTCTCGTGGATCAACAGAAGAAACACTCCCCTCATTCATGGTGTGTCCTGCTAAAGCCACGTGTGTGCAGGTATGAGCTGCACCTCTCCCAGATGCTGGAACTAACACAGCCAGCTCTCCCACCCCTCCTCCTCCAACCACCCCAGCTGCAGAGGCACTTTGGGTCCCTCTCCTGGTCCCTTCTCTCAGGCACGAGGGAGGGAGGCCGTGGGTCAGAGCCAGATGCGTCTGCTGGACTGACAAACCCTGCAGGGATTCTGCTCCTGCTCGGATTCCGCTCCCGCCCTGCACTAACCATTCCCAGAGCGGTGATGTGGCATCGTGAACGACGCACACAAGAATGTTCTGGCACCGTGAGATGCTGCTGAAGCTGCCAACAGGCTTTGAAATAAAACCGCCGTGCTCGCTGAGAGGGGATGAAAATAAATAAAAGCCACAGAGAGAAGCAGAAGGATTGGAGACACCCTCTGGTTTCTTTGGGATTCAGAGGCAGCACAGTTATCCAGGAGACTCCCCTGGTTCAGGGCCTTGCTGGGAATAAGAGGGCAGGAGAGGAACTTCCAGGAAAACAACTGATGCTGGCAGCACAATCCAGCATGCACCACTGTGCCCAGGGGTTTGGGTTCATGGACTGGGCCCCTGTTTAGGAGGGTTCTGTTCTTCAAACCGCTGGCAGAAACGTGGGGTGGAAGAGGAAGGAGAAGAGTTTTGCCAGTTTGCAAAGGACACGGTTGTGAAGAGAAGCGTCCATGACCCCACACAGGCCGTGGAGCTGTGTAACAATACAAAAGGAGCAGGCAGGAAAGGGTCGGTTTTGTTTCAGAGAGTTTTTCTTCCCTGCTGGTGAATTAAATGCCAAGAGATAACAGATGCAGGAAGGGCTCAAAAAGGGAATGAGCTGGGTGTGCCCCAGGGCCCTTCCCGGCCAGAGGAACCAGAGCCAGAACCAGGGTGGGACGTGGGATGCTGCTGTAGGATCATACAAAAGAAGCTGATTCGGTTTTTTCCCTTTGCCCTCCTCTTTTTTTATATGGTCATTTTCATCTGAGTTTGTTTTTCAAAACAAACACAAGGACACACAGGGGCAGGTCCTGCTCCCTGCTGTGTTTTCATATCAAGTGTAATCTCTTAAAAGCATTTTCCCCTTTGGCCCAGAGAAAACCACAACAGGGCCACTGGTCACTTGTAGTCCCATAATACCTGAGCACATGCTGTCTAAAAAACTCTGTTCTTATTGCAGGAAAATGGCTGATAAAATGTTGCACAATCATCATTTCTGCAAGAACTGTGGGAAATTAGGGTGAGCTTGCACAAACCTTAAAGGGCCTTTTAAGCCAGACCACACCTGCAAAGGAAAGCCCTTTGGAAATCAGGAATCCTGTGGTGGCATTTACCTGTTTGCTCTGCCAAAGATACCTGAAAGGCACCTGGAATACCTGCACATAACTCATCTCAGCAGCTACTAGAAATTCAGACCCTGGCCTGGCCTGTGATCAGTTTCAGTCTTTGTGGGGTGTTCAGGGTACTCTTCCTTAGAGTACAGAAATACCCCATATTGGGGGAAAAAAAAAAAAANGGATTCTGGCTTCACAGCATCCTCTACCATCAAGGGATTCCTTAGTTATGGAAGAAACACCTTCATAGGAATTACACCTTAAATGAGACACAGTTCAAGGAAGTGCAGGGAGCTTGTGTTGGCAGCTAAATTCCTGCTCTCTTTGATCACATCACTTTACCTCTCTGGCCCTCAGCTACAGTGGATCCATAATCCCATCATTTTCCCATTCTTTGCCTCATTGAAGTTGTAAATCTGAGGCAGCAGCTGAGCCTTTCATATGCAGGAGCCAGTAAATAACGTGGTTTCAGATGGGCGAAGTAGCCTTCAGCAATAGGTCAGAACACGTTTTTCTGCTTTTCCTCGGTTTTAAACTCCACAGGGGCCAAACTGGAAGCCCAGTAACCCAAAGATTAAGGAATCAGAGTTCCCAGCTCCTGGAAAGATGCAAGGCCAAGGGAAGTTCCTGCATTTCACAGACGGTGACAAGAGTGAGGCAGGCAGGTGATGCCTGATCCTGGCCACTGAAACCCCTGAGCACTGCCCCAGTGAGAAATGAGGGCTCCAGCCAGAGGACCTGCCACAGCAACACGGGTTTGGGAAAAATAGACCACTTCGCTTCTAACTTTTTCTCTTCCTTACTCACATGTCAAGTGTGTGCTTGAGAGAGACATGAGAACGCAAAATGCATGTTTGTACCTGCCAGTTACCTGACACAAAGCAGAAACACTGCCCAGGGATAACACTCCAAGTTTCGTTTGCACTCTTATTTTTAAAATAATTTTCTGAGCCCTCACATACACGCCTCACGTGTTGGTGTTTCACAGGTTACCACTGGCAGAGGGACTTTGGCAGAACTGCCAAACACATTCACAGAAATGCCTTGGGTGTGAAGGCTGGCAGGGCAGAAGCATCTGGCTGAAGGCAGAACTAGAAATTAGCTAGACACTGACCAGTTAATCCCCGTGGGGCACGGCAAGTGAGGCTCGGTAAACGGGCAACTGCCACTGGAATTCCCAGCGAGCAAATACAGCATTTAAAGCGTTTCATCCACGGCAGCAGCGGCTCCATGGAGTGGTGGTGGGGAAGATCCAGCTGTGCCCGAGGGTCGGGGATGGGGACAGACTCCCACACTTGCCCTGGTCACCCTGCGGGAGCCACAGAAGGATCTCACACGAAGCCACCACAGTCGTTTGAAATTCACCAGAGGTGGCCCAGCATACGCAAAGCAAATCTTCCAGAGGCTTGACAAGCCTCAAACCCTTGGGATAACATGAATCCCTGCAGAAGTGGGACCTACAGGCAATGACCGACATTAAGAGTGGGACAAGCCGATCTAATTCCGCACTGAAGTGACCCTGATGGGCCACAGAGCTGGGCTGGGCAGCAAAGTGTCACAACGGTACCTGAGCCACAGACCGGCAGGTACGTTTAACGTCTTACCTCGCAAGCTCTCCCTCTCTCACCCTCTGGTAATCTTTATCCTTAAGACATTAATTGCGATTGCACGCACTCTGTCCTGTACCTTAAGTAAGCCCCTCGGTCCTGCGCGACCACCGAGGGGCAGCGCCGGCGGACACCCGTTACCCTGGATGGCGACGGCGCGTGGCTTTCCTACCCGCCCCCAACATGGCGGCGGGGCCGAGCCGCCCCCCGGGTCCCGGGCCGCACAACGTGCACGCGGGGGACCCCCTTGCCCGTACCCAAGATGGCGCCCAACGCCGCGACTCCGATGCCCTGCCCCGAATCAAGATGGCGGCCCCGGGCGTCATCCCGGCCTCCTTCCCGCTCTGAAGATGGCTCCTCCCCACCGCCTCCCTCCGCCTACCGAATGGCGCCGCGCACCGGCGACTCGCCCCGCCCCCTATCCCGCGCGCGGCCAATCGGCTTCGCGCGGGGAGCCAGGGCACCAACCCCGGGAGGCGGGTGGTCCCGCCCTCCCGTCAGGGCGACAGCTCCGCCGACCAATAGAGTACCGGCGCGGGCGAGGCGGGCCGGGCGGCGCCGCCATTTTGTGAGTCTATAACACGGAGCGGTCTCGCTCGTCCCGCTATTGCGGCGCCTCCACTCCGCTCCCGACGGGTCGTCTCCGTGTGCAATGGACGGGTGAGTCCCGCCCGGCGCCGCGCCGGGCCCGCGAGCGGTGCTGCCGGGCCCCTCCTGTGGTGCGGGAGCTCCCGGTTGAGGACCCGCGCCGGGGCTGGAGCGATACCTGTGGGGGGCCCACTGGC